>JAJEJO010004925.1:416247-782169 GCA_020662805.1 Glaucomys volans
GTAAATTGCAATAAATTTCCAACTGGTCCCAAAAACTTCAGTTTATTCCTCCTTCAATCAGACTTGAAAATTCCATTCTGATGAATTATAAAATAGAAATTTAATAGCTTAACTCTGCCTCCACAAAGCAAAAAAAAACAAGAGGTTCCACATTTCTAAAGTAAGTTCACACATTTTTTAGCTATTTGTTTAAATGAAATATTTGAAAAAGTCCAATAATATGAAATATGAAGGCAAAGTTATTTGGGTTAAGGTAGGGAAGTGGGAGAAGAGACAGTGGTTAGACTTCCTGCCCTGGATTAAAGGGGTTCCACAAGAAAATCTCTGGATTCCTCAACCAGTGTCTTCTTCACACTATGCCCATTCCTGAAACTTCTAGATCAGCCGGACATTTTGATCATATTTCTCTCAATTGCACTGTGAAAATTTCTGCCTCTGTTACCTTTGTTTATGCTGTTTATCTTCCTGAAATATACTTCTTTGTTGCCACCTTCACCACTTAAAAAGTTCTATCCATTATTTGAGGCCTAGTAAAATTTTTCCTGATTTAGCACCTTTCATAATTCCATGAGAAGTGGAGAAAAATTTCCTCCTGTGTTTATCATATGGGCTGCCATGTAAGTAATGGTAGGCTAATATATTAAGGTAGATTTAATTTTTTTTTTTTTTTTTGGTAGTTTAAGGTAGTTTTCACAAGAGTTTCTTATTGGTTTAAAAATATCCCCCTGGTTAGATGACTCCTAGGCAAACATTCTAGCCCAGATTTCCTGTGGTTGAAGATCTGTCAAACCATTTCCAGTCTTAATGTTAGTCTTAGTTCTGCATAACTTACCACAAACCTAGCATTTTCAAATAGCACATGTTTGTTACCTCACGATTCTGTAGAGCACTTCAGGTGGGTTCCCTGCTTGGGATCTCATAAGACAGAAACTGAATATCAGCAGGTCTGTGTTCTCACCTGAGGTTTGACTGAGGAGGGACCCATTTCCAAGCTCACATGATAGTTGACAGCATTCCATTTCTTGCAGGTATTTGGGTTTCTAGTCCTTGTTTTCTGCCAGCTGTCAATCAGAGGCCATTCTCAGTTTACTGACACACGACCCTCTGCATGGGCATCTCACAGCATGACAACTTGCCTCATTAAAACCAGGAAAAGAATATTCTTTCAAGACACACATTATAATCTCCTATAGCATAATCACATACATCTGATCACCTTTGTTATATCCTGTATGACTAGAAGCAAATCATAGATTTTGCACTCCGTTTCCATATAAAGACAGATTACTCTAAGGCATGAACACAAGAAATTGAATTATGGGAGCCACAAGTCCTTCTGCCAGTTTGCTAAAATTACTGCATCAATTAAAGGATGCTTAAATTGTATGAAGTCAAGACATAGTTCCAGACATCTGTGGAACACAGATACACATTAATAAAAATATACATATGTTACAACATGCTAAGTAGTTTTATCAACACATAGTTGGGTTGGGGATGTCACTCAGTGGTAGAGCACTTGTCTAGCATTGAACAGGCCCTGGGTTCAATCCCCAGCACTGCAGTAAATAAAGAAATAGTAGTAGGACAAGGAAGGAAATTTTCGTAGTGCTTATGTGAAATATCTGGACAAAATCAGAAGGGCTACTTGCCTTTGCATCTAGTCAAAGAACTTTTCCAGAAGAATAGCACCTAGAACCTTGGACATAGTCAAATTTCATAAATGCTACTTTCAAACTCAACTGTATTTGGAAAAGACCAACTATTTAGGACCGAGCATAGCCCATCATCATCAGTATCTCTCAGAGTAGAAATAGCAGGTGTTCTCCTCCAGAACTGAAGACTCAATGTTTGTTTAAAATTCAGCCAGAAGCAAACTCATGATTCTTTAAATCCATAAAGAATAGAATTGGGCAAGCATCAGGGGCAGCTGCAAAACCTAGATAATCTGATATTTGGGGGAAAGTCACCTGCAAGGAGGGAATGGAGCAACCATCATTCAAGTTTCATAAGACAGGTCCACACATCCAAGTTCTCAGTCAAAAACTCTCTTATGTAAATTCAGCAGAAATATAAAAAGACAGTGCTAGTTAAAATAATTATGCAAAACTGGAAGGAGATTTAAACTTTGGTCCCAAGATGAGTATTTTTTGACATGTCTTAAGCTATTCCATTAAGAGTCATCCATTAATTCATCCTTAAGGGAGACAAACAAAAATATAGTTCCTGACTTTTAATGGTTCAATTTGAGATTTTTAGATTAATGTGAAAGTGATACGTAGTAGAAACTGTACTCCAAACTTTAAATTTTGATCTTTTCCTGTACTAGCAATATGTAGTAAAATACCCTCTCTTAATGCTGGGCACCAGCAGTGAGCTGCAGCCCCCTGTCAACCACACAATCACCAAGGGGAGACAGCCAATACTCTACAGTGTGCTGTGTTGCTAACATATGATGTTCAATGTTGGGTGTATTAAATGCATTTTTTACTCACAGTATTTTCAACTGATGATGGGTTTATTGGTATGTAACCCCATTGAAAATTGAAGAATTTATTCTATATATCTATCTATCTATCTATCTATATATATATATATATCAATATAATATCTGAAACTATTCAGGTTTTCTTTAACTCATGATAAGAGAAGGTATTTGGATATTTTTCACACACAAGGACACCACTTTGGAAAGTTGGAAAAGTTTCATTAATGTAAGATCAACAAATATAATCTGATATTTGTCTAAAAGTGCATTCTAATGGTGTCAATATTTTATGTTACTTATCTATACAAAAAAATTTAGGTTTGTGTTAAAGTTTCAGAATTCTATAACCATTTTCAGGAATGAACCTATGCAAAGAGAATCTATGCAAATTACAATGAAAAGACACAGAAATGGATTTGTGTATTAATTTTTCTACGGATGTATCCCCAAGTGACTGGTAGAACTATAGATGCTCTGTAAGTATTAATAGGGTGAATGAATAAAAAGTTAAAACTTGCAATGATTTCAAGGATCATGGGGCTCAGTTCATGGCTCACTCAATATATTCTTCCCACAACTTTCTAATCGTGAGTCTCTTCTATTTGTAGAGCACATTAGAGTTGACAATGTTTATTCATATCTATTATTTCATTTTGTCCTTGACAAAATGCTCTATGTTCAGTATTAGCACCCTTCACTTACTAAATGATAAAACAAAGATTCTGAAAAATGAAGTGACATGTCCAAGACAGCAAATTATGGACAGAAGTGGGGTCACCTTTAGTTTGTTCCATTCATTGCAATTTTATGTCTGACACTATTTTCAGTATTTATATGACAGAGGTCACCTTCACCCACTGTGTACCAGCCTAGGACCTCCTCTGTTGAATTATAAGTTCTTCCCTTGCAGAAAAGGGCAGCATTAGCCACACAACCCTGAGCAGCAACAAAGCCACCGATTTCTTAGAAAGGATGTCAGTGCACCCTAGCTACCCTGGGCCAAGTAACTCTGCATTGGAAAGAGTCCACACTCTGTTCTAAAGATTCTGACAAAGACGTCAACGTCACAATGGTGCTCCACATTATATCAGCTCCTCATTAGCACATTATTAATTTAAAAAAAGAAAGACTGTAGTTGTTTCTTAAGTACTGCTTATGTCCAGACTTTATGAACATATGGTAAGAATGAAGAGAAAAAAGCTAAAGTATTTTCACAGTGACTACAATATAGTAGATGCTCATTGAATATTATCATAACTAATAATTAAATATTTGTCAACTTTGATTTTACCAGTTATATTCTTCCTTCATTCTTCTCAGAAACCTAAATATGAGCAGGGCATGGTGACAAATGCCTGTAATCCTAGCAGCTCAATAGGCTGAGGCAGGAGGATCGAAAGTTCAAAGACAGCCTCAGCAATTTAACGAGGCCCTAAGCAACACAGAGAGACCCTGTCTCTAAATAAAATACAAAGAAATGGCTGGAGATGTGGCTCAGTGATTAAGTGTCCTTCAGTTCAATCCTCAATACCAAAAAAAAAAAAACGAAAGAAAAAGAAAAGAAAAGAAATCTAGATATGGCTTCCTAAGGAGCACAGATCAAAAAAAAAAAAAATTCTGGTTTTTCAGTTGTGGCAATAACATGTAGATAAAATGAACTGAAATTCATTCAACTGTATCCTTGATGCCAGCTCCCTAAGTCCTCCAAACTATTAACTTGAATCTTTCTTCCACCTGTGGTAGGAATTCCAGATTCGCCCTTCCCTATCTGTAGGGATTCAGACTGAGGAGGAGATGGACTATGTTCATTCCAGTGACCTCTGGCTCCCAGTTCCTACTCCATCATAATTCTCTAACTTGAATGGAAGTTCTAACTTTTCCATACATATCACCCTTGTGATACTGCACTGTTATTAATCCCAAGGTACCAAAAAAATTCAGACAAGGTTTTACTGAAGTTTTAGGGGGAGAGATCACAACATAGCAACTTTGAAACTAAATATGCATAAATATGTATATATGTCTCAGTGCATTATTACTTGGGGGATTTTTTAGCTTTATAAAAATGTTATTGCTTGGTGTATAATTTTCTGAGTCTTCGTGTGTGTTTGTGTGTGTGTGTGTGTGTGTGTGTGTGTGTGATGGAACCCAGGACCTTGTACATGCCAAGCAAGAGCTCTACCACTGAGCCCAGGCCTTTTCATTTTATCTTGAGACAGGATCTTGCTAAGTTGCCCAAGCTGACCTCAAACTTGTGATCCTTCTGCCTCAGGCTGAGTAGCTAAACTTATTGGCATGTGCCACCATACTGTTAAGACCAAATGGCTCTGAATTTTTTTTTTAAATCATGTTTGCAATAGTATCCGTGCAATTCCAGTTTCACAATAATAATATTCTGGTTCTTAGATTGGGTGGTGAGTTCACAAGTGTTTACTTCATTCTGTTTCAAAAATTAAATATCACCATATGTTCTTTTGTTTGTATCAAATATTGCATTCTAAAAACATATTAATTAAATATCAGTCACTTCAGTTCTTTAAATTCCTACAACCATTAACACCTCTAGGAACATCTCTCTTCTGATCATCCCTCTCATGGAGCCTAGTCAAGACAGTTCCTTTGCTCCAATCTCTCTTCAGTCCCTCCTCTTATTGCTTTCCTCTAATTATAGCCCCTAATTGTTCAGTTCCTATTATTGGCTTTTTAAAATAAGTTATTTAACCTTAACTTATAATAAACAGCTCTCCAATGTCCGAGTGGCCTAATACAATAATGTCATTTCTTGTTCATCTAAAATCCAGAGTTGAAGTTTCCAGTCAGAAGATTTCTTGGACAGCTCCTCAAAGTGGTCAACTCAGGATTCAGGTTCTTTCCACTGTGTTCTACCATCTCAAAGACACCCTCTTCCTGCTGTGTGGTTGGGCACAAAGAGCAAAGAAAATTACACAGGGACTTTTTATGGCCAGAGTTGGAAGTGACAGGCATCACTTCCATTCAAAGAATTCAATAATACCACCCATCTAGACTCAAATGGCTGGGAAATATGTTTTCCGGGGTGCCCAGGAGAAAAATAAAATAATTTGGTGAACTCATAGAATTTTTTCTGTTCTTCTTTTGCTTTTCCAGACTGTCCAGGCTATTGAGGAAGACAGAGAGACAGAGGGTAGCAAGTTTATGCATATATATATGTGTGTGTGTACACATATTTCACATACAAATAAAATATTGAACCATTTTTTACAAAAACAGAATTCTTTATATTAATAAATCTGTTATAATCCTATAATAGGGTAGAGAGGATTTTTTAGAGAACAGGTTTTCTCTGCAACATTCCTTTTGGACAGTGACAGTCCTTGTCTTGAGAAAGAGATCAAAATGAAGAAGTCAACTGAGATTCTAAGCTCATTTAATTTTTCAATTTGTGGCAGAGCCAGTTGTCTTGAAACCCAAGAGAGGAAATTTTAAAAGGAGGGAAAAAAGTATCTTGAACTACAAAAAGTTCGTCCATACATATTAAGAGCCACAATCTGGAAGACTGATATCCTGGAGCCTATGCCAAAAACCTTAGACTAAGGAAAACTGAATCACAAAGACCCATTTCGCCAACTTGAAAGATTCTGTGTCAATCATAAGTGGATAAGGAAGAATCTAAGATACTTACTATGATCTAAATCAATAGCTACTTGAGCAAAGACCTGCTCCATCTCTTTGGGTTCACTAATACTTGAGTGGGAGTAACAACTGGAGGCAAGGAGGCATCTCAGGATATGATAGAAATCTGAGATATCTTCTTAGAGTTCTTCTCAGTGGTCCTTTTATGCGGGCATATAACCCAAATAAGTTTAAAGAGACAGATCCAGAACAGAAAAACTGGCTATCCAAAGTATCACCCAGAAGCTAGGCAGAGAAGTCATCTATTCAACAATGCAACTGCAGTAGCAGTGGCTAAGGGGGTACTTAGATGGGTGGGCCTGGAGGCTTCCTCATTCAGTCCCTGTACCACCCAAGAGCAGCATAGATGCAGCACCAAGAGTTCCTTCAACAGGAGGACAAAAAAGGCCTTGCAGTGGGAATTAGAATGAAAGCCAAGATGAGGTGTGAATTTTGCAGCAGGGACAGAGGCCGGTGCCCAAGATCAAGAGAAATGAGTGACCCTTCAATAGAGGCCAGAGGTTCACCAGATCAACAACCAACTCCTAGTGCCAGAAAGAAACACAAAACACTATCACCACCTCCCAGGATGCCCAGAATTACAGAATCATAATCAATGTAATTATCTAACTACATAACCATAATTAACTAAGTCATTACCAAAAAGAGACTTAAAGTTTAACTAAAAGTGCTAATTAGTCTAAATTGGCAATAATGAGTTAGTCCTCATCAACAACGACCAAAAAATGGAGACTTAGGTTAATTATAGGGAAAAAAAGAATGCTGCAAATATTTTTGCACTCTTAAGTTGTAACTTGCATCCATTTACAATTTTTTCTCTTCTCTAGTCAAGATTTTTTCAATAACATAGTGTGTTTTAGGCTTTAGGTGTTAAGTATAAAAACATGAATAAATCAGAGTTCCTGAACTTCTTAGAGTGGAGTAAGTATATTAGCTAGGCTTCAGGTCTCCCTGTACTCTGTTATTTGTATTAGAACACAAATAATCCTAAATATCAGGGGCTCAAGCAACAAAGAAGTTTATCATTAGCATACAACAATCTCACTGTGGAAAGACCAGAGTGGATATAGTAACTCACTGTATGAAGGATATAGGCCTCTTCTGCCGTATGGTTTGCCACCCTGAACTGTTACCTATATCTTCATAATCAAAAGTGGCTCACACTTACTTTCTCTTTAGGGGGAAAGAAAACAGAGATACTGCAAGGACACACCCTTAACATTAAAGGCCTTGTCCAAGAATTGCACCTGACATTCTGTGCACAAATCACTGGCAAAGAGCTTCAACACATGCAAAAACTGCAAAGGGAGGCTGGGAAATGTATTTCTCATCTGGTCAACCATATGCCGAATTAAATCCTGTGGCTACATAAGGACAGAGCCGACAACTGTGGTGTCTGTTTTCATCTGCTCCTCTGGCTTCTCAAATATCCATGCTATGTGATCCAACAAAGGAAAGAAACTAACTTATGAAGGGAAAATAAAGGAAATACGAAGGAGTCGGTCAGCATGATGCTCAGAGAGGCTTCTGGAGAAGAACTAGGGCTTGACCTGAGTTTCATGACATGAATAGAAGCTCACTCAGAGGCCTGAGCAGATAAGGGCGTTCATGCTGGAAGAAAATAAAAAGCATGTAAAATACCACAGAAGTGCAAACTTTGCTTTTGCTTTTAGGGAACTGCAAATAATTCCATGAGGCCAAAACTTATGGAGGAAAAGTGAAGATGAGAATGGCTAATGTGAAGAAATCAGATAATAAACAGCCTTCTGTGGCCAGCAAGGATGGTGGCTATTTTTCTGCAGGTAAATGGAAATGCTGATGAGTTTTAAGCAGGGAAGTGACATGATCATATTTATAGATTTAAAAGATTACTCTTGAGACAATGCAGAGAATAAATGAAACCAAAGACTGGGAGAAGATTTAGGAGGGGGCTAAGATTGTACAAAAATGAGATTACAAGGGTATTACTTATAGCAATACTCATAAGAATAAGAGCTTTAGGTGACAGATTCTGGAGGACTTTGTAATTAACTGGCAGTAGGAGTGATGAGGCAGGAAGATTATTGGATGACTGGATGAATACATCTTAAAGATGAAGAATTCAAAATAAAATCATGGTTATGTTGAATTAGAAGGTGCTGTGGATGCTAAGAAACATTAAACTGAAAATGACCAATAAGCTATGAAAATAAGGATCTGGAGCTCAGGAAAGGGGTCTAAATGAAAATGTGTGCTTGAGAGTCATCAATGTGATATGGTAGTTGAAACATTTATCATCAATGAAAATACAAAGCTTGAGAAGAACTGAGAATGGAAAGTCACTTGGTATGCAATGCCAACCAGTACTGCAGACCCTATGAAGCATTTCTGGAAGCCAGACTTGAAGGTGCTGGTCCATACACGTAGGTATGTCAGAGCCATCAAATACACTGAAATTGAGAATTGACAATGAATCAGTAAAGAGAAGGAACTCTGTGGCTATTTGTCAGAGAAGGAGGGAAAGAATTTTCAACTAAAGAATATAAAAGTGTGATGCAGAAGAACTTGGGTGGAAATCCCTATCTAAGGACCAATGCAAACCCTAGATTTGATCCCTCACTGGTAAAGGAAACAGATCTAAAGGAGGAAGAAGAATCAGGTGCACAAAGAAACAACAGGAAATTGAAACAAATACTGCCTGCATTTCCAAATGCCAGTTGGAAGATCCTGATCTTCCTTGGAATTCCTCCATTATTACTTTTGAGTTCCATGAAACACCATCATTTATAATAGCTTTACCTTTTCATTTTAGTACAAAGTGAATTGATTGATTTCTTGCACTAAAATCCTAATATATAGATACAAATTACTTTAGAGACATAAAATTTATTTTCTCCTACATTGTTTTAGTCCAATGCTATCCTTCCAGAGTCAAGAAAAGACAAAAGAAAATATGAAGAGGAAAGGGGATATGAAAAACTAAACCCTATTTGTAGTAGATGATTAGTTGTCTGTTACCCCACTTCCTTAATGAGAGAACAACAGTTTGAATTAGTAAATTGGTTGAAAGCACTTTGCAGTCTCAGACCTTAGATTCAGGTACAACACACAACTAAGATCTGACTGATGAACTATAAGTGGAGAATGATGTGGAACTTCTAGAAGACTAGAAGACTGCCAAAAGAAAACCAACTCATCACACACACACACACATACACATCCTTTCAAATTTCTTCCTCCTTCCTGCAATCTGGAAATCTAAACATGAGTTTGGCAGCCTTCATGGACGAAAAGGTGACTATAAGAATGAAAGTCATTTACAAAACGGTGAAATAGGGTGGTAGATAGAGCTAACTCTCTTTTGACCATGAAAACTACCATCAAAACTCTGGACACTCATTCATGCAGAAGAGAAATAAACTTCAGTATTATCTAAGGCATGTGGGTGTTTGCTGTTGCATGCAACTAAACCTGACTATAGCAAATCCTTTAAAAAAGGGTGTACCTTTGCATCAATGTTTCTACCCATTTATCACAGTTACCATTTTTTAAAACTAAAAAATTATTCAATAATTCTTCCTTATATTTATTTGTAGAAGTCAAAGCAATCTGGTGGGACAAAAATCAACCTGAAAATTACAACATCTGATTTTTAATAGTAGCTATACTACCTTTTCTTTTTCACTTGTAGATGGACATAATACCTTTGTTTTATTTATTTATTTTTATGTGGTGCTGAGGATCGAACTAAGTGCCTCACAAGTACTAGGCAAGTACTCTACCACTGAGCCACAACTCCAGTCCCTATACTACCTTTTTAAGTAATAAAACTTCAACTTTTATCTTTAATAAAATAAGAGAATTAAACTAAATAATGCCTAATGTTTCTTTCAACTGCAAAAAAGAATTTCTCTGATCCTCTGCATCTTGCTTTTAACACAGGATTGTTAAGGAGATTCAGAAGTGTAATAATTTGGTGCAAACAAGGAACACTGTTTTGGGCACTTTGGATTTGAACTTAGTCATCATAAGGGACTCATGAGACAGATGCCACCCATTTTACAGACAAAGAAACCAAGGTGTGGAGAGGTTACGTAGCTTGTCCAAAGTTACATAGCTTGTACTGGCCAAATCGAGGAAGTATGACCAGGTCTCTAATATTCCTCCCTACATCATCCTGTCTCAAATAAACAGAACAGTATATCATTTCCACTTAACCAACCTACTACAATCACTTCAATACAATGACTCCAGGAACCTAATAGAACATAGCAATTTTATGTATAAAACTTTTTTTTTTTGTACAAGGGATTGAACTCAGGGTCACCTAACCACTGAGCCATATCTCCAGCCCTTTTTATATTTTAGAGACACTAAATTGCTTAGGGTCTCACTAAGTTGCTGAGGCTGGCCTTGAACTTGCAATCCTCCTGCCTCAGCCTCCCAAGCTGCCAGGATTGCAGGCATGCACCACTGTGCCTAGTTGTGCCCAACATTTCTAAGCATAATTCCTTCCAGACTTTCAAATACAGTATTGATGGTAAGTTCACAGTGCAACTGTGACTTCAGAAAGGAATTTGGGGTGTGTTGTGGATTAGAACATGCTTGCCTGTGAAGCAGGACTTAAAAGATTTTTCTCAGCATAGCCAAGGGAAGGAGGGTGTTTGCTCTTTCTAATAAATCAAATTTTTATTTTAAACAAATAGATAAATGAATAAGGAAACCACCGCCTCTCGTTTTTTCAAGCTGGGGCACACCATTGATCTTGCTGCTGCCAGGCAGCAGATGGGCTGCGCTCTGGCTTGTCTGGTGTGGAGCTGCCATCCGTCAGGGGCTCCAGTTACTATTCCTCCCTGCTTCCCTGGCATGCACATATTGGGTTTCACATAGAAATGCAAAAAATGCCTTTAAGTTCATTTCTACATGAAATACAATATATTTGCCAGATAAGCAGGACCCTCATATTAATCATAAATCAATTATGTTGATCCTTCGCCAAGAAAGTACTAAAATGTTCTTTCCGCATTTTGAAATCCAATCTGATATTCACAGTTAATTATGCTGCCTTTCATATGAATCATTGTCTCATGCTATATTTGTTAGTACACGGCCACTTCACTTTCTGCCTTACAGTATTGGAAATGATCATTTCACTTGTGGAAGGATTTAGGGAGTTATTGAAGTAAATCCTTTTACTCACTAGACTTTCCTTTTTGGTATCCCATCTTCAGTCTTTTTGCACAGATTGTACACCAAAGTTTTCTGAGAGCCGTGGCAAGTATGAGAAGAACATACTGCTAAATCCTACTGAAGCCAGAAAAGCCAGGCACATGGATGGCGAGGGCTCCCCACCACTTTTCCTTGATCTTGCCTTACCCTCGGGTGTCACACATCGTCCCCTTCTTTTATTTGTCCCTTTCATCCTTCTGAAAATATGGTCATTAATATTCTGTGTTTTTATATGGTTATGTTAATATTATGTGTTCAAAGGCTTTTAAAATATTAGTCTTTATTTCAGATCATTATCCAAACATGCACAAATAAATACGAGTTGCTTTCTAGTTATCATAGACCTCAGCATTTTAGAAGAGCTGTGTGCAGAGACCAATGAATGCCTCTCTGGCATCTCCAATGTGACATTATTCCATGCATATTAAGAAGGTGTTATGGAATCATCTCTAGTCAGACCCTCTGGAATGTGAGGCATGGTCTTGAGATTATGCTCTTCTGACCTTTCACATTAAATATTCGACTGTCAGAATGAGAGGAAACAGGTGGACCCAGCCAAAGAAGGCCATCTGACTTGGACTGCTGGCCCCCAAGTGGAATGTGGGAGACCCAAATCAGGAGCCCCTGTGGGCGCTGTTACCACCATGCAAAATGTCATAATATGAGTGGGACTTGGCCATTGTGGAGATTAGTAATGATCATTCCAGTCAGAAACTCCTTTCCATGGACACAGCCTCAAGTAGATTTTACTTCAGTGTCTACAATAGCTTTGCTTTAGAAGGGCTACTTCTATTATCTGCCACTCAAGGGCCATGCCTTGCCTAGAACACTGACTGAAACTTACCCTCTCTTTACATTTGAAATGTTGCATTTTTCATCTTGAAGAACTGGATATGAAATTTCATCTTCATGATAGGAGTAACTATCTTAGTAGACGCTTCCCATATTCTGAGACTTATTCAAACCTTAAGACAATGCTTCGAGGTAATTATTACCAGCTTTCTTTTATAGATGAGGAGATAAAATATCATGTAACTGGTAGGAGGAGAATTCATACTGGAATGTAGCCTTTGGGGTTATTTTGGTTTTGGTTTTGTTTTTTAGTTTAATTTTTGTTTTTATTCCTTCCTGTTTTGTTTTTGCGATGCTGGTGACTGAACCTCTTGCCCCTTACACTTACTCACCCTACACTTTCTATGGACACATATATGGGTTGCCCATTAACTATGCCCAGATATTCCCCACATCTTTTCAGCATAGAAAAAGGAAAATAAAGGGAATATACGTTCATTAACTGATAAATCATGTGTCTTTTCAGCTGTTTAAATGCTACAAATCCTCTTTGTTCATTAGCCAGTATGTCTTATGGTGACACACATAATTTTAGAGTTCCTCTTGCTTTTCTTTCTCAGTTGTCACCAAGGGTTTCTTTGGTTCCTCTCCCCTCTCCCCAGTGAAGTTGGAGTAAGAATAAAGCAATACATTATCTAAAAATAAAATTTGTCTTAGGTGGTTTTCAACCATTTTCTTAATCAACACATAGATCATCACAGATTTAAAATTAGTTGAATTTTTTTATTGCCTGGAGATGATCCTGCATTTTGTAAAATGGCCGGTTTTGTAAACTAAAGATACGCTCTGAACAGGAGAGCAGCAGAAGTCTTAAAATGGGCCACTCAGTGGTCAACCCCACCCCCACCATTGGCTTCTTATATGGAGCTTTCCTGACACCTACTGGCCAAAGATGAAGGAAGCTGTTCTTCATAAAGCACACAGGACTCCTCATATAGAAACACATTTACAATCTTACTGGACAAGCGAAATTTTAGGTTAACACAGTGCTTCTGTGCTTCTCCTTACAACTCACTCCTACATGAATTATTGGTTTGTGGACCTGAATCTGATCCCCTTCGCATGTTATTTAGGTTTTTAAAATATCTCATTATAATATTTTGGGTTAATTCTGAGTATATGAATTCATCATAGGATTTTATTCTTTAATTTCACTTCCATAAAAGCAAGGATACTGTGTGTGTATGTGTACTATGGTAAACTAAACCTTGGGACACTTTACCACTGAGTTATATCCCCAGACCTTTTTATTTTGAAAAGAAAAAATCTCAAAGTTGCCCACTCTGGCCTTGAATTTATAGTCCTCCTTTCTCATTCTTTCAAGGCTCTGGAGTTACAGGCTTGTACTAGTCCATCCAGCAAGAGTAATGATTCTTAATATAAAATATTGCTGGTAATGGTGTTATAAGTCCGTAAGCCCAGTGACTGGGAAGCTGAGGCAGAAGGATTGCAAGCTCCAGGCCAACCACTGCAATTTAGTGATAACCTGTCTCAAGATAAAAAATATAAAGGTCTGGGGATGTAGCTCAGTGGTAGGCACCCCTGATTTCAGCCCCTAGTACTGCAAAAATAGAGAAAAAAAAGAAGATAAAATATAAATGATTAAATCAAGTCTACTTTTAAAATAACTTTGTATTTATCTCAAATAAATTACAGTGAAATATTATTAGTGTACAAGTCAATTCTCTATACCTTTCTGTTGACTTGATGGGAATTTCTCTCTAAATTGAAAAAAATGCAATGTCTTCATGCCATTAGAGAAAAAATAGAAGTTTAGAAATTAGTTTGCAAAAGAGAACTACTAAAAATGTGGTCATTTTTAACATTCTTTAATTCCACTCGTCTATTCTATTGTAACTACATTTTCTGTGGTTTAAACTAAAAAATAAAATCCATGGAAACCACAATATAAGAATGACCAGAAATAATTTTAACATTTTTTTCTTAGATTTTAGCTTAAGAAACCCCAAAAGCACAGACTCAGCCTGAGATAAAGAACTGACACATGAGTGGTTTATTCAAACTCTGATCCCACAAGCAGGGGTGGAGGAACAGAAGGAGCAGGAGGGACAAGAATGGATAAAGAAGGATGGATACTAATACACAGTGCAGCATGGAATTGTCCACTGTTGGATGCTACTGGATCCTGGATCTGTAGGACCTTCTTAGAAAACTGACAGATGAGCTAGATGACCTTCTGAAGGTTGAAAATGCACAGCAACCTGTCAACATTGGTCAGATTTGCCTCGTGGATCATGAACTCTCACCACATCAAAATTGCTCATGTATGTTCAAGAATCCCAGACAGCAAGAGTCAGGAGAGGAGTTTTATAGGAACCAAGGCAGGGCATCTCTGATTAAAATATCTGTGCATAACTCTTCCCTGTAACTCTGACTGATATCAAAGACAAGGTCAAGTCGGTCTGTAGTGTACCCAAGAAAGGTGTGTATAATATTAATATCTGTGTTAACAATAAATAGGTCATAACCAATTTGTTGATATGGATACTTTTATATTGAATGAACATTACTAAATACATTGATTAAATGATGAAAATATCACTCTGGCCAATTCACAGTAGGCATTAAAATTATGAATGGATCTGAATCAGCAGTAAAATCCATTCATCTTGATTGGCAATTATTTTGGTAGTGTTTAAATAATTCTCATAATATGAATCATTCTGTGGAAATATTTTAACTCTATAAAAAGGGCAACATTTAAAACTGATTATTTTGACATGAAATCGTGAGGTGGCAGGAATAACGGCTCATGGAAGAAAATCGGTTAAGCTTTCATAGGATTCCAAAGAACAGATGTTTTCCAGAGAGAAGGGAAACATAAAAGAAAATTAAAGTGGTAATTAGAAGAAATTGTAAATTCTACTTCAAATCACTAAAAATATTTCCCAAAATATAAATTGTGATTTTGCCTGCTGAAGGAAAATTGAAAGTTCTATTATTTTGTATATTCTTATAATGCTCAAACCAATCATTTTATTGTTCTCAAAAAGTAAAGATTTTGTGGGTCCTTCATTACTGTTATGAAATTCAAGTCAAGATGAGTCAGAGACTTCAACATGAAAAATAAAATCATTAACTTCCTCAAAGACAGTATACGTGAATTTTTGAAATAATCTCTAGGATGAAGACAACTTTTTATGGTCCAGAAGTTGTTAAAATTTAAGTCTGCTTTATTTCTTAAATATCAAAACCTAATATGATACAAAGAAATCCATTCCAAAAAAAATTTTGAAGCTTATAGGACAAATAGTTAATATCTGTAATATTTTTTAAAAGATTCTGTCAAATTAATAAATACAAGATGAACATTAGTGCAGAGTAGACCAAAGAACTTGAACATAAAATTGAAGAAAGAAGTGAAATATTAAGTAACACGAAAATACACCAATAACTAACATTTGTTAAGAGCAAATTTACCAGAAAATGTTGTAAGAGCTTTATGTATGTTAATTCATTTAATCCTTGCAACAATCCTATGAGATGAATACTATTATTATAACAGTTTTGCTGATGAATAGCCTGAGACACTTAAAGGTTAAGCAATTGACACAAGGTCAAAAAGCTGTTAGGTGATAAGCCAAGATATAAATTCAGATGATGAGATGGTAGAGCCTGTACTCCTAACAATATGCATACTCTCATTATTGATCCACAATGCAAATGCAAACAATGAATTACTACTTTCCTCCTAGCCAATTGATAAAGATCTTAAAGATCACCAGTGCTATGTGGACATCCATAACTTTATAGTAGGTCAATTGATATAGTATTTCTGGAGGGCAGTCCAGTGATTGCATCAATGAAGACACCTTCTCTTTAACCTAGACAGTCTCTAATATATCCCTAGAAGATAAAGAACCAAATATATAAACATGTATAAACAAAAGTGTCTTCAACAATGGGGGTGGAAGGGAGAAATGAAAACCACCACGATGTTTATCAATGGACTAATGGTTAAAAACAGCATATCTATATGCATGTACAGACTGAAAAATGTGTGATATATTTATGAACCATACATCTCACAAGGGGCTACTCTCCAAACTACATAAGGAACTTCTACAATTCAACAGGAAAAACTCAAAACTCAATTTTAAAATTAGCTAAGAACTTGAAGAAATATTTCTCCAAAGAAGGTATACAAAGGGCCAACCAGCGTGTGAAAAAAATGTTTAGTAGCACTAATCATCAGAGACATGCAAATCAAAATCGCATTGAGATAGTACTTCATGTCAGTCAAGATGTTACTATCAAAACAAAAACAAAGCACAAGTGTTGGAGAGAATGTGGAGAAATTGGAACTATTGCACTTTGTGGGAATGCAAGATGGCGCAGCTACTGTGGAAAATAGTATGGAAGTTCCTCAAAAACTTAAAACAGGTTTACAATATGATCAAGCGATTTTACTTCTGGGTTTTATCAAAAAAAAAAAATGAAATCAGGATCTTGAAACAATATTAGCACTTCTGTGTTGACTGCCTCACTATCAAGTAGCCAAGATGTAGATGAAATATAAATATCAAGCCAATGCATAAAGAAAATGCAGTACATACATACAATGGAGAACTACTGAGCTTTATAAAAGAAGCAACTTTATGCAGCAACATGAGTGAACCATAAGGACATTATATTAAGTGACATAAACCAGTCACAGAAAGAAAGATACTGAATGATTCCTTACATGAAGTATCTAAAATAGCCAAATTCAGAGACTCAATGAATGAAATAGTGATGACCAGGGGCAGGTGGGAAATGAGGAGTTACTAATCAATGGGCATAATGTTTCAATCAAGTAAGATGAATAAACTCTAGAGATATGCTGCACATCATACCTGTAGTCAACAAATACATATTATGCTTAAAATTTTATTAAGAGAGTAGATCTCACTTTAAGTATTCTTAACACAATAAAACTAAAATTATTTTTAAATGCATAACATAAACTTCTATTCACTGATATGGAGAGGTCCGAAGATCATTTAATGTAAGCTCTAATTACAAAGCAGGGTATGTACAATGCCTTTCAACTTTTTGCTGCCATAAATCATGAGCAATTTTATACATCCACAATTAAAAGTGGATCAGAGTTACTGATTTTTGAGTGGATGGGTGGGAAGCATAGTCCCAGTTAAGAATAATTGGTGTATGGTATGAGTATATGCATAGATAAAATATATATTATGTTATGTCACAATATTATGTTAAAATATATTATAATTACAGATCTCATACTATATTTTACATTTGAATTACATATTTTATATATAAATAACATATTAATATAGTTTTATGTACTTTGTGATATGACATAAAGATATATACATATATCTAAAACTCCATATGTTTGTCTGTAAAAATATTTATTTCAATGAATCTTCACAAAAAAACTTAATAATGATACTAACCCAAATGGCATTGAGAGTTATTTATAGTTTCCTCTTTATATTTTGTATTTTATTTGAATAATACAATTGCATATTATGTATCAAATCAGAAAATAGAACAGAGCCATTTTTCATGTGAAAAAAACACTTTTGGCACATTCTTAAATCGAGCAAGATAATCTTTCTCTATTCCCCACAGGTTATCTGTTTATAAACACCTATGAGCAGACTTCCCTTATTTCATCTGCTAGGTTACTACTATGTGTTCAGGCCTTCAAAATGGAACCAGTGTTTTTAAAATGAATGGTCCCTTCATAAATGACACCCTTAAGCCTAAATGCTGAAAATATAGAAGGAAGAAATGCCGATTTGCTTGGTGACTTTCAAACAGTCAACCTACTCCTCCTCCCACAATAAGTAACTCCTCAAATTCCTTGCGGCTTTACAGATTCCTGTTTCCTGGAGGAGAAGAGTGAGCCAAACTTCAGGAGTCGATGCCTCCCTTATACATTAAGAAGTCAATAACTCACTTCTAGCAGGATTAGATCATTGATTACATGATCTGAACAGTGTTTAATGCCAGCTCCCTCCCTGTTAAATCTCTTCACATAGAACATTCTTAGGACATATCCTCCCAAGAGAGCAGGAGGGTAGATTCAAGCTAAGAAAGCTAAATCAACTCCTGTTGGTCAGTAGCTCAGCTGCGTGACTACTGAAGAAAAGTTGATGTTGCGACATGAGAAATCCTGAGCCTGAACTACTTATTCATTTCTTCTGGATCTAACAGATGCTATAAAGCACTTGACATGGGATTAGAAATCCCAAGTGTACCACATAAGAACAGACTATACTGTAATAAACCTAACCAAAACCTAGAGTAGATTGTTCTTTCTGATTCAAATGGGATCCCAAACTCATGTACTAAAAATTTGATTCCCACTGTGATGGTGCTGGGAGGTTGGGCCTAATGAGAAGTGCTTGGTTCTTGGGGGCTAGATTCTAATGAATGGATTAATGCTGTTATCACAGGAGTAGTTTCCTTATAAAAAAAAAAGTGGTCAGGTTCCCCACCTTTTTCCCATTTTCTTTCAAGCTCTCTTGCTCTTCTACCCTTCACCAGGAAATGATACAACAAGAATTCTCTCTCCAGATGTGTCCCCTGGATCTGATTCTCAGCCTCCAGAATCATGAACCAAATAAATTTCTGTTCATTATAAATTACCCTGTCTATGGATATACTGTGATAGCAACACACACAGACTAAGACATCTTCTATTTATTCTGTAACAATAGGCATTAAACACACCCCACGGACACACATATAAAGTAAAAATGGTTAAGTACATTTGAAGGTAAAATATTCTAATATTTATGATATTTTCCTATATGGGAAGCCATATATAATTCAAGAGGGTTTAATCAGGATAGATGTGTAAATTATACTAAAAAGCATTTATCCTCATTTTGATAAAAGTTCAGTGGGAATGAAATAACTACCTACTAAACATTCTTTTATTCTACACATTAAAAATCATTTAATCTTTAAAACAAATAATCTAGAAATAAATGACTTAAGAGATCTAATTCTAAATCCAGGTGAGGATCTGGGGTGTGATTTCATGATGTACACCTATTCTGGGTAATAGGATTATTCATAGCAATTTTATAGATGATGAAACTGAAATAAATAAATAAATAAATGTTAATTGACTTGCTCAAAGTTAAATAGTAAGAAATAAAAAGACTGGAATTAGTACCCAGACCTTGACTTTTTAAGTCCATTTTTTTTGCTGTGGGTGTCCTATGTCATGTTTCCTGCTAGACATTCCAAGGAGAATTTCAGCATTCCTGAGAAAGTGTCAGCTATTTATGTAATTTTAAAATATATAAGAAGACAACTGGCATTTTTTTCAAGGAAAAAAAAGCAATATTAGTAGGCTGGAAGGGTTACTCATTACACAGGAAGATATTGATATTTTTTGAGTCTAAACACCATGATGAGTTGATGCATCTACACGAATCTGAGGATAACACAGCAGTTATTCATTAGTTGATGGTGAGGAGTGACACTGGATTCCATTTCATTCCAGGGAACCAGTCCCAAGTTCTTGAAGAATGTGTACCATAAGAAAGACTGTGAGTCAAATGAAAACCCTCTAGTAAGTCTGCTGTTTGAGGCTGAAGAAGCAGGAGATCATATATTAGAAATTATTGGAACTGTAGGGCATGGTGGCACACACCTGTAATCCCAGCAACTGGGGAGACTGAGGCGGCTGAGGCAGGAGGATCACAAGTTCAAAGCCAGCCTCAGCAATTTAGCAAGGCCCTAAGCAACTTAGCAAGACCCTGTCTCAAAATAAAACATAAAGAGGCTAAAGATGTGGCTCAGTGATTAAGCAATGCTGGGTTCAATATCTGGTACAAAAAAAAAAAATCTTTGGAACAATGAGGGAAAGAAACCTACTTCCCAAATAGAAAGAATGGTGAATGGAGAAGAAACTGGAACTGCTCAGGCTTGTAGGAGAGGAGTCACTGCAGTATCCACAGGCCTTAGGCTATGCACAAGGTAGACTATGCAGGACCTAAGAACTAAAGCCACAGAGCACAAGGATAGGTTCAGACAGCAGGGCTACTTAATGACTACAGCTGGTACTTAGTTATTAGAATAAACTTATGCTGATATGACTACCAGATCTAAAATTACAGTATTCTAGGTTAATCCCAGTCTGAGGTTCACATGGTCCCTGAACCAAGTCCTTCCTACTTCCTTACTTTCCTATACCCCAGGGCATTTTCCTATTTTGCATGAAGGAAGTTGGATCCAAGTAAGTGGTTTTTTTCATTTGTTTGTTTTGTTTAGTTTTGTTTATCTCACAAGAAACATCTTAAGACCCAAGGCCAAAAGTGTCACACCTCGATTCTCAGATACCTTTTTTAACAATTTAGAAACATGGATGTTCCCCAGCTCTAAGGAAGACTAATGTTTTAGCCAGTTTTTTCGCTGATGTGACTAAAAGACCTGACCAGAACAATTGTAGAGGAGGAAAAGTTTGTCAGCCGGCTCCATTCCTCGGGGCTCCGGGTGAGGCAGGAGAGTGTGACGGAGGGAAGCAGCTCACGCATTTTTCAGAAAGCAGAGAGAGATCTCCACTAGTCAGATCCAAAATATACCCCGTAACCACACCCTCAGTGACCAACTTCCTCCAGTCACACCCCACCTGCCTCCAGTTATCACTCAGGTAATCCCATCAAGGATTAATTCACGGATTAGGTTAAGGCTATAACCCAATCATTTTCCTCCAAGCCTTCTTGCACCATCTCACACATGAGCTTTTGGGGGACACACCACATATAAACCATAACAAGTAAGATATGTAGTCTTTACTTACCTTAGCTATTGGATGATTAGGAAAGGAGAGAGCAAACTTGGATGAAAAACCAATCTATTGACTAGCAGTTTTCTATCTGCATTTTAATTCACATGTCCATGATTGTACCCCACCCCCTGAAAGCTAGAAATTTAGAAAGAAGTATATTTCACATATGTATGTTTATGTTTAATTGGTATATAGTATATAATCCACAGTGAAAGTTCAGTTTTCCCTCAGTAAAGTGTTCTATTGCTTTCCAAATTAAAATAGATCCATGAGCTATTACGGCAGTGATATACCCAAACCAATGCCCACAACAGTAAGAAGCATGCTTCATATAACAAAACATAAACTTCAATATGAAATACATTGCTGCAGTGTATCTTATATGTTTCATATCTTTAGCAGTTTTTCCACATCTATAAAAATCTGTGGGAAACACTAATTAAAAGCACAGATTATCTTGATAGCTAGACATTTACTATTAAAAAGGAGATTCAATTCAAACAACCCCTAATTACATAGAATATCCAGTGTAAAAAGTTCTAGTTTTATCTGGCATGTAATTTATCAGATTCAACCACTAGAGTATTAACTTGTATTAAGTTCACTCAGATAAGTTATGCTCACAGACTATCTTAGAGAGAAAAACAAAGTATGCATAGACCTTGTAAGCAGAATCCTCCCAGGGTATTGTAATAAAGGCTAACAAATTGAAATTACTCATCCAATTTTCAAAATGTGGCTGTATCTATAAAAATTCTTATCAACTTGACTATTTTAAATGTCTTGACATTGTTTTCTTAAAATAGCACTAATTAAATTTAATGAAATAATTTTAACTTATTGCTTAACATTAAAGAGTGTGTCCTTTTTTATTATTCAATTAATTTGGTGTCACATCAATGCAATTTAAAACTTTCCTTCAACATTTAACTGAAGCCTATTGTCCCAACTTATTCTGCTATTGATTACTTTTTAGCAAAACTATTTAATCAACACGATTTAATAATTTTGATAGGAAATGGTGAGCAAATAGGCATTATAATAGTCAAACTTGTGGTACTTGTAGTCAAAAATGGGTTAAGCAATGTCCTCTCAGGCTGTTTTCTAAAGGAAAGTAAAAAGATAATAATAAAAGAATGCTCATTTCAATCCAGAGGCAAAATATAAAACGTAAAAACTGAGAAACAGTCCTTAGCAGAGAAGTCATTGCAGTATCTGGAGTCTGCACCAATTAACTTTAAATGTAAGGTTTTTAAAAAAAATAGTTTATACATGTGAGTTTTGAATTTTGTATTTCTGAAAGTGTTTGCACACACAAAACATCACTGCAGTTAATTCCTTGTATGCACCCATAGCAAGAAAACGTTCAGCAGCAAAATAAGCCACGTATAAACAAGCAAAACACTCTGGGCCAGCAAAACCCTGATCTTAAATTTCAAGAGAGAAGAAACAGACTCGAAGAAGGTTGTTAAGGAATTCTGGCAGAATCTCTTCAGAGAGAGAAGTTAATAGGTATAATAAATGACCCAGGGCACTGGTAGGAACAAATTATATAAATAAACTTAAGAAGACATTATACAAGCATCGTGGACCCAAACAAATGTGAACCTGTAACTTCCAAACGCCAACTTGGAGGATGGCATGGCCCATTAAAAGCTATTTGACCTCCGGCTTCTCTATTCCTTTGTCAGAGTTATAGGACTATCCTCTTAAGCTGTCACTTTTACAAATGTAAGCAAAATAATTTTATAAAGAGATATTTTGTCTTATTAAACATGCCCTGGTACATAGTCCAGATTTCCCTCTTAGGAAAAGTGAATGAATATTGGAGCAGAAGGTTTACATTAGAGTTCTTATTTAAATTGTCATTACCATGGGCTCTTAAATCACCTAATGATTCGTTTGCTTAGCAAACCTAAAACAGAACTTTTTAAGATAAACTTTAACTTGCTACAAATCACAAAATTATTTCCATATAAAGTCTGTTTATTAAATGTGTTAAACTGTTACGTGGTCCCTTAAAATTTATGGAAAGGCAAAGAATTGCCTGGAAGGAATACCTGCAAAAGCAATATACACTAGGGGGAAAAAAAACTTTCATACTATAAAAATAAAGAGTACACAAAGAATATCTGAAATATCCAAGACTGGGAATTGAATCACTAAGTCTAGTATGAGCCAAGATGATCTCATTTTACGTGGGATCATTCTCAAGCAAAGATTACAGCTCTAAACTTTATCTATTAGACTTTCATTATTTTGGCTAAATCTAAGAAGACACATTTCAGACTTCTTCATCTCCTGATAACAAAACTTTAATGACTGATTGGTGTTCAATATCACGTAGCCCTTTCCCCCATTTTCAGATGCAAACAAATTCCTGAAAAAGATATGGTTACAAACTGCCACAGCTCCCAGAAAAAGATCATAAGGTTAATATTCTAACATCTCTGGAATATAACTGTTAATTGTAGATATTTTAACTGCAGACAATAATAGTCCTCCATGAAAGGAACTATATATGGCCAGTTTGGCTTTGCAGCACATCCCAACAGGCACATGAAGCCATCAGGAAAGTTAGTATCCACAAATTCCCTGTTTCTGCCAAATAACAAAGATTTCCTGAAATAAGATTGTACTGCTGCATCAACAACTCGACATTATAACTTCTGGTAGGAATTAAGAGCAAGAGAAACTCCATGAAGTACCAGAGCTCCAAGGGGACCATCTCACAGATTCCAGAAAGGCTCCTTCCTGAATGAGTAGCTATGACCTCTGTTAATGCTTTGTGTATGTATGTGTGGTTTACCCATTATGTATACATGTAGATGTGACATCTGTTTTGTGTGATCTATTTGTGTATGTATGTGTATTACTCCAAGACTTCACTAGTACATTATAGGAGGTTACCAGTTTCAAGGAACATATCACTTCAAAATATTTCGTGACAAATCTTAGCCTGTAAATATGCAGTTATTAGACACTGATTTTCTTTCCTCATCTTTTCATGCCCAGCTGAAAGTGATATCATTCATAACCTCCTACTGTTCACCAAACCAAATGTCATGGATGTTTCGTAACACAGACAGCAAGTGGTATTTGGTCTTATAAATAGATTCACCCCTTCGCATTATTAATTTCAGCAAGGAACATTATATTTTTCTGACTACCCCCATGAGGTTGTGATCAAAACTAAGGACTTATTTCTAAAGAAACTTTTTCTCTTTGGATAACAATATAACATGTGATATACCTAACATGCCTTCCATTTGTGTCATACAAATTTCAAAGGAAATAAAGGCAAGACCAACTTGGTGCAATGACTGGTTTCTTCATTATTGATGAGGGAGGGACAAAGAAAAAAATATTTCTAACAGGCTTCCATCTGGATATTACAGAACCTGAGGTCTAAATGTTAACCTGCTCTAAACTACTCTTGGAAGTGATTATGTTTTTCTCATTGCTATCATTTTTTGACAGATTATGGCATGATACTGCCAAGTCAAACTTATGTATTTAAATGAAACAATGCAAAATAAATAAATTAATTAAATAATGCAAGAAAAATGATAAAGGACCTAGTTTTATTTTTGCAATCACAAATCCATTTGATATGTGTGTATTGTCTTCATCAAGATCTCTAAAGGAGATTAAAGAACAATTTAAAGATTGATTAATTAATATCTAGGACACATGTTCACTTGCTATCTCATTTAATCCTCAGAAGCAATTATATGATGCAGCTATTGTACACATTTTCCAATAGGTTGACTGAAATTTAGATGTTGAGTGATTTTTTCCAAAACTATATAAAGCTAGTAATTGTTGGAGTCAAGATTTTTAACTCAGGATTTAAGACACCAAGTCCGAGGTTCTTTCCACAACACCACATTGCATCCTGACACAACATTCAATATTCCTTTTGACAGAAAGGCAAGGCTGAGAAAAGCTCAGTATATGACTCAACATATGACTCTGGGGTACCAGTGTGGATTTCCAACTTATGAGGTTCATTGGAAGATAAAGAAGCAGCCAGGAGAGCAGCGGTAAATCCCTAAGTGTCATTCAACAGAAAACACCTAAAGACATCAATTTTAGCTTTGGCAAAGGTGTATTGACTTTTGGTTTAGTTTTCCCTTTCTGGATTTCATTAAAATATGGAGCATGTGTAAGTAAAAAAAAAAAAAAACAAGAATAATTCAAATGAGTTTTTTAAAAAAATGCATGCGTAAAGACCAATGTTTATTTTATCAATGCAATAATCTTTATAAAACAAGTTATTTCTAACAAGTTTTATATATCTTTTTAATTAAATCTGTTTCTGGTTCATTGGAGGAACTAATTATGCAAAAAAAAATACTTGCGTGTATTTTTATAAGCCAATTTTAATCTTGAACATATCTGCCTCTAAGCACAATAAAACACCTAATAACAACTTTAGAGAGAAAACTGCCTAGAATTTTACTAGTGGCTCCTGAACTTACTGAATATATAATCTTAAGCAAATTATTTAATCCGCTATATCTCAATTTCCTCATTTGTGAAACAAAATTGAGGGCTAATAAAAATAGTATACACCTCAAACATTATTGTGAGAATGAAAGCGTGTGTGTGTGTGTGTGTGTGTGTGTGTGTGTGTTTACAACGTGCAACAGTAAGTACTGGCATATGGTAAGTACTAAACATGTTGATTAAACATGTCAAGTTGCTTTAAAATATACATCACTGCTACAAATTACTATTTAATTGGAATCTGAATAAACACTGTTGATAGTTTGATGATGATAATGTAAAATTATCACAACCATATCAACTATATTGTTGGTCTTTATATTATATAGTTCTTTGATTATAAGCCAGTTCTCTATGACTAAAGACAGTAAAGCCAGTTTTTCAGATTCATGGGAATAAAGTATTGAGGAATACAGAAGTAGAACTACAAGCCAGGATGAATAGATTTTTACATACTTATAGTTACAGAGATATGTAGATGAAATAGACACACAAAAAAGAAAGCATTGACATACAGACCAAGCTGCCCACTGAGGTGAAGGGACAGTTTGCCTCACCTGAGCACACCAAGGTCTTCTTGACATCTTAAAAATCATGTTTGCCCAGATGCCAAAGTTTGAGATTTCAATATTAAAAGACTCATCCTTTAGAATTAACTCCCCTCAATTCCTTTTCTTTTGGGGTATTATTTTTATTTTATTTACTTTTATTGCAAATTGACTAATTATGGTTGTTTCTATTCTTTTTTAAGACAAAATTGCTCCCAAGAGAGATTAAGACCACATAAATTAATTCATAATAAGTTATAGTGACTGATCAGATTCTCTTTTCTAGGAAAACAAAGGAGAACAGGACAGAAAAGTTGAATCACGTTTAGTAATATGCATGAGAGAGGAATAAAAAGGCAGACACTGAAAGGAAAAAGTAGCAGGAAGGCCACTGAAGAGCACAGGACCAACCCAAGTTTGGTGTTCCTCTATTCTCCCCACCAGACCAGGCTTGGCAAACCTTCTCCGTAGAGGTCCAGAGAATAAATATTCTTAGCTTTGCAGTCATATAGTCTCTGTCTCAACTACTTCACTTTCTTACTGCAGCACAAATGCAAATCTAGATAATACTTAAAACACATGGAAGTAGATGTGATCTGATAAAACTTTATTTATATATACAGACTGCAGTGGATTTTGCTCATAAAAGAAATACTGATCTAGAACAGTAAACATCCCAGATTTTTAAAATAAAACTCCCTACCATATTGCTTCACATAAAATTTAATTAGTAATAAATTTGCTAAAAACTTTTGTGTAAAGATATCCAAAAGAGCATATATTAACATGTTTAAATCTTTAATGGAAGTAAAATGCAGGGTAAACATAAAATTCTGTTACACATATCCACATACAAACCTTGCAACATAAACCCCAGGTGTACTTATGCTGATATTATGGAATTTGTAAAAATTTCTGTGGCTCAGTATTTTCTCTTTGAGACTCTCTTTAATAGATTTCTTCACTTTAACAAGTAAAGAAAAAATATAAAAAATGTTAAGGAACCCAAATTCAAGCTGGCAAGTGGGAGAACCAAATGGGTCTGACTCCAAAGGACATGCTGAAAAGAGAGCTTTTTTAAATTTTTATTTTTACAGACTGTATTTTGATTCATTGTACACAAATGGGGTACAAGTTTTCATTTCTATGGTTGGACACAACGTAGATTCACACCATTCATGTAATCACACATGTACATAGGGTAATACTATCTGTCTCAGTCTACTAACTTTCCTTCCCCCACCCCCTCCTGCCCCATTTTCCTCTACACATCCATAGTTCTTCCATTCTTCTCTTGTTCTCCCCTGCCACTCCCACCCCCAACACCCCATTATGTATCATCACCCACTTATCAGAGAAAACATTCAGCTTTTGGTTTTTTGGGCTTGGCTTATCTCACTTAGCATGATATTCTCCAACTCCATCCATTTACCAGCAAATGCCATAATTTTATTCTTCTTTATGACTAATAGTCCATTGTGTATATATACTACAGTTTTGAAAAAAGAGCTTTTAAGAATCCCCACCAACGTGCACTCCCCCATACGGTAACTTGGACAGCAGAAGCACCCATTCGGTGTAAAACAGGATTACTGTAGCAGGGTTTTCCCTCCAGAGGTTCTTGATAAACACATCTATAATAGTATCCGGTATCTAATTATAATAGTTTCCTTTGGATATTTCAAGAAATGTGGAATATATACATTCAGCCTGTATATTTATTAATCAGATTATTTCAATCATTTCATTTTGAAATTGCCCAAGAAAAAATTGAATATTATTTTTTAAAGCAAGATATATTAATACAGTCAGTTCTCAGTTTATATAATTCAACTGTGAATCAAAAAATTCAGAAAAAGCACTAGAACAAATTGGACATGACTTTCCTATGTTCATATATGAATGAATGACCAGTGTAACTCCACATCATGTACAACTACAAAGATGAGAAGTTATACCCTATGTATGTATAATATGTCCAAATACATTCTACTGTCATGTATAACGAAAAAGAACAAAAAATTTTTAAAAACATATTCAGAAAAAAATGCAGAAAGTTCCAAAATGCAAAATATGCATTTGCAGTACACCAATTATTATTCTGAATCTATGTGAATGAAATGATATGTAGGCACACCCTGCTGTAGGCACACCTTGCTGTAGTCTCCCTCCATTTCTCAGATGCTCAGTCTCTCCATCCTGTCTGAGAATTGTTCATCTTGGGTCTCATTTGTGTACTGTGAAGTTAAGCCTATAATAGTTTATACTGAGCATGTACAGGCTTGTTTTCATTGATATTATTCCATCAACAACATGCTATGACAACTATTTATAAAGCACTTACATTGTATTAGGTATTATAAGCAATCTAAAGGTGATTTAAAGTTTAGAGGACATTGGACATAGGTTATATGCAAATATGATGCCATGTTACATAAAGAACTTGAGCATTCACGAATTATCTGAAAAGTATTCTGGAACAAATCCCTCGTGAATACTGATGGACTTTAAGTTAAGGCAGTATATTAATAATTATGTGCCCTAGAGGGAGGAGGAAAAAATCTATTTAAATTTTGCCAAACATCAAGGAAAAACATAATAGGTTAATCCAATTCAAAACATTTACTGGTCTGTTACTTAAGTAACATGAAACATGTATGCTAATTAAATGTTTGCAGGAAATTCATAACATAAAATTTTAAAAAATAATCAGGCAAAGCAAAAAGGACTTCAAATTATAGAACCACTTCTCACAAAAGAACCACTTGTGGTTCATAATTCACACAGAAACACATGACATCACAGTGCAATTTTATTTGTAAAGGAATAGTTGGTTCCATTCTGAGAATAAATACAATGTAGCTCAGGTATTCCCCAGGCTGCTGAGATTACATTATGACATTGATTTCTATATCTGTCATCACATTATAACCTGGAAATGTATTGCTCACCTAGTATATACTACCTCAGTGATGCTACTACAGAAGAAAGATTGCACAAGGGTCATCACAGAAGACATTATGACTGATTACCCATGCTCTGCAAATCAATTTTAACTTTGCATAATTTCTACTTTTATATTCAGATAGTTTCTAATGACAAAATTAAAAAGCCCATTCTACACAAAACTTTACAAATTGTGATGGCAGGAATCCAGTGACAGTAAACTAATTTGAATAAATGGTCAGCTAGAAAAGCTGGACAAAATGTTAAAAGGCATATTTTCTACAGTGTTAAAAAGTCAAAGGGTGAAGAATTACCAGCCAGCCTCTGGAGAGAATGGAAGACCAAAGAAATTAACCTAAACTACTTGTTCCCCAGGAGATTAGGCACAACCAGAGGGGTCAGCTGTGAGGCTAAGAGGTCAAACAGTGCTTTTCCAGTCTTGTAGAATTAGGAGAGGGGTTAGAGTCCAGGGAGTACTAGCTTTCTTTTGGTTAGCTCTTGCATGACATATCAGGATTTAAACACAAGTAGATTAGTATTTACATTAAGTGGAAAAAAACTAAACGTTTCAATTGAGAAAAAAATATCAGATTTTAAAAAAATATATATATTCATATGTGGTAATAAAGAAAAAATGAGTAAGTTGAAAGTAAAAGAAGGATAAATGTTATGCCGTTGCTATGGTTTGAATGTCCCCACCAAAACCCATGTGAAAATTTAATCCCTGTTGCAAAGCATCAAGAGGTGGGACCAGGTGGAACTTTTAAGAGGTGATTAGGTCATAAGAGCTCTTCTCTCATGAGTGGATTAATCCACTTGTGGATTAATGTAGTGATATATAGTAATCTATTAATATCTCAAGAGTGAATTTTTTTAAAAGACATTTTGTCTTGGTCTCATTTTTCATTTTTTATTTGTTCTTTTTAGTTATACATGATAGTAGAGTATTTTTTGACATATTTATGCAAACATGGAGTATATCTTATTCTAATTAGGATCCAAGTCTTGTGGTTGTACATGATGTGGAGATTCACTGTGGTGTATTTATATATGTACATAGAAAAGTTAACTCAGATTCATTCCATTGTCTCTCTCCCACCCCTTTATTCACCTATGTCTAATTCATTGAACTTCTTTTCTCCTCCCACACACTTGTTATGTGTTAGCATCCACGTATCAGAGAGAACACTCAACTTTTGGTTTTTTGGGGGTTGGCTTATTTCGCTTCGCATAATTGTTCTCCAGTTCTATCCATTTACCAGTAAATGCCATAAAGTCATTCTTTTTATGGCTAATATTCCATTGTGGAATGGAATTCTAATACTGCATTATTATTCTAATACCACATTTTCTTTATCCATTCATCTGTCGAAGGGCACCTAGGTTGGTTCCTTAGCTTAGCTCTTGGAATTGTGCTACTATAAACACTGATGGGTTGCATCTATTGCATCATTGTAGTATGCTGATTTTAAGTCTTTGGGGTATATGCCAAGGATTGAGACATCCCTTGCATAAAACTCACCACAATACAGACCTTAAATTATACTATAATAACAAAAATGGCATGGTATGGGAAGCAAAACAGACATGAAGACCAATGGTACAGAATAGATGACACAGAGACAAATCCACATAAATACAGTTATCTCATACTAGACAAAGGTGCCAAAAACATACATTGGAAAAAAGAGCCTCTTCAACAAATGTTGCTGGGAAAACTGGTAAACCATATGTAGCAAAATGAAGTTAACCTCTATCTCTCACCCTGCACAAAAATCAACTCAAAGTGGATCAAAGACTTAAGCACTAGAACACAGACCCTGTGCCTAATAGAAGGAACAACAGGCCCTATTCTTCACCATGTCAGCTTAGGAACTGCATTCCTTAACAAGACTCCTAAAGCGCAAGAAGTAAAATCAAGAATCAGCAAATGGAATGGACTCAAACTAAAAAGCTTCTTCACAGCAAAGGAAACAATCAACAATGTGAAGAGAGAGCCTACAGAATGGAAGAAAATCTTTGCCACCTGCACCTCAGAAACAGCATAATCTCCAAAATATATTTTTAAAAAAACTCAAAAAACTTAACACCTAAAAACCAAATAGCCCAATCAATAAATGGATAAAGGAACTGAATAGGCATTTGTGAAGAAATACAGTCAGTCAATAAATATATGAAAAAATGTTCAGCATTTCTAGCAATTAGAGAAAAGCAAATCAAAACTACACGAAGATTCCCCATCTCACTCCAGACAGAATGGCAATTATCAAGGATACAAGTAATAAATTTTGGCGAGGATGTAGGAAAAAAAGGTACACTCACACAATGCTGGTGGAACTGCATATTGGTGCAACCACTATGGAAAGCAGTATGGAGAGTCCTCAGAAAATTTGGAATGAAACCACCATTTGACCCAGTTATCCCACTCCTCAGTTTATACCCAAAAGATTTAAAATCAGCATAGTACAGTGATGCAGCCACATCAATGTTTATAGCAGCTCATTTCACAATAGCTAAACTGTGGAACCACCCTAAGGGCCCTTCAGATGAATGGAAAAAGAAAATGTGGTATATAAACACAATGGAATACTACTCAGCCATAAAGCAAAATGAAATTATAGCATTTGCCAGTAAATGGATGGAACTGGAGAATATCATGCTAAGTGAAAAAAGCCAAACCCACAAAACCAAAGGCCAAATGTTCTTCTCTGATATGTGGACACTAACTCATAATAAGGAGGTGACGGGTAGGGAAGAATAAAAGAACTTTGGATTAGACAAAGGGGAATGAACGTAAGAGAGGGAGAATTGGAAAAGGAAAAATGGTAGAATTAATTAGACATTACTTTCCTATGTGCATATATGATTACATGACTAATATAATTCTATATCATGTACAACCAGATAAATGAGGTTATACTCCATATATGAATAATATGTCAAAATACATTATACTGTCATGCATAACTAATAAGAACAAATTTTAAAAAGAAAAAAGAAAAAGAATAGGTATTTTTAAGTACATGTAAAACATTTATAAAAATGGACCCTCTTCTGGGTCATAAATCAAGTTTCAATACACATCCAAGGATTGAAATCTAAAATCCACATTCTCTGATCAACTAATGTAAAATGGATTTCTAAATCTTTAAAAAATTTTTCTCTGTTAAAAATAAATCCAAGAGGCATATTTCAAGCATTTATAGATTCAACACAATCTCAATAAAAATTCTAGCAACCTTTTGCTTTGTTTTGTTTGTTTTATAGAATTTGAAAAGCTGGGTCTAAATTTATATGGAAGTAAGGGTCAAAATTATTATTATATCAAGAATCATATAAAACCACACTATTTAAAGCAATGTGGTATTGACACAGGAATGGAATATACACAACTATGAAACAGAACAGAGAGCTGAGATATACTCATTCATGAATCAACAGATGATTTCTAATGAAGATGACATTGTAAAAAGCAAGGAAAGATAATCACTTCAAAACCTGGTGCTGAGGCAAGTGAATGCCCATATGGATAAAAAATAAAACTCAGCCCTTACCTCACACTGAACAAAAAATATGAAAGGCAAAGCAAATACCCTGTAAAAAATATAACTAGGGAAATACAGAACAGAAAAAATCATGAAAGAAAGGATTGATAAATCACAATATACTGAATGTGGTCTAATTGTGCATTCATGAAAGAAAGAGTTGATATATTGGAGTAGAGTTCAAAACTTTTAACTTTTCACATGACACCAAAGAGTCTCAGATCCACAAAAAAATCAATGAGAAAAAAAATGTGATAGTAATATGAGCAAGAGACTTAAGTACTTCACAACAAAGGACACCTAAATGACTAATGAAGATGGTCCATATCCTAAGTAATGAGGGGAATGAAAATTTAAACCACCATGAGATAGATACCACAGCAAGCAGAAAGAATGACCAGAATGGAAAAGTCTGAATACTATTTGTATTTGAACGTATGTAAAACAGTGGGAACCATAATACCGATAACAGGAGTATTGTTAGTAGAAATAATACAAAAGCAATCTATAACTGAACTTAAAATTTATCTGTGTTAGCTTTCTGTTGGTGTAACAAATACTTGAGATAATCAACTTATAAGAAAAAAAGGTTTATATTGGCTTACAGGTTTGGTCTCTAATCAGTGGTTCCATTGCTTTGGGGCCTCTGGTGAAGCAGCACCTCATGGTGGGAGCAGAGCAAAACCATTCACCTCGTGGTCAGGATACAAAAGAGATAGGAGGGGGCTGAATTCTCCCAACCAATGACCTAAGACCTGCCACTAAGCCCCTCCTCTTAAAGGTTCCACTACCTCACAAAAGCACTAAGTTGGGACCAAGTCTCAGTCACAAGGGCCTTTGGGGACTTTTAAGATACAAACTATAACAATACGTATACCCTATGGCTCATCTTCTCCTCTTTTAGGTATGTAATCCACAATAATGTCTGCATATGTGCTACAAGAGACATGTTCAAGAATGTTTATGGCAACGCTATTCATGATACCAAAAAACTGAAAACAATACAAATGTCAGTAGAAAATGATAGATTGTGATAAATTCATACAATGGGATTCTATGCAACTATGATAATGAAGTAACTGAAATCAGACAATGTAGAATTATTTTTACAAACAAAATCATTGAAATAAAGGAGCCAAATACAAAAGAATTTATATCAATTTAATTAGCAAGTTTTATACACAGAACTAAACAACAGGGATTAAAGACATGTACTTGGGTATGTCTGTAAAGAAAAGCAAGGAAAGGGCAATGATATTAGTTCGGATATTAGTTAACTCTAGGAGGAATAGATGGGACAATTATTGGAAGGAGATGTGGAAGGGGACTTTTGGGGGAGGTAACAATGTATAATTTGTTGACCTGAGTGGTTTACTGGGTATTTCCTTTGTAATGAATCATTAAGCTCTATTTTTACTTTGTTGACTATTCTACATGCTTGCTATATTACCTAGGTTGAAAGACTTTTAAAATTGCCTTTCACATTAAAACTAAAATTAAATGTGTGTGTGTGTGTGTGTGTGTGTGTACATGTGTAGCTATTTGATTTTTTAACAATGTGCTTGAAAAATGAGGAAAAATGGTTATTGCAGAGTTAGTTTTAGGAAATCTTCACCAACAATTGTACCAAACAAATAATACTAATAATAGCAAACAGTAATAATAACAGCTAAGACATATAGCACTTGCCATGTGTCAAGTACTTTTCCAAGTACTTATATATATTAACTCATTTAATCTTATGTGTCTTATAAAACATAGAATAGAAATATCTGAATATATGTCCTCTCTTCTAACCAGAGTCATCAAAATACTATTTGTAGAGAAATACAAAGCACAAGAAAACAGCTCTGACTATCATAATCATCACTGTTCCCATGGGTGCAATCTGTCTGAAAGACACAGGTCACAGCAGACAAACAAAAACACTTGTCAAGGAGTTTATGACAACCAGTCAGGAAGAGATTAGATATTTTCAAAGAAATCAAGCATCTGTCCATCAGCTAAGGGTGGAGCCAGTTAGAAAACATTGCAAGTGAGTGAGTGAATTTAGCTGAAGCTTTTTTAAAAATGCAGATTAATATATCTATGAAAATTTTGGATATCTTTTCTCTTGCTTTAAAACTTTCCTTAATATTTGGATATAGAACATATTTCTTCTAATTTTTAAGATCCCAGTATAGTATCAGAATGACTTTTTCTTATGTCATATAATATCCCAAGAGTAATTAAGCTGACTTTGAAGAGTAATAAGAAATAGTTATCAAATGGTCCATGGTTGAAAAGATGCCTTCCAATCAACTAGGACCTGATTAAATATGTAAACACTGCTGCTCTTTGAGTAACTGGAAAGATATTTTAATTCTTTTTAATTATGAGATTAAAAACTCACTGAGCATTGTGTTTTAGTTGTGACAACTTAAAGATGCAGTCTACTGTTTGGTAAAATAAATCTGTTTCCTTAGATACATGGGATGGCATAGTCAGCTAACTTAGAATAGGTTGGATACAGTACTTTTTCATTCTCTTTTGGATTTAGTGTAGACACACTACTTGTTTGAATTCTTTGGCTCTTTTGACAAACAAAATCACTGTAGATGTAGAAAAACATTACTCCCATGACTTTGACTGAAGAAAAAAATATGGATGAGGACCTTCTACATAGCAATGCCACTTACAGAGCTAAAGTAATAGACATCAGGCAATATGTCATAAAAGTATGTTCTGCTAACTTTGACCAAAAGTTCACTGGATAACAATTCTGCTTCATTTTAATTGACTGAAGAGCTTAAAACTTTATTTTTAACCTATGTTGGAGAAAATAAGTACAAGATAAAATCATTTAAACAATATCTGTTCTCTTTGTGAATTTAGCTATTTACATTAGAGAACATTAATTTATTTTCCCTTTACTTTTTCTTCACTAATATGACATAATGCTTTTCACAACAGAAATATTACACTGATATGGCAAAACCCACTTTTCAGTGCTAACGATTGAAATTGTATCTCTCTCACAATCAGGATTCTGTACCATATGATCCAAAATTTCAAGATAATAGACTTTATTTAAATAAGAAAGTTTATAATATATCCCTGAATTCATCAATTCAGCATTGAGCTATCTTCCATACACCCTACTATATATTTGTAATTGAATTTTTGTTTTGAGAAAATTGTAGATTATATGCAGTTTTACTAAACAACATAGAGATCACAATACACCTTACCTGTTTCCCCTACTGGTAACAGTCTACAAAGCTGTACAGTATCAAACCAGAATAAGGACATTGATACAGACCATTCCTGTCACTGCACAATCCTTCATGTGACCCTTCTATATCCACACCCACTTTCCCTTGCCCTTCTCCTATCCTAAACCCAACCTCTAATCTGTACTACACTTCTGTAATTTTGCCACTTCAAGAATGTTACTTAAAATGGAATCATGCTGTATTTAAATTCCGATTGTTGGCTTTTCTCACCCAGCATAATTCTCTTTGAGATTCATAATACTATTGAGTGCATAAGTATTTTTTCCTTGTCTTGCTGAGCAGTGTTCCATGGTATAGTGTACCACAGATGTTTAACCATTGCATATTGAAGGATATTTGTGTTGCTTCCAGTTTGGGATTATTGAGAAACTGCCAAACTGTTTTCCAAAACAGCTAACCATTTTACATTCCCACCAGCAATGTACTTATGGTCAAGTTTCTCCACTTCCAGGCCATTGTTTGGTGAATGTGATAATTTGGATCAGAAGTGCCCCCCAGAGTCTCATATGTTAAAGGCTTGGTTAGCAGCCAGTGACGGGAGAAAGTAGAAACTTTAGGGGTAGCCCAGTGGGAGGAAGTTAGGTTACTGGGGGCATTCCTAGAAGCGAACACTGGGACCCTGGCTCCTTCCTCTCTCTTTTTGCTTCCAGATCACAATGAGGTGAGCATCTTTGCTCCATCCTTCACTCCCCACCATGATGTTCTGCCTTGCCACAGACCCAAAGCAACAGGACCAACAGACCATGGACTGAATCCTCCAAAGCTGTGAGCCAAAATAAATCTTTCCTTCTTTTATGTCAATTTTCTTGAGTATTTTTTTACAGTAATAGAAAACTAATACAATGAACCCTTATATTTTTAGTGTCAGCATCTTGCTAAGAGATTAATATTCAGGCAATGTATTTGGGTAATTTCATTTCCCTGTGAAATGATTTATTCAACTGTAGATAAATAAAAGATGACCAGTTACAAAAATAACAATAATATTAAACCAATAACTTGGGTGACAATTACATATCCTATATTTACTACACATGGTTCTCTAGTTTTTATGGGTCAATTACTTATTGCCCATTTAAGAAAAATTCTTGACAAGATTATCTCCATGTTCACATCTCTTTGCTTTTTCTTAAAGGGGGGGCTCATAAAGTCAACCTATCAGTATGAATAGATGATTAAAAACAAAGAGGAGTTACTATAATCTATGACAATTAATTACACATTTCAAAATAATTAAAAGGAAAAAATTTGAAAGTTTCCAGCACATAGAAATGATAACACTTGAGATGGAAATGTTAAATACTCTGATTATTTCATTACACATTGTATACTTGAATTGAAATATACTACTATACCCCATAAATAAGTACAAATGTCAATTAAAAAGTAAAAAATTTAAAATAAATGTCAAAACAGTGTTATCACAAGCATACATCTCATTTGCTTTTCTTTCATTTTCTTTTCCTTTCTTTCCTTGCATATTTATTTTCCCTGTGCTTCAGATTATTCATCAAAACCAGTTGTAACCTCTCAAACACGACCGTCTACAGAAGTGTTGCTAATCATACGAAAAGGCTCAAGAAAGAAAAAAAAGTCAGTAATCCTTCTAGACTCAACTCACTACCTTAAGAAATCCATGGGATTATATGCCTATTCAGTTATTTAGGGAGTTAAACCCAGGCTTAGTTATAATAAGAGCTTGCTAACATGTCCTTTGTCCTTTTACTGGAATACACATTCTCACATGCAAAACAGTGAAGCAGGAAGCAATGGGAGAAGAGGAAAGATAGCAGTACACACTGAGAATAACCAGAACTTGTACTCTTGTGTTTTGAGTTATTCTCTGCTTTCCATACCTTGAGAAGCATCAAATTAAAAGAATGTGACTCGAGACCACAAAAAAGCAACCACATAGATTTACAGGCCTGCACATAAGTCCATGTAGTTGCACAGCTCCAAGCAGAAGGTTTATGTTCATTTAAGAGTGGAAAATTTTCAAGTTCTTCCAGAAGCACCATCTGTTTCTACTGGCTAGTCTTGGTTTGAATTATTTATTACAATAACCTCAGATTTATCTGGTTAACCTTTGGATTGCCTCCTAAAAATAACAAATATTTAGAATTTTTTAGTAGCATAGTAAAATACAATAATTGATTTTAACATTGTATTGAAGCACTGTAAGGGCTTTATCATAATAAAAATGACCAAATAAAAATTACACTGTTTATCACATTTAATAGGTTTGATTCCTACAGATATATAATTGCTCCACAAGATGGCGCAATAGAAATTTAAAACTTCTAAACATAATTGGTGCAAATTTCAAACTAAAAAAAAAATTAAAATTCCCCACCAAACTTATCATAAGATATCTGTCTTATCAGTCTGTTAATGAGGAATGGGAAAAAAAACAGAGTTCCCAAAATCAAGGTCAGGACTTTAAAAGCTGACAAACAGCTTTCTAAGAATCTTTATGATCTGGTAAGTCTCAATATCTTAAGAAAAATATAAGTGACTTCTTAGAGGCAAAATTAAAGATAAACTGCATGCTATAAAAGGATTAAGTATAGAAGCATTGGATAAAATGCATTTCCAGAAGGCAGCAGAGATATAGAGAGATGTGAAGTTACATTAATCTCAATGAGAGTTATTTTTCCAAAAGAAAAGAGGAAAATACAATTTTTTGCATGCTTAAGATTTCCACTTATCTTTGGACTTCACAGACAAAGGCAACAAACTTCCAGTTATAAGTAGACAATTTTAGAAAAGTCACTTGAGGACCTAATTACCACACCAAATTGAGAATAGACATTCCTTGACTTACAGTCAGGTTTAGATCTCAATAAACCTGTTTGAAGTTGAAGATATCACAAGTTGAAAATGCATTGAATACACCTCACCTACTGACCTTCATAACCAGAACCCAGTACACTGTGGAGGACACAATGTGGAGGACTCAGTGATATCATGGCTCTTCTGGTTTGATCTCATGACTTCCCAGTGCCACTTGCTGCCACAGCCTGGCATCTCAAGAGAGTATGATACTGCAGATTGCTAGCCCAGGAGAAGGCCCAAATTCAAAACATAAAGTACCATTTCTACTGAATGTGTATTGTTTTTACTCCATGGTAATGTTAAAAAAAAAATGCTACATCCAAACTTCATACGGTTCATGAACCATCTGCAGTTAATTTCCACCTTCTTGACCTATGTCACAAGGCTGGATCTGTGCCGGCCATTAACACTGTCACTCCAATTAAACTGCATTTTCACAAGCCCTGGTATCAGGACAGCTCCTGATTGTCTGATGGCCTTAGAAAGCATCTATCTAGTGGCATGGGCTACAGTTCCTTCTAAATGAAGGTATCAGTTCATTTTTCTCTATTTCATTTGATATTTATTGGGGCTTTATTTTTTGGTCTAAGTTTTCCCTTCATTCATGCTTAACACTGTTTTTATTATTTAAGATCAGCAAAAACTAAGAAGCAATTATTCCCCATTTTCTTTGTTTGAAAATATCGTGTTAGTGAATATGACCCATTTGAAATGGTGTAGATAAATATTTAAGTTTGTTAGCACAAAGTTGCACAAGAACAGATAGAATGGAGTACCAGTGGCTCTTGAAAATATAAAAAGCAACCCAGAAGAGATGTCTAAGTCCCATAAGATCATTTTTTTCCCTAACGGGAAGTGTTTCAGAGTATGAGTCATATCTAACTTAGCTAGGAGTATTAAATCTTTAAATCTTAATCCTTTGGATCTTTATGGAGGAGAGTCCTTAAAGGAAAGCATTCCATACCTAACTCCCAAACTGGCCTCTTCTGATTAAAGTTGAACATCAATTATCTGTGGCCATCTTGAAATTCTGTATTATTAAGAAAAATTTTCAGAATTCATTTCTTTTTTTTGCAGAATTCATTTCTTAATTCCTAAATTAAAGAGTCAATGGAGGGAAACATACATCCCTTTCTCCAGATTATCCTTCAGTTGAGTGACTGTTGGGTAATATTTATTGGGAAGAGGAAATAATTGCAGTGCAGCCTCTCTATCCTTACTTCTTTATTCCACAATCACTAGCCACTATTGAACCTCCTATATGTTGTGCACAATGAATCCAGACAGGAAGCAGGAGACCAGAATCAGATGCCCCAACATGCACAGCTGAAGCACAGCCCTGCCAACACCACCAGATCAGGAAGTTAGAGCACCAAACGGACAACACGCAAATGCAGTTGAACATGACAGAAACAGAGAAGCTGAGGCATTGTGTATTTAAGGATGAACAAGATACTATCCTTGCAAATAGAATTAAGTTCCCTTCTGAGAGCAGAGAACTGTACCTGGTTCAGAGCAAGCACCCCACTATAACTGAATGAATGCTCATGAGTGATTACTATATCCTAAAAAATGTGACACGTGCTTATGAATTAGCCACAGAAACTGAACCCACAGAGGTAGAAATTAGCTCATCATTTTAATGGCCACCATCTAAACCTCCTTCATCTTTGGGTGTCGGCAGGATGCAGAGTACTCACCACTAGTACAAGAGTGAAAGAGGATAGATCACTGGTTTCTCTGCCGATCTTTGAAGGAGGGACAAACAGAAACATATTCTAATCATAGGACTTTTGTCTCAAAAAACTATCCATAATACCTTATAAGGAATTTCCTGTTAAGTATCAATTAGGGGTCTGATATTCCTGATGCTCCTTCTTGTCTTGCATTAGACTAATGAGGTGAGAGGTGGAGTTAGAGTTCAATGTCAGGTGTGTCCAATAGACAATCCATGTTCTGTCCATGGATCTAATTGTTCTTCCAACAAAAGTTATAAATGGTATCTAATGAGTGAATTGATCAAAAGGAAATTAGTTGGCCAAAAGTGTTTTCATTTTACTCTACAATCTAGGGAACTAATTTTACAGTCACAAGAGAGCTTTTAAAAATTTTTAATCATGTTTTCAAAATGAGAATTTACTCTCTCATTCATATGAATGCTATATGAACTTCTAGCCTTAAGAATCAGTTTCTATAAAAGCAGGCAACTAGAAAAATCAGCAACAGTGAAGAAGTAGTGGATTTCTCTGCCCTGCTTCACAAAATTGATTTGGTATTTCATAAGCATCTTTATTAAATCTTTATCAAGTCACAAATAAATATATGTAGTATATACAAATATTTAAATATTTTAATTTTATTTTCTTATTGGAAATTCACCACAAATTCATAAGGCAGGCAGAAGAAAAATAAGTCTAGAAAGAGCATTAAAAGGGGGATTTTATAGAATGGAAACAATTGTTTCTAATCCAAAGTCACACAATTTCCAATTCAATTCAATCAGATTAATATAGAAATATGCATTTCCACTGGCTAATCGATGCTCAAATTTACATCTGATTTGAGATACCATTATTGCTCACAGAGAAGGGCAATGAACCTATGGAGAAAAAATGAAGGGAAAGGTTTATATTTAAATGGATCATATCTTCTATTAAAGATGAAACAAGGGCTGGGGATATGGCTCAGCTGGTAGAGTGCTTGCCTTGCAAGCACAAGGCCCTGGGTTCAATCCTCAGCACTGAAAAAAAAAAAAAAAAAGATTTCTTTGGCAGCTGGGCGTGGTGGCGCACACCTGTAATCCTAGCGACTTGGGAGGCCGAGTCAGGAGGATCACGAGTTCAAAGCCAGCCTCAGCAACTTAGCGAGGCCCTAAGCAACTCAGTGAGACCCTGTCTCTAAATAAAATGCAAAATAGGGCTGGGGATGTGGCTTAGTGGTCGAGTGTCCCTGAGTTCAATCCCTGGTTCCAAAAAAAAAAAAAGATGAAACAAAATAATGACAATTCACCATGGATATAGGTCCTATTAGTTTTAGCCTTTGGTTAAGAGTCTGATTCTTAGTCCAATATTAGCAATTAAGGAATTAATAACTTAGTAGGTGATTGTAGAGATAATATTTTTTCCAAAAATTTCTCATTAGTAGAGAGTGATTAAAGTACTAAAAATAAAGTAGACTTCAAATAGAGATAGAAAATAGATGATACTTAGATATTCATATAAACATATAGAAACATATAAAATTTTCTGACCCAGTATTTAAAATAACACCAATTTTCCTAGGTGTAGTTTCATAAGCACTGATGAAACTTGAGAAATATTCCAATTTAGAATTTCTGCAATTTATGTCAAGGCAACAGGAAACCACAGAATGGTCCCCTGTGTAGGAAAAGTTTAAATCATGTCATTAGTTATTAAGGTTGTACAAAACACATGTCAACAGCATTCACTACACCCACCCCAGTGACTACCAGTATTGGTTTGCAACTTATTGGTTGGCCATTTCAAGGGTATCATGAAATTGTCAAAACAAAATGAATACTCCTAATTTTCTTAAAAAAAAAAAAAGTTGCTTTAGGACTCTTTAAAAGAACTCAGGGAACACAGCCGAATAAGCAATAAAATATTGCACCTCACAAATTGCAGGAAATCAGTAATCTTTAACTATTACAGCTGAGAAAATTGATGGCTGTCAGGGAAATTGCTGCTTTTATCAAGTGAGATTACTCGCCTGATGCTATAGCTCCACCCAGTGGCAGTCGATGTTGACCTAGACCAGCAGGAAAAGAGCAAAAAAACAGCACAGGCAGGGGGCTCTGCAAATGGTCAGATTCCAACCGCACCAGGACTGCCTTGTACCAATATGCATTATTTCACAGTATTCAAAGACCTTCAAGCTGCAAAACCATTTAGAAGGAGGAAACTAAATCATTCAAGACACCACAGTTATGTCTACAATGTGTAAAGAATTCAGAGCAAAGTGAAAAATTAGATCCACTGTCCAGATATTTGACTCTACATAAACACAAACCCTGAGACAGACTGTCCCACTGTACATTCTTGGGTAACATACATCTGAGATTAGAATCTCAGCATTCTGCCATCATTGTGTTTTCTCTAACTGATTTCCATGACATTTCTTGTGAAATGTTATTCTCTTTGGAATGTAAGTTCAATGAAAGAAGAATCTTTATCTGTCTGGTTCACAGTAGTATCCCAGCCTCCAAACAGTGCCTGTCCCATATTATGTTCTCAGCACATATTTACTGAATTAATGAAGAAATGTGATTTCTCCAATACATTAAACACGGGATTTTTTACTCTATATTCATAAAAGCCTTTGCAAATCTAATAAAAAGCAACAAACTCTCCCCAAATATGCACATATAATTATGCATATGGTTTTAAGAGTTTCTTGGACTTCCTGTCTCTCAACTTTAGGGGCCACAACCTAACAAGTTCTGCTGGAAAGAAAAAAAGAAAGAAAACACTATGACTAAGCTCATAATTGGGTAATTAAGATGATCAATTATGTTATTTGATACCTGCATTACTTTAGCTAATATTATTTCAGATCCTGGTATGAGAAGACCAATGCTGAGTTATTTTTTTCTTTTTCTTTTTTTCAAAGCTGTTTTTTTTAATAGTAAAAATAAAACTAATGGAGAAAGCAAATCCATCCTATTTGAAAGTTCTTACTCAGCATCAAAAAGTATATGAGAAGAACACAGAAAATAAATGAAACCATTCCATCTACCACTGCCTACTTCTGTCCTTTTTAGGGATGAGCTCCAAAATGATCTCAATGATCCATGCCAAGGTCAAGATTGACCAGTTCCCAAGGGCACCCCTGGGATTTTACCATTAATCCTGCTAGAAGCACCAGGTCAGTGCCTAGACACTTCCCCAAAACAGTAAATTTCCTGCTCAGGATATCTCATCACCATCGCCATGTGTGGGCTCCCAGCTCTGAACTCCTAATTGCTTCAATAGTTGTTCCACTACCTTTTGTTTTTCTTTTCTGTCAGCTCTTTTTAGTTATACATAACATTAGAATTTGTTTTGATAAAATTATAAAGCATTCTACCTCCCTTTTCTATGTTCTAGGTTTTGTAACCTTTTCTTACCTGCATCTTTGTTGTAGAACAAAAGATTATTCTTCTTCTCTCCTAGAGCATTTCTATGCAGAGTAACCATCTACTTTAATCCAATTGAACTGTTATGTCCACAGCACCCTACTAAACATTTTGAGCATGGAAAATTGAATTAAAGGCAATGGGGATCTATAAATCAAATTACTTTAATATTCTGAAAAAGTAACTGCATAAACAAATACTTAAGAATGGTCTATCCTTCAGAAAACTGAAGAGTTCTATTATAATTCAAATAAATATTTCCAAAGTGTGTACAGTGGAATTATTACTGTATTTTGAGTTTTCTCAAAACAGGATAACTTTTATACTTGTTGGGTAAATTTATTATTTTCCCCATAATTAAACTTTTAATTTAAAATCTTAGAAGGCTGACAGTCAAGTATCCATGAGGGATTGATTCCAAGTCCCCAACCCCAATGAACAATAAAATCCACAGATACTCAAGTCCCCTATATAAATTGGCATAGTATTCACATATTAAGTACATAAGTCTCCTGTATATTTTAAATGATCTCTAGATTCCTTATAATACTTTACACGATGTAAATGCTATGTGAACAGTTGATATACTTAATTGTTTAGGGAATAATGTCAAGAAAAAAAAAGTCTTCACATGTTCAGTACAGACACAAATTTTCCTGAATATTTTTCTGTATGTGCTGGTAGAATCCACAGATGCAGAACTCACAGATATGGAGGGTCAAGTGAATAATAGTATAATAGTTATGAACTAGCTCTAGAATCAAATACTGTTTTACATCCAGGCTGCATCATCAATGAACTATACAATTTGCAGGGAAATATTAACTTATTTGCTCATCAGTCTCCTTAAAAATAAGGATAATAATATAGCACATACACCATCAGGCTTCTGTGAAGAATAGATGAAATAAAATATGTTCATACCCATGCGCAAGTATGTGTGTGAGTGTGCAGAGAGAGTTTGACAATAAAATTTCAGCACATGATCATTAGTAACAGAACTAGTAGCATAAATCTTTCTCCATCAATTCTATCATTTTTATTAATGGGAATAAATACAGTTGTGTATTGATTAACAACAGGGATATGTTCTGAGAAACACATTTTTTGGCATCTTTGTCATTGTGTGAACAACATAGAGCATGCTTACATAAGCCAAGGTGTATAACCTAGTACCCTAGTACACAAGTAGGCTGTATGGTTATGCCATCACATATGGTCTTTTATTGGCTCAAATGTCATTATGCAGCTCACGACTATAAATCCTTCCTACCTAAGATCCTTTTCCCAAGCTAACCAAGAAAAAAATATTCTTTAAATCCAAACTCATTTACTTAGCAATTAATGCAGTTTGACATACCTGTCTATTGGAATTTATAATATGCCAGATTTTTTTCTGTGTGGAACATCATTTTTTTAATCTGCCAGCTTCTGATATTAAATACACTGCAAAAAGAATGATGAGGAAATTATTCCTGCTACTCCTGCATGATAATAAAAACTTAAAATTTCATCTGAGCACAGTTTTTTCATGTACCTAGTTCGATAGTCCAAAAGTTCTATATGTTCAATTTTTTGTGTTTATTTTCTCAAGTACAATCTATTTTTTCACTATAGCTAGAGTGATTTTTTTTAAATACCCAATTATAGCACTTACCTGCTTAAAGATCCTTCAATGTCTGTACATCGATTTGGAGATAAGATGCTAATTCCTACACACAGCCATCAAGGCCTGTATGACTTAGTTCAAACCACATTTCCACCTCATTGCTGACCACTGTCCCCTTTGACTGTTTAGCCATTGCCACCAAACCTGCTCCCAGAATCTGCTTCCAACCATCAAATATGCGGTTCCTTCTGCATGAAATATTTTTCTTCCTGCCCCTGTCTCTCACTCTCCCTTGTCCATCTCCTATTCATCCTTCATGTCTCAATTTAAATGTTTCTTTCTCAGGAACAGGTGACATCTTCAGTCTTCACACCACTTCATGCTTCTTCAGAGTACTTAGAACAGTTGATGTTAGCTATTTGTATGGAGAGTTTTCTCAGTGCCTCTTATCCTAGTAGATTATAAATTTGATGAAAACAGCAAGCACAAACGTCTTACTTGCTATTGTATCCCAGAAGCTAACCTGGTACATGGCACATACACAGTAAATATTCATTTAATAAATTAATAAATAAGTGGAATTTTGTATTTTTATTCCCTTGCATTCTCTCACATTAAAACCCAAGAAGTTTTATGAGTTTAAATGCTAATACAACCAACATAGTATACATACTTAGAGTACAACAATGCAACACTCAATAAATATTTATTGCTTAATATATATTGAACAATATTATTAAGAGTCAATACTCACCCATAGGGGCTGGGGCTGTAGCTCAGTGGTAGAGCACTTGCCTAGCATGTGTGAGGCACTAGGTTCAATCCTCAGCACCCCATTAAAATAAATAAATAAAATAGTTATAAAGTTATAAAACATTTAATAAAAATTGATAATTATCTTAACTCCTTTTGAAATATTCCTATCCAAGTTCCATAAAAAAATAAGGAAACTTAAATGGAAGCCCTCTATTTTGACATACATCTGTGGCATTTAATCACTATACTTCAGTCACAATGTAACTAGTGAAGCCCATATAACTCACTTGGAGTGATTGATCGCATCTGTATTTTTCCACTGAATCGCTCCACCTTCCTGTGTTAACAGAAAGTCTATTATCTCTCTCTTGAGACCCACCCTTCTTACCCTAAACCACAGGTTTATGTACTTTAAATACCTGGCTGATGAGGAAATAAGAAAGCCTCTGGGTCCAGTACAGCTGTTATTGCTTTCATTGCCACAAGATGTCGCAGTTGAACACTGGGTGTTCACAGCCTGATAGGTACAAGTCTGTCTTGAAGCAAAATCCTTTTGTCCCCATCCCAAGATACTCACACTTGAGTATATTATTTAAAGATCTTTAATTTCCTACATAGGCTTTCAGTTTTTTCCCAAAGAATAATAATCAGGTAAGCATAGCCGAGTTTTGAGGGGCTGACAGCATGAGCAACATCCTAAGTCAGAACTAGCCTACCCCATGACCTACAAGCCAGGGTTCCCCAGTTTGAATATGTTTCCTTGATGCATTTTGTTAATCCACCCTGTGTCTGAAAATTCACATGAAATTTTTTTGCCCAAAAATCTGAATTTCCAGTTTCTCTTGAATATTTCTCACAATATTGCAATACCAAGCTTATATTTGACACAGCAACCCATCTGGGGGTAAATTGCAGGTACCATCTTTCACCGACTACTCAATAGATCATACAAAAGAAGCACTTCTTGACAGGCCCCTACCAGGGCTTTGTACATGCTAGACAAGTGCTCTACCACCGAGCTACATCCCCAGCCTCCACTCTACATTCTTTAATGTTGGTTATTACCTATCTACAAGTATTAAATTTTGGTGATAGCAATCCAAGAAAAACAATCAGGATGTCCCTTTTGCTCAGAGGTTTCCACATGTGGACCTGTGGTCTTCAGGTGCCATCAAATGTCAGTCAAGGCCCCTTTCTCCTGCAAAGAGATCTCCCAGTTCTTTCCTTTCAGAAGACTCACTGATGCCCTCAACCACCCAGTCCCAGGTACTGCAGATAAGACCAGCTACATAATTTGCAAAATGAAAATGTGAGACCTCTTGTTCAAAAAACAGGAAAATGTGTCTGCAAAAATACTACAATATAAAACTTTTCCTCTCTTCCATGGCAAATCACACACACAAACACACTTCTTGCCTTCCCTCTCAGTATGTAAGATGATTTTATTTACTATTTAATGTCATGTTCCCTTAGGAATAGGGATATATGTGAGACAGGTTCAGAACATCATGGGTACTCAGGGGCCCCTCTCATTACTCTGCACATGTGACCACCACCCACTAGGATCCACCAGACTAATAGTCATGCCCTAAACAGAAGCAAAAAAGTCAGTCTCCTCTTTCCAAGGTCCCACTGACCCTGTCCCCCTGGCCCCTACCTATAGTGGATAAGCAACACTAAAGGACCAGAACCTTTATGCCAAGTTGCATTCAGTACCTGGATGGGGTCGAACAAAGATTCCACCCTGCCAATTCACCTGCCAAATATACCATGGAGTTGCTATCCTGAGGCAGAAACTGCCGCCAAACTGTCCTGCCCTAACAGACTGTGGGACCCATCAACCTTCTGTGTTTGTGTCCAGACCCTCATGAAGGCAATGGATGATGAAAGAATGCTGTCTACCTGCAACACCTCCCTCCCCATGAGTGCAACCTGTCACCTCAAGAGGAAGGCAGCAGCAGTCACAGAGTGCAAGCAGGGAAGGAGAGATTGGGATGCCAGGGCATGAGGAAATGGGAAGCAGGAAGGAGTAGGAAGTAGGAGGAGGAACTAGAAGTGACCTGGGACTCCAAGTCCCCAGAACCTACTCCATTGTCCCATCAGACTTCATTTGTAAGGACAAATTCTAAGAAAGCTATTAAGGATTTCATGACAAACTGCAAATGTACTTTCCTGAGCAGGAGTTTCTATGTGACCATGTTGTTCCCATGCCCATGAAGTCAGCCCTGTCAACAGATCATGAATCCAAAGAGGAAGACCTTTTGAAATCACAAGACATTCTGGCACACCCTTCCTCCCAGGCTACCCAGCTTACCTTTCAGAACTCAGCAAGGCACTCAAGTAACTCATCTGAAGAAAAAAGATTGGTGTGAATTGCTTTGTCCACCTAGGCACAGAGGTGTCTGCTTATTTCTTATTTAAAAATACAAGTTTTGTCTCACTAAATACAAATAGTCAAGAAAACCACACCCTCAAAGAAATTCAAACTTTTTGAAAAGAGTGGTTAAATCTTTAATAGTATAAAATGGCAAAAAAAAAAAATTACTTTAAAAACTGTGAGCAACAGATCCAAGATGGTGAACTAGAGGGAGGCGGCATTCCTTGTTCCTCTGTGACTTGGGATTCAAGCAGAGGAAATAGCATTGTTCTGCAAGGGAACCATTGCTGCTCACTGATCCCCTGCAGTTTGCACCTACCCTTCCTACCCTCCCCCCAAGGTGGTTCAATATCATCACCTGCTATTTGCCAGCATATCTCTCGCCTTTTGCATGCAGATCACTCACTGACCAATACTGATCACCTGCCTTTTGCCCATTTGCCTACCATTCCCCTGCCCATTGTCCACAGCTCAACACCCACCCACCAATCATCCAGTTTGCCCACAGAACACTCCCTGCTGCTTTCTGGAAGTCAGAGTAGGTTTGGTTACATGTGGTCCCCACCATCTTGGGGCACCAGTCAGGTCCTGGGAGTCCAGAGCCAAGGGAACTTCAGGTTTGCTGCTACCAACCACTATCTCAGGGCACAGCCAATTCAGTCTGGGGACATAGCCTGGAGATTTATTTTTAGGGTACCTGTAGGTCTGGTTGCACCTGAGGTCTTTCTGCTGGGTGTGCTAGTGGCTGCCATCTGGCTGCCTCTTGGCAGGATCACTCCTTTGTTTGTACACATCCCTAGTGGTCTCTCTCCAAGTTGAAATGTCATTGAGGTCTTAGGACTGCAGCAAGGCAGGGCCTGGGGAAGGCGAAGCCCAGGTCCATCAGATTGCAGCTGGGTTTGCGTGGGCCAGTCTGGGTCTGTGGAAAGCCAGAGACTGGGGGCAGTTTCCCAAGGGAAGCACAGGTTGAAGAAACTGGAGAAAACCTGTCTCTCTCCAGCTCAGTGAGTCCTTAAGTGTGTGGAGATGGAAGGGGCCAGCTACAAAAAGTGGGAAGACTGGAAGAGGGTATGAGGGCATCTTGCTATTGGCTCACCCAGCCAACCAGTCTAGCACCCAACCAACTGGAGTTACCATCAAACTTCAGACAACCCCACCCATCAGTGGACAAGGGAAGCTGAGAAAACCAACAGAAGCAATCGTTCAATTTTCCATCAAGACATTCCTTTTTGTTTTTTCTTTTTCCTGCCCTCTCACATCTCTACCATCTTTGAATCCAAATATTTTCCAGGCATCAATTTATTGAGGAATGGGATGCCTGAAGAGTATAATACAGTTTTGTTGTATATTCTTATAATTTTACTTTTTTTGAACATGTATATATTTTTCCTCTCACTTATCTGTCTCCCTGGATTCTCTTTCTCACTTCTCCCATACTAACAGTCAACTTCTATTAATTCCTCCTTCACTCTTACTATAATTTTTTCCTCTATCTTCTCTCCTTCTCCCTCATAAACATCACATTCTACACTATTTCTGTTCCCCCTCTGTCCATCATTTGAAACAGTAAACCTTTTAGCAAACTTACTGTTTATATTGTAGACAATAATTGAACATATCATTTCTGTTTATTGCAACACAACTAGATGCCTTAATAGGAGCTATTTGGTTTAAAGTTGCACATTGTTTGATTTGGGTGCTGTTAGTATTGGTCTTCCCCTTAAAGGTGAGGTACTAGAAGCATTCAAGAACACTATAAGACTACAGGGTAGAAACTGTACTGCCTTAGAGGCATAGCACTAGATGGGAAAACACACAAACAACGTGGAAAAACAAGGGAACAAAGTGCCTCAAACAAACAAAGATGTTTCCATGATAGAATCTATAGACAACACAGTAAAAGAAATGTCAGAGAAGGAGTTTAGAAGGTACATAATTAGACTGATCTTTGAAATAAAGGATGGTATCAGAAAGGAAATACAGAAAGTGAAAGACCATTTCAATAAAAAGATAGAGATTGCAAAAAGGAATCTAACAGAAATCCTTGAAATGAAGGAAACAATAAACCAAATTGAAAATTCAATTGCAAGTATCACCAACAGACTAGACCACTTGGAAAACAAAACCTCAGGCAATGAAGACAAAATATGTACTCTTGAAAATAATGTTGACCATACAGAGAAGATGATAAGAACCATGAATGGAACTTTCAAGAAATATGGGATAGCATGAAAAGACCAAATTTAAGATTTAAGATTTATTGGAATAGATCAAGGCATGGAGATACAAACCAAAGGAATGCACGATCTTTACAATGACATAATATTAGAAAATTTCCCAAATCTAAAGAATGAAATGGAAAATCAAATGCAAATGTACATTTGCAGCAGACCCACACCAAGGGACATTATATTGAGAATGATTAACATACAGAATAAGGATGGAATTTTAAAGGCTGTGAAAGAAAAAAATCAAATTACAAAAGAGGGGAAACCAATTTGGATCTCAGCTGATTTTTCAACCCAGAACATCAACTCCAGTAGGTCCTGGAATAACACATATCAAACTCTGAAAGAAAATGGATGCCAAATGAGAATTTTATATCCAGCAAGAACAAGCTTCAGATTTGAAGATGAAATAAAAACTGTCCGTGATAAAGAAAATTTAAAGAATTCACAACTAGAAAGCCTATACTACAGAACATTCTCAGAAAAATATTCCATGAGGAGGAAATGACAAAAAAAAAAAAAAAAGGGGGGGGGAAACCAGCAAAGGGAGAAACTACACTAAACTACACTAAAGGAAAAGTCAATCAAAGACGAAACTAAGTCAAACACCAAAAATAAACCAAAATGACCAGGAATACAAATCACATCTCAGTAATAACCCTGAATGTTAATGGCTTAAACTTATCAATCAAAAGACAAAGACTGGCAGATGGGATTTACAAAAAAGACCCAATGATATGCTGTCTTCAAGAGACTCACGTCCTAGGAAGAGACATCCACAGACTGAAGGTGAAAGGTTGGGGAAAAAATACCACTCACATGGACTATGTAAACAAGCAGGGGTTTCTATCCTCATATCAGATAAAGTGGACTTTGAGCAAAAGTTAATCAAAAGAGTTAAAGAAGGACATTTCATATTGCTTAAGGGAAACATACATCAACAAGACATAACAATCATAAATATATATGCCCCAAACGATGGAGCATCTATATACATCAAACAAAACCTTCTCAATTTTAAGAATCAAATGGACCACAACACAATAATACTGGGTGACTTTAACACACATCTCTCACCACTGAATATATCTTCCAAACAAAAACTAAACAAAGAAACTATAGAACTCAATAACATAATCAATAATTTAGACTTAACAGACAAATATAGAGTATTTCATCCATCATCAAGCTAATACACTTTCTTCTCAGCAGCACAAAAATCCTTCTCTAAAATATACCATATATTATGCCACAAAGCAATTCTTAGAAAATACAAAAAAATAGAAATACTACCTTGCATTCTATCAGATCATAACAGAATGAAGCTAGAAATCAACAATAAAATAAAAAATAAAAGCTACTCCAACACCTGGAGACTAAATAACATGCTATTGAGTGACAAATGGATAGCAGAGGAAACAAAAAAATACTCAGAAGTAAATGAGAACACTATAAAACACATCAAAAACTCTGGGACACTATGAAGGCAGTGCTAAGAGGAAAGTTCATTGCATTGAGTTCATTCATTAAAAGAATAAAAAGTCAACAAATAATGACCTAACATTGCATCTCAAAGCTCTAGAAAAAGAAGAACAAATCAACACCAAAAGCAGTGGAAGACAGAAAAAAATTAAAATCAGATTGAAATCAATGAAATTGAAATAAACAATTCAAAAAATTGGCAAAAAGTTGGTTCTTTGAATAAACAAATAAAATTGATAAACCCTTAGCTATACTAATGAAGAGAAAGAGAGAGAAAACTCAAATTATTAAAATTCATGATGAAAAAGGAAATATCACAATGGACACTACTGAAATACAGAGGATGATTCAAAACTATTTTGAAAATTTATACTCAAACTAGAAAATCTCAAAGACATTGACAAATTTCTAGAGACATATTATCTACCCAAACTGAAGCAGGAGGATATACACAATTTAACAGATTAATTTCAAGCAATGAAATAGAAAATGCCATCAAAAGCCTACCAACCAAGAAAAGCCCAGCACCAGATAGATTCTCATTCAAGTTCTACAAGACCTTTAAAGAAGAATTAACACCAATACTCCTCAAATTATTTCATGAAAAAGGAGCCTCATTCTATGAGGCTAGTATGGATACTGATACCAAAACCAGACAAACACAATTCAAGGAAAAAAAAACTTCAGACCAATATCCCGATGAACATAGATGCAAAATTCTCAATAAAATTCTGGCAAATCACATACAAAAACATATTTAAAAGGGCACCATGATCAAATGCAGTTCATCCCTGGGATGCAAGTTTGATTCAACATATGAAAATCAGTAAACACAATTCATCACATCAATAGGATTAAAGACAAGAATTGTGTCATCTCAATAGATGCAGAAAAATCATTTGACAAAATACAGAGTCCCTTCATGTTCAAAACACTAGAAAACTAGGGATAGTAGGAATAAACCTCAACATTATAAAAGCTATCCATGCTAAGCCCAAGGTCTATATCATTCTAAACAGAAAAATTGAAAACATTCCCTCTAAAAACTGGAACAAGACAGGGATGCCCTCTTTCAACACTTCAATTCAACATTGTCCTTGAAAAACTAGCCAGAGAAATCAGACAGATAAAAGAAATTAAAGGGATGTGAACAGGAAAAGAACTTAAACTATCACTATTTGCTGACCACATGATTCTATATTTAGAAGATCCAAAAAAATTCACCAGAAAACTTATAGAACTCATAAATGAATTCAGCAAAGTAGTAGAATATAAAATCAATACCCATAAATCAAATGCATTTCTATACATGAGCAATGAATCCACTGCAAGAGAAATTAGGAAAACTACCCCATTCACAATAGCCTCACAATAACGGATAAAATACTTGGAAATCAATCAATCTAACAAAAGAGGTGAAAACCTCCACAATGAAAACTACAGAACACTAAGAAAGAAATTAAAGAAAACCTTAGAAGATGGAAAGATCTTCTTGTTCTTGAATAGGCAGAATTAATATTATCAAAATGGCCATACTACCAAAAGTGTTATACAGATTTAATGCAATTCCTATTAAAATCCCAATGACATTCTTCATAGAACTAGAAAAAGCAATCAAGAAATTCATTTGAAAAAATCAGAGACCCAGAATAGCCAAAGCAATCCTTAGCAAGAAGAGTGAAGCAGGAGGCATCACAATACCAGATCTTAAACTATACTACAGAGCAATAGTAACAAAAACCGCATGATATTGGCCCCCAAATAGACATGCAGACCAATGACACAGAATAGAAGACACAGAGACAAACCCACATAAATGTGGTTATCTCATATTAGACCAAGGTGCCAAAAACATACATGGGAGAAAAGAAGCCTCTTCAACAAATTGTGCTGGGAAAACTGGAACTCCATATGTAGCAAAATAAAATTAACCTCTATCTCTCACCATGCACAAAAATCAATTCAAAGTAGATCAAGGACTTTGGCATTAGAACAGAGACCCTGTGCCTTGTAGAAGAAGAAGTAGGCCCAAATCTCCACCATGTCAGCTTAGGGACTGCCTTCCTTAACAAGACTCCTAAAGTGCAAGAAGTAAAATCAAGAATCAATAAATGGGATAGATTCAAACTAAAAAGCTTCTTCTCAGCAAAGAAAACAATAACGTGAAGAGAGAGCCTACAGAATTGGAGAAAATCTTTACCACATGCACCTCAAATAAAGCAGTAATCTGTAGGATATATGAAGAACTCAAAAAACTTAACACCAAAAAAACAAATAACCCAATCAACAAATGGGCTAAGGACCTGAACAGACACTTCACAGAAAAAAAATACGATCGATCAACAAACATATGAAAAAATGTTCATCATCTCTTTCAATGAGAGAAATGCAAATCCAAACTACTCTAAAGATTTCATCTCACTCCAGCAGAATGGCAATTATCAAGAATAGAAACTATAGTAAGTGTTGTCAAGGATTTGGGGAAAAGGTATACTCATACATGGCTGGTGGGACTGCAGATTGGTGCAACAACTATGGAAAGCAGTATGGAGATTTCTCAGAAAACTTGGAATGGAACCACCATTTGACCCAGCTATCCCACTTCTTGGTTTATAACCAAAGGACTTAAAATCAGCATACTACAGTGATGCAGCCACATCAATGTTTATAGCTGCTCAATTCACAATAGCTAAACTATGGAACCAACCTAGATGCCCCTCGATAGACGAATGGATAAAGAAAATGTGGTACATATACACAATGGACTATTAGCCTTAAAGAAGAATGAAATATGGCATTTACAGGTAAATGTATGGAGCTAGAGAACATTGTGCTAAGTGAGATACACCAAACCCAAAAAACTAAAGGCCAAACGTTTTCTCTGATAAGCAGATGCTGATCCATAATGGGGGGAGGGAGTAGGGAAGAACGAAGGAACTTTGGGTTGGGAAGAGTGGGGGCAGGGAGTACAGTGGAATGAGACTATAATACCGTTGTGACTCTGCACCATGCACAGCCAGAGGAATGAGAAGTTGTGCTCCATATGTATACAATGTGTCAAAATGCATTTTATTGTCATGGATAACTAATTAGAAGAATTAAAAAATTAAAATATATTTTTAAAATGACTTAAAAAAAAACCCTTGAGCTACATTCCCAGTGTTTATTCAGATGTAATTACTATACTTCCCACTTTTGTCCTTTTTTGGTGGGGAGGGGCTCACCAAGGTAGAACCCAGGGGTGCTCAACCACTCAGCTACACCCCAGTCCTTTTTTTTCATTTTCTTGTTTTTGAGTGAAGGTGTCACTAAATTGCTGAGGCTGGCCTCAAACTCGGCAATCCTTCTGACTCGGCCTCCCAAATTACTAGGATTACAAGTATGTGTCACCAGGCCTTGCTTGCTCTTTACTTTTAACTGGATTTGGTAAAAGAGTGAGGTAATGTAAATGCATATTTCTCCAAATGTCAAAAGAGGGAAAAAAGTAAACATGACACATTCTTTTATGGGAAGCTGTCAAATTGTATTGGTCAAAGACTTTCAAAAACCACCCAAAAGTAACAATACTAAAACAATCAGGCTAAGACTTAATGGAGACTCTCAGCTTTTCTTTCTCAGTGTAATGGACTAGTGAGAAGCAGAGACAACCTAATTTCTTCCTTTGCTTTCCTCCTTTCTCTTTTCATCTATGTATGTTACATTGTGAATATTCCATCCTGAACTTTGGCACCTTTCTTTTTTCCATAACATTATTTTAGCATGTTTAATAGTAAGTATATTTGACTGTGTTCCTGATCACTATAATATTATTTGAATTTAATGCTCTGTTAATGTCAATGTTGAAATCATTATAGTTTCAGTGAGCTTATTTCTTGCCATAACATGTGTTGGTCAATGGCTCAGGCTATAGCAATAAAGATACTGGAAAAACAACATAGTAGATTAGTTTTATGTGGCATAAATCATTGGGCAAACATTCAATTTTATTTTATGGTCTTTTATTATGCCATCATTCTCTTCCATAATGATAATGGTTGAAATATATGAATGCAACATGAAATACACAAATGGTTTCATATGACTGTTTCAATAGCAAGAAAACTGAAATTAAGTAAAAGAGAAACTTTTGCCATCTGCTAGATTGAAGAAATGTTATTACATAAATATGCTTAACCTAATTATTGCATAACTCTTTGAATCTCTGCCCTATTTTTTTATCTTTTATGGAAAAAATATTCTTATTAAGAGTCTACCTTCAAAAGTCTCTGGAGGACCTCAATTCCAGGAGCTTCAGTGTATTTCAATAACTTCCAAACTTCTTGATTCTCACAGATTTGCTTGAGTAAATCTTTCCCCCAACTCCACTTTGAACCTTGCCTTCAAATCTAACACTTAAACCAAAAATACCCATCTCAGAACACAAGTCCCTATCTTGTGGCCAGCTGTCCAACTCTTAAACCCCTATTTTAGACTTGAACAATGAACATTTGACTCCTCCATTGTTCCCCGCTGGCCTCAAGTCCTTCCCAGTCTAAATGGGACGCGATGGTTTGACAGTTGTATATCATTCCTCCCTAACAAATTTAAACTCCTAGAACTTCTGTCTAATCTCACAGGAACTTCAACACTATTTGTCGATTTTTCAATTGGTGTCTGGTCTTCTCTGACATATATTACACAGATCCTAGAATGTATGTGATGTTCTGTTCAATAAATATTTGAATGGATATGTTCACTAATTATATCTTCTACAATTTTCTTTTGAAAGCATCTTATAGCTCTTCTATCCTACTGCAGTTTGAAAGCTGTTATTCTCTTCAAATTCATGTTAGAGTTTAACCTTTCATGTGATAGTATTAAGAGACTGGGCCTTTTGGGGGGTGATCAAGTCATGAAGGCTCTGGTCTCATAAATAGGATTGCTGCCCTTATAAAAGAGATTGGAGGCAGCTGTCTTGCCTTTCCACCATGTAAGGACACAGCAATAAGGTGCCATTTGAGAATGAGCCCTCATCAGAGAACAAATTAACAGAGTCCTGATCTTGGATTTTCAGCCTCCAGAACTGCAAGCAGCAAATTTTCATTACCCAGCCTAAGGCATTTTTGTTATGGCAGCATGAACAGAAAAGAAATGCAGAAAAATTCTCAGAAAAAAAAAAATCTTCAAGAAAAATAAAACCTAATTCTTCTTCATAAGAGTGATGCTAAAAAAGAGAGGACATGCATAGAGAGGAAAAAAAGGCATTGGCTTATGAATTGGGAAGCCAGTTCTCACTTTCTCTGCCACTGCTTGGCTTCCTATACGTTGTCGGAAATAGACCTGAATTTCCTGAAGGTTCTTTCTTCTGAATTCACTTAATTTTCACATTATTGCCTCCTAAAACAAATGAGGGAGAATTTGAAAAGGAAACTCTCAGAAGTTTAATTTATATACTGATAAGAATATTGAAATTATTTCCATTATCAAGTACCTATTTAACAAATATTAATTTGACCTATTGATTTTTTTAAATTTTATATATACATTTTAGCTGTTGATAGACTTTTATTTTATTCATTTATTTATATGCAGTGCTGAGAATCAAACCCAGTGCCTTATACATGTGAGGCAAATGCTCTACCACTGAGCCACAACCCCAGCCCTGTTGATTTGTTTTTCAAACTGCAGTGGGTCATTTACCCATAGCGACCATCAGACCTAAAAATAACTGTTTACTATTCCACAGAAAAAGTTCCTTTACCAGAATGCAGCACAGCCAGCCCAACTCCAATTACACACTAAACCTAGGACTTGGATACTATTTCATTGCTCTGATGAAAAGAAGATGAATGTGGTGTAAAAATGGTGATAGAGTGCCCATTTCTAATGAGGAATTTTGACAATCTATTAATAATCAATTTTTCATGGATTTTCCATTTGTTGTTTTCCCAGAAGATACGGTTGTGGCTTTTTCCACAGAAATTTTAAAAAATTGTCATTTCCAGTACTTTTCTATTCCTATAATGTATCTTCCATCAAACTGTCTGCCTTGGATGAAACTATAAAGAACTCTAAAAACTTTTAGTAGCATTTACCAAAAGAAAACTCCCATGGAAGAAACTGTCTTCCCCTCTCTCTCCTATTTATTCATTTATGTTTTTTAAATGAGTACTAAGTAGCAAACTTTGTTGGCCCTCTAGTAGCTATATCATAAAAAAAAAAAAATTTAAGTTAAATTCCTGAAGTAGGGTTCATCTGAAATACCTATTTCTAGAAATTCCCCCACGTGAAAAGATGCCCTAAACTGATAACTGATGCTATAAACCTGGAGGAGAACATTTAGCTGAGCATCTGTAGATGCACTTTAGATAAAGTGCTCATACTTTATAATTATTTATAAATTATTTATAAAATATTATAAAATATTTATAAAATTACTTATAAAATACAATTTATAATTTATAATTAGTGTAATGCCACTAAGCAAAAAAGACAGAGAATTTTTTAAGTCCTTAGAAGTAATTGTGTCCCATATTCAGAGGACTGATATTTACTAAGTTTTCCTAATGGTATTGAGTGCAAGACTGACTATAAATGACCCGCATCCACAAAATATTTAAGTTGGAAGTATTTAGGGAATTACAGAGATTGTACATGGTCATTAAAACACAAAGATATGCATCTAAGGAAGTAGAACATGAGTTGCTAATGTTTTCACATCAGCCAAAGAATGTAGTTGGTAATTATGCTATATGCATAAATTTATCTCTGTATGCATCAATTTGTCTATAACGACACACTGTGGTGATGCTACTTCAAAATAAGCTCAGAGCACTGGAGCAAACCACGTCTAGTGATAACTATACACCACTAACCTACTAACAGTGGTATTCATGTAAAGCATTCACTTGCCTTGAGACTCAGCCCACACCAAAGAATCTTTTCTGAAGATTTAAACCAGGCAGCATTCACCCATCCAGCTGATACTTAAACAAATACCAAGTACTGTGGCTCCTCCAAACATTAAACATGTAATTATTATATGATTCAACAATTCCACTTCTGGTAAATACCCAAAGAACTGAAAACAAGTATCTGTGCACTTGTGTCCATGGTAGCATCATTCACAATAGCAAAAGGTTGAAAACATTCCAAATGTTCACCAACAGGTAAATGGATAAACAAAATTATTATTCAGCCTTAAAATGGAATGAAACTCTGACACCTGGTACTTAATGTGCAATGGTTTGAATAGGAAGTGCCTCTCACAGACTCATGTGTTGAAGGCCTGGTCCCTACTGCAGCAACATTCAGAGGTTGGGCTTTTGGGAAGTGATTGTATTATGAGGGCTCTGACCTCCTCAGTGGGCTGATCCATTGGTGGTTAAATGGATACTGGAAGGTGGTGGAAATTGTAGGCAGGTGGGACATGGTTGAAGGAAATAGATGATCGGTGGTATTCCCTTGTGGACTATATCCTTTTCCTGGCCCCTTTGGTAATCATATTCATTCATGCTCTCTCTCTCTCTTCTCTCTTCCCTCACTTTTCCTCTCCTCTCCTCTCCTCCCCTCTCTTCTCTGCTTCTCTCTCTCTCTCTCTCTCTCTCTCTCTCTCTCTCTCATTCTCTCCTGCCATGAGTTGAACAGTTTCCTCTTCCAGGCCCTCCCACCATGATGTTCTGCTTCACCTCGGACCCAAAGCAATGGAGCCAGGCCATTATAGACTGAAACCTCTGAAACCATGAGCCTAAATAAACCTTTCCTCCTCAAAATGTTTTCCTCTGGTACCTATCACAGCAATGAAAAGCTGACCAACATAATATGAATAAACCTTACAGACTTTGTGTCAGCAAAACAAGCCGGTCAAAAAATGACTAATGCTATATGATGCTATGTATGTGATAGGTACCTCACAATCAAATGCATAGAAATGAGAATGGCCAGGCTCTAAGAGAGGGTGATGAGAAGTTAGTATTTAATGGATAGAGTTTCAGATTGGAAAGATGAAAACGTTCAGGAGATGAATGGTGGCTGGACAACATGAGTGTACTTACTCTCACTAAACTGTACATTTAGAAGTTATTAAAATGATATTTTTAAGTTATGTAACATTTTACCATTAATTTTTAAATCTTATAAAAGATGTTACAGATGTTAGCTATATAAAATGTTTTAAATCCAGATAAGCAAGAAAGTACTTGTAATTTAGAAACCTAATGGAATTGCTATTACCATTGTGGAGAAAACCTTAATATCAATGACAGTGAGCATGACATGATTATCACATTTCTTAAGAAAGAAACAGAAAGTGGAATGGTTTAAGCAAAATCAAGTTGAAAGGATCTTAAAATTCTCACATTTTACATATTAAAAAAAGAACAACCAGAGCTCCAGATGGATTAAGACCCAATTTCACAAATCTCAAAATATATTTTGACTTTTAAGGAGAGCTCATTAAATGCAAAATCTATTTTATAAATATTTCATCCTGTGGATGAAAAAAGCTAAATGAGTTCTAAATAAGTTAAATCTATCCATGGTAGCCAGTGCATTTCACATTTAAGTCTTGTTGAATAGATACAAATAGCACAAGGCCATAGCACTTTAATAACCGGCAGATAGAAAGGGGGTGGAAGGACAAATTAGATGACAGGCAGACTCATTTAGGTAAACTTGCCCTGTAAGTGGTGATCAAACATTGTTCCTGATTTGTGTTTTTTCTCCTTTTTCCCATACATGTGGATTACTCATTATCCCATGGACTCTCAAAAGTCTGAAAGTTAATCTCTACTGCAGAAAAGGAAATTGATTAGCTCCATGCACACTGAGAGCATGCATTGTGACTCTCACTGAAAAAGAGGGAAAGAATCAATTTGATCTACAGTACAGTCATGGAAATTCAAATTGACTTATATTTTAAATAAATATCCATGTAATTTTATATGTGCACTGTTCAAAGTTGTTTCTATTGTCCACACAAAGAAGTGTTTTAAGTATGGGTGTTTTAAGTATGTACATCTGCAGTGCTTACCTTGCAAACCCACCCCAACCTGTGTTGTTCACATGGATAGTCATATTCACATTTCAAGCCCCAGAGAAAGGGTAAGCAATTTATTACTTTAAAAAGCAATATCATGAAGACACCTCTTGGCAAGGTGCCAGCATCATTAATGTATAAGATGGGTCATAATTTATCCAAGAAGGGAACATGTTTTCATCCCAGTGACCTTTGACCTCATTTGTGCTGTGCTTTCTCCTTCTCTGGATGTTTACTATCCTCATGATCCTGGAAGAGAAATGATTCATCTATTCAAAGGCAAACTTTTCGGAGTATTTGTTTGAGATGGGTGACTCATGTTGATTGCTTTCCTCTGACTTTGTTCTACTGGGTTTCCTAAGCATGATCTTTTCTACCTCTCCAGACGAGGTCATGCTCTTCTTTCAAAGGCAATTTCTTCCCTCAAACATCACTTTCTGGTGAACACCTATTTCTCCTAAAAGTCCAAGTCAATAAGAAACCTCCTCAGAAAAGTTTCTCAGGGTCCTTTTCCCACTTCTCCTTGTGCGACAGGGCGTTAACGAGGCTGTCCTGAGCAGAAAGTCCTTGTTCCACTTCTCCTGACACACTACAATGACCCCACTGCTCAGAGGAGGAAGTTTGAGTTCCCTGACTGTTGTGTTCTTTCCAGGGAGAGATTTTTTTTTCTTTGTTGTCTCTGTGTTATCTGCACCAAAACAGTGCCTAGTACTAACAGATCCTTGATTCATTTTTGAAAACGTTATTTAAATTTAAAGGTAATCCATTACCTCATTAGAAGAGCTGAGATTTAAATCTGTGTCCAAAGCTCATGATATTTTCTCTCCAAAATGCTGCCTTTGTATCAGTTCCCTAAACCTCATTATTTTTCTTCCTTTTGACTAGGGAAGGGAAGGGGAGGGGAGGGGGGAGAGGGGAGGGAAGGAGAAAAAGAAAACCAAGGGCCAGCAAGAAGTAAGACATAATTGAATCTCAGTGCAAGTGGGACATCAGAGGAAGAGAAGACCATGACAACATGAAAGTCCTCCTTCCTGAGTAACACGGGACGTACTTTGCTCAGTCTTTGAATGCCTCTTTGACAATGTGCTTCCCAATGGCTTCCTGCCACTGCAGTGTCTGACTGCAGCATCACTGACAACCTTTCCCTATTTGGTGTCTTTGGGTTGTTTCCAGGTTTTCACTGTTAAGCATAGTTTTTTAGCAAACATCCCTATATATAAAATTTGGGTCCAGGACCATTACTTCCTGGCTTAGCTGACTTCTTTTTGTTGGAAGACATAAAAAGTCACTCAAATGTACTTATGTAGAAAATTGCAAATTAATATAGAATGCAGGACAAACACGATCTTGTTTAATTGACCTGAGAGAAACTGGTACGGGGCCTGTAAAACCACCAGAAATTGCTGATTCAGTCGCTTCACTCAGAGGGTATAATTTTCACTAATCTCTGGCTCCATATGTGTATATGAGAGAGACAGCAACAATTTTTAAAACATATTTTATTTAAATAAACCTGCATAGTAGATTCTGAGAACAATCCATGAATTCCAAGTCCTGACTTGAGAAGGCTGTTTTCCTTACCTGTCCTGTGTCCTATGCATGTGTCTCTGTTTCTTACATATATTTCCATTCCAGGTGTTGGTCTGAAGGGGAGGCCTAACTTCTTTCTTATTTTGTTTTTATATTTTTATTAGTTGTTGATGAACCTTTATTTATTTATTTGTATGCGGTGCTGAGAATTGAACCCAGTGCCTCACACTTGCTAGGCAAGTGCTTTTATCACTAAGCCACAATTCCAGCCCAACTACTTCTTTTCTTTAGTGACTTACTCAGTGTCACTCATCCACTGCTTATCAACATCAGAAATAGCTACTCACGTCTTCTCCATCTCTCTAACCTGAGTGCTTAGTCCCTGTGCAACAGCGCCTGCATTCTGCAGAAGGAGCTTTCTTCAGTGTCAGGAGTACCATGGTGGCTGAGGCCTGCAGCTTCTCCAGCATCCCAGCCACCTTCTCCTGCCCTGTTGCCCACAGCAGAATGTGTAGCCTGGCAAGCTCTTGATTTCATCCCTATTCGCTATTATGATTTTCCTGCACTTCTGTAGTCCATGGAGATGTCTGTCTCTTTTACAAGTTGGCCAGGTTCTTTCATTCCCAAATCTCCTTATAGCAATTATAGATCTTTTGCTCTTTACTTGAAACTGAGAGGATGTCATAGCCCGAATCCACTGTGCTCCCATCTGTGTTCCCCTGACCCAAGTCTCTTTGACTTCACTCTTCCTAATTGGATTTCTCTCCCCGTCAAGCACACGGACATAGGGGTCTTTCTCTAAGGTGCAGAGAAGGGGGACACAGGCTGGACAGATACCACAAAAGTTATCTTTACACATCCTTAAGATAAGTTCCTAGAAGTGGAATTTCTGTCTCAAAAGTATGGATATTTTATAGCTTTTGATTTATATTGTAAAACTGCCTTCTAGAATGGTTAAACTAAGTTGTCCTTTTATGAGCACTATGGGAGAGTAACACCAGATACTTTCAGGAGCTGTGATTAATAACTGGCATTTATTGAACATTACTTCTGATGAGGTTAGAGTCTTGCATTACCTTCCCTTTCATCATGGCCACAATTTAGGGAAAGCAATACTGAGGTAATAGCTTGATCTTTACTGGATGTGGATCACAGAGTTCTCTTCCTTTCATGTCACTCTTCATTTTTTTCTTTCTTCTTTTTTTTTTTTTTTTTGGACTGCCTTTTTGTTCTTGCACGAACACAAGTGGAGTACAGGATGCCTAGTCATTATTACACAGAACCAATGAACTAAGCATTAGTAGTTAAGTACAAACTTTACCAGAAAATTCAATGCGAGATCCAGGTCATGTAGCTTTTGAAAGACATAGACATATATCTATAAATTTTTATTATTTGTAACTTTTGAACTAATGGTAAGAGCTTAAAAGAAATTTTATTAGAATACCCAATGTCAAATTCATGTGACATGGTTTTCTAAGGGCAATGTTTAGAAGCAGAGCAACAGTGCTGGAATTTTAGGAGATTGCATTGGGTTAACAGACTTAGTGGACTCCCACTCTTCTCCTAGCCTGGCTGGGCCTCCTTCCGGATTAATATGACAAATAACCAACCCCTAAGGAATGGGGATGTGATGCTTGCTGAGCATAGCCAGCTTGAAAGCTCTTGTTTTTTTGTTTTCTGAGAATGTGTTCATTGCTCTTTTCTCAGTAAATTATAATTCTATGAGAATTGGGGCCAAAGGGGTCACTCTCACCATGCCTTCATAGGACATCTATTGAACTTTGGTATACATCATCTCATTGAATCTTCATAACAATACTTGAGTAAATATTATTATTCTTCCCATTTCACAAATGAGAAAAGTAAGGGTACTCACCTAACAAAAATAATCAATATAAACTGATCAGTGGAAGTTTGTGGTTGATGTCATCAGGATCCACTTTCTCCTGCTTGCAGAATTTGCATCCGGATTTTGTTGTGCAGCAAGTTCTTCTCGTCACTCTGTGCGATGCAGGTGATGTGGACTTCACATCACCCATAGCAGTGTCCATGTGACTTAGAGTGGGCCACTCCATCTTCCGACCATGAAAAATGGCTCATGGATGGGTGCTATTAGAAGGACACAACTCCTTCCACACTCTTCATATTTTCCTTACATTTTAAGGACATTTTAATATTGTAACTAGTTCTCTTCTCTTAATCTGCCCAAAGGGAGGTGGAGATACTTATCTGATTGTTACAGCTGAGAAGAAATTGCTGGGCGTGCTCACCACAACAACTCCATGCAGTCTCTTAAGAGCTAGGTTCTGAGACACGGGATAAGTCTTAGTCGGCAAGGAAAGGCTACAGGAAAGACTAGGATCAATCTGACATTGTCATAACCTGGTGGCTGAACTATGACATTCTCAGGTTATGTTATTAAACCCATCTTGCTCTCACACTAAAATAATCCTCTAATTTCTCTTTTACCGGCAATAGGTTTGAGAGAGAGAGAGAGAGAGAGAGAGAGAGAGAGAGATCTGCGTAGATATCTGTACATAGAAATAGATACCATTCTTTACATGGCCAGTAGATGGTGCCATGGTTTTGAAAAATATTAAAGGTAAACAAACCAACTATATTAAAAGTGAATCCTTGTCTAAAAAAAAAACAAAAACAGGGATGGTGATAAGGAAAGACTAAAACCAAAGTAAGGTACCAGATCAATGTCTGAAGACTTCTATATTGTGGAAGACTCATATTACTCAGATTTTACACAATTCTCTAATTTTAACTTTGACCAACCTAGCCAGATATATGACAAGGGATGGTTCACATGATTATCAAGCCCATAAACTGAAGAATATCAATGTGGTTGTAAGTTTAAAAATGTTCATTTGCTATGAAGCTTCTTTCATGGTCTCTAGGCAGCTCCTTCTGCCATTAAAAATAAATACATAAGTGTCATATAAACACTTTGGTATATAATCCAAGCTGGATTCATTATTAAAAATACTATATTCTTTAATTTTCTTCTGAATTTAAAATAAGATTCAAATATTCTTGTGGGTCTCTGAAGTATCTTGAGTCCTATACGCAGTGCCTAACAGATGAATATACAGAGTGGATAATTCTGGCTACTTTAAAATACATAGGAAATGAAACCTGAATAGAAAACAAAACTGGAGGGAGAGAATTAGTTCAAAGGAGAATGTAGCCTAAGTTGGTAATGACAAAACTGAAATTCCTTTGAAGTTTCATGTGTTATCTTAAAATTATATGCAAATATTGCAAAAAGAAGTTTTTAATTCCTTGATACCAGGGAAAAAGAAGGAAAACAAACTTTCTTACCTGAGTCATTGATTAATGGGTAAGGTACAGTTACAGACAAAATCCATCTCTGGAAATTATTCCCCAGAAATTTACTGCAGAATTGATTAAGCATGTACCCAGAGCATTGATATAGAGTGCAGTTGCAAAGGGAAGTAATTTATGAGAAATTTATGGGAAAGGATATTTTCACTTTGAGAATTCCAGAGTTTCGTGGTTTGTATTTTGTTTTTTTCTTTGTTTGTTTTATGAATGGGGAAGAATGAGAGCCGAAGAGCTACTATTACTTTTCTTGGAATTGAATTCTGAAAAAGGAAGTATCTGTTTGAAAATCTAAAGTTTTAAGTAAGGGTTTACATAGTACAATAATTGCAACTTTAAATATACTCTCAAATCATTCAGAAAGCTGGATAGTCATTGGAAATCATGGGGAAGTGAAGGAGGACTTCTAATACATTCTAAGAGACTTAATGCAGGGTAAGGTAACTTTGGGTGTCTGAGAGGCAGGGATCAAGGACCAGAAGAGGGAGCCTCTTTCCTAGTGGATGATGCCTTTGAACACGTCTTTGCTGCAGAAATAGCTTTAAGTAAGCCTCTGTCCCATGATTTTTTTCCTAGACTTGGGGGTGCAAACATTTGATGATGAATGTTTTAGATTTAATTTGTCCTAATGTTTTACATATTAAAGTAATAATTCACCAAAACCTTTTCATATTGTCAAAAAAGAGTCCCTCATCCAAATTGAAATGATGTGAATTGTTTTGTTTTGTTTTGATTTAACTCTAATTTTCTTTCAATTTTCACACCTTAAAAAGATTGGTATGGTTGGAGGGTGTTCTTTTCTATAGCTGATTCTCACTCTAATCTTTTCAAATATTTAAAGCTACAAAAAATAAATCTGAAGAGTGCATATCTGAATTCCCTACTGTTATGAGTTAAAGTCAAGTTAGGATTATAGAAAATCCAAAACAGATATCTGTATTTCAAAAATTTAGCACAGAAATACCTATATTTATAAAGACTTCCCAAAGTCTCCTGCATTAGTAATTCAGAAGAAAAGAAAACTTGAAGGGGAACCACTATTTGTTCAGGGGTAATTTTGGGGGGATTTGAGTCTAGTTCAAGTCCATAGAGAGAGAGTGGAGGAGGAAAATAATAGCCAGCTCCTATACTTTTAGATGCTTGAAGGAACAATTTCTCAAAATTGCTTTAGCGCTAGTTCCAATCCACCAGTCTGATAATCAGATTTGGAAAGTGGGAATAGGGGCTGAATTCTCAGGGAGTACTTTGTACGTGGAGAACAAGCATTACAGAGGTTTTCAAGCACCTCCAAACAATTCTAATTTTTGGTAGCAGCAATCTGCTACCAAATTGAATAAATCTGATGCAGGTCACGTGGCACTTAAATATTTATCTCCTCTTCTATCCATTAAGCTTTCACTGCATCCATCAGTGCAGTTCTCTGAAGGGTGGCCATTAGAGAGGCAGTACAGAATCAAATTTTCTGGGTTTGGATCTGGTCACTGCTACTTATTAGTTGTATTACTATAGACGAGTGATTTAGCTTCTCTAAGCCTCAGTTTTATTATCCTTAAAATGGAGATTATGATAATGATATCCACATCATAAATATCTAATGGGGATTTAAAGAGATCATCCATTCATAAACTCTTCGTTCACAGCATCTGGTGCAAAATGATTTCAAAGTTATGTATTAGCCATATTATTTGTTATTCCAAGAAAAGGCGCTTCAGGACATGCCTGTTAAAGACTGCAGAGGCCCTGGATGTTCCGTAGAAAGAACTGGAGCAGAACATCCCCCAACACCTCTGCCAAAAACAACTTGAAAGTTAAACTTTTGTTTTTGAATCGTGGAGGTTCAATGGCAATGAACAAGAAATAAAGGTCAACAGCCATTTCCTGTGGAATCTGGCTAATGATGTGACATCTAAGAATTGGCTCAACTTGTGGGTAGAAATAAAGCTTCCTCTCTGCAACCCTACACACCTACCTTTATTCTTACCTTCATTTATACCCAGTTTCTATTTCCCAAAGTATATAAAATAACTGCCTTATGTAAATCGACATTTTTCAGTTATGTTCCTAACAAAATTTCCTTCTGCAAGTTGGTATTTTTAAGGTCTGATCCTAAGTAACCAGAGCACACATCATTCTGTGAATGTTGATTATTTTTATTTCTATTACATAATTTTGTGACAACAATGAAGACATGCTATATATTAAAATAATAAGCAATCCCTTGATTTTGAAATTTGAACTTTTTTCCCCTTTTCACAGACCACTTCTTATTCTACAGTGTATTACTATACTATTATTTATAATACATTTTTCGTCAGTATCTGATTCAAAATCCTTGTGAAGAATAGATTTAAGTCCCCCATAATTTCAGTTCTACATGTATTCTATCATGCAAAATTTGTTTCACACAAAACAGAACGATCCCCATCCTCACAATCTCATTGCTCTTTTTTTATTAAGTGAGCATGATTCATTTCATATGTGCCCTTTAAAGAAGCTCAGAGATGAAGAATCAAGCAGCATAACAAATGAAGCCTGTTCCACAATTAGTATCCAGCTCATATTCATCAGGGCTACTTGGAGAATTTTTTTAAATCCCTTTCCTGAAGCCTCTGCTTTTATCCTTTAATTTATGCTACACATCACCTAAATCAAAGTTGCCTACATATTCACATACTCTGAATTATTCATTCTCTCTCTCAGTGTCAGTGGAGTGGCAATGTCAACCATAACACAAACCAAAAAGAATCTTCTGGAATACTGTGAATATTTTCACTTAATCAAGCAATCACTTCAGTTTATTCGCTGATTCAAAAACGGTTCACTGAATACCATCTGTGTTTCAGGCATTGTGCTTGATGTTGCTAATATAGTGACAAACAAGGTAAGTCTGGTCTTGCTCTCAAGAGGCTTGCCGTTGGTGGAGGAATCACATATTAGACTAACAACCACAAAAATAAATAAATCATTACAGATTATAGTGAGCAAGGAAAACAAAGGGGGGCATATGTGGTTATAACAATGGGGTCCCCAATTTACACTGCAGGATCAAAGACAGCCTCTCTAAAATAGGATATGTAATTTGAAGGCTAAGAGACTCATAGGGGTTAGCCAGGTGGAGATTTGGGAAGAAACTATTCTAAGCAACACACATGCAAAATCCCTCAGACAATAAAGGGCTGCAAGAAACTGCCACATTAAGAAACTGAGACAGTCCAACATGGTGTTTAGGGAGCAATGGGGAGAATTATTATAAGGTAAACCAAATTTTATATTGTCTGAATTTACATTTTTTAAATCCAGAATATCTACTCTAAAAAGCATATTGCTAAATAATTTACAATGTGAATTTAAATTTCAAGTTCCCAGCAAAATTATACAAATAAGCATCTTCCTGGCATTGATCTGGCATTTCCCACACTCCCACGCACCACTCCAGTAAGCTCTGTCCCTACTGAAAGATGCCTACATCTTTTAACCAAATTTATCAAGTAACTTACACTTAAAGTACAAACATAGAACTGGGTCCTTTTTTTCCCTTCTTCTAACTATGAAATATAGAATCTCTTTTTTCTATTTTAGCATCTTGAATAGATTATGTGGGTTAATGGTTATTTCCACTTATCAATGTCTAGTCTAATGCAATTATTTATTAATTGTTCTAGGGATTCTCAAGGGCACCTTACCACTGAGCCATATCCTCAGCCTTTTTATTTTTTCATTTTGAGATAGGACCTCACTAAGTTGCCTAGGCTGGCCTTGAACCCCAACTCACTAGGATTACACGTGTGTGCTTGGCTCTAATTTAATTTTTATAATTTCATTCTCAATCTGTTTCATGTTGGTGTCTTTCCTTATAGGCACCAACCCAATTTGCCCTGAGTGATTTAAAAAGGAGATGGGCAAGTTCTGCCCGTTCACTTTTCCTCACCTGGATTCCTTTGTTCTCTAGTGTATTGGTGAGAGCCAAGGCCTCAGAGGCTGGCAAGGCCTAGATCATGAATAGTCTTCTGATGTCAAACTAAAGATCTTGAGCCTTATCGTTTAAAGGAAACATAGACAATATTTGAGGGGGGTTATTCAAATAAGTTTTCATTTTAGAATGGTCCCTGAGTCACACTGTGAAGGGTTGATTAGACAGGGACAAGGCCAAGGTCAGGATTACAAGAACTCTGGCCTCTTGAAGTCTTCCTAACCTGCTCTCCTTACAAGGTTCTTCTCATTGTCTTCTCTTAAAATGCCATGCAACCCTGCTGGTTTTGAAATACAGCTGACAATCCTTCCTCTAAACACCAGGACGAGGAAAGTGACATTTCTGTTTTATTAATCTTGACTTTAAGGGTAGCAAAATATTAAAATAGGACCCATTTGTCTGGGTATTTCATCTGAGGCTCTGAAATCTGAGAAGATTCTAAACTGAGTAGCTAGACCCTGAAGCACTACATCCTAAGGAGACTGGTTCTGTTAGCATTGCTCAATCTCCCTCCTCCATCTCAGTAAATATTGAAACTGAAGAAACCTACAAAGAAAACTGCTTTAAAACGACTTCTGGATACTACAGAAAGCCTAGGATAGGGAACTAAATGAGAAAGCACTTTTCCTCACCTTAATTCAGGTGATAGGAATGTCTACAAAATTCTCAAAGAACTTGGCCTACAGCCTCTGAAGATGAGGAGATCCAGAGATAGAATGTGCCTCTGCTATAAGAAGTCTAAAGCTACACGGTTATGATGAGATTATCCTGACTGTGAACAGCAAAGAGGTCTGTGTTGGACTAGATCTGCACTTCCAATGAAAGTGGGAGAAAGTGGGTCTCTCAGGACCCAGATGGGGGTCCTGGAGCGGAGATGCAGCCTTGGGCCTAAGAGGTCAACCTGGAGAAGCCAAAGGCCCACAACAGAGCAGTGTGTTGCTGGAAGCACAGGGTTAAAGACATGGAAACGTGACTTATTTAAAAGGAACTGCAGTCACAGATCCTCTGGTATGAGGATCTCTCACCTCAAGAGAAAAAGAGCCAATCATTGTTTATTTATCATTTTTGGCACACTTTTTATCTGTGTCCCCTAACTTTGACCAGAACATGTGTGGGACTCACTTTTAACCACGAGAATGCAGCAGAAAGTTTAACTGCCTGACTTCCGAGGCTAAGTAGGAAAAGGTAACGGCCTTCACTTTGTTTGCTGCTGTTTTGCAGCCCTGTCCACCATGAGGCTGCCATACTTTGAGGAAATCCAAGCAACACAGAAAGGTCAAGTGAAGGTGTGTTGATTTGACACTCCTGCTGACATCCCAGCTGACAAAAATATACACCAAATACCAAATATGTGAGTGAAGACACCTTCAGATGATTCCAGCCCCAGCCCTTCCATCACCCATAGCTATCAAGTCATCTCAACTGAGGCCCCAGACAACAAGCAGAGAAAAGTCACTGGAACTGTGCTTTCTCCAAATCCCTGACCCGCAGCTTCTGTAACATAATAAAAATGATTGTCGTAAGCTGCTAACTTTGGGGTAATTTGTTTCATAGCAAGAATAAGTATAATAATAGAAATTTTGGAAACTAATGACTGTCACCACTACTTTCTGGAATTTACAGATTCCAACAGTCTTATCTTACAGGTCTAAGTTTATCTTATATGTGTGTCATTGGTTGAATTACATGCCCTCCTCCCCAAAATTCATACGACTGCCAAACCCCCAGTTCCTCAGAATGTGACTTTATTTGGAAATACATTCTTTATAGAGGTAATCAAGTTAAAGTGAGGGTCATTATGGTGGGCCCTCCTCCAGTATGACTGGTGCCTTTATATAAAGGGGAAATTTGGAGACAGACACACATACAGAAAATCTGAAGACAGAAAATTGTGGAACATAAAAGTAGCTATCTACAAGCCAAGGAAAGGATCCTGAAACAGATCCTTCACTCACAACCTTCTAAAGAAACCAGCCCTGCCAACAAATAGATTTCAGACTTCTAGCCTCCAGAACTGTGAGACAATACATTCTGTTATCTACATGAACAAGTTTGTGGTACTTTGTCATAACATACTTAGAAAACTAAGGCAGCATCCAAAGACCAGCAAGCAGGTAGGACAGAGGCCAGGGAGAGATGGGTAGAGAGAGACAGATTGCCTAAAGTCACATAACTTCTTATCGAGTGTGGACCCACATGTGAGTATCATCCTGAGAAGTCCCACGAGGTAGTCTGCTAACCTATCTATCCCCACTGTGGTTAGGATCCAGTATAGCCAAAAGGGGACAGTAAAGCCATTCAATCCTTTAACAACTCTGTAAACAACTCATTTCTTAAGTCAAAGTCTTCTTTGGGTTCAGGCGGATTGAATTTCATCCTTTATGTAGTCTCAGACCACTCTCAGTTTCCCCAAGTACACTCTTCTACAAAAGCAGCATCCCTAGGATTTTTCCAACATTCTTCACATACTATAATTCCATGTCCTTTCCTACCATGATTATTCTCCTATGAATTTGAGTCTATTTATGCCAAAACCAGAAAGAAATTTCCTATAACAAAAACACCCATTGATATCATTGAATAGCTTGCAAGGGATTGTGTTTACTGTCACTGAAAGACAGGATGAAGACCCATTCAAGGATGTTTTAGAGAGATTACAACAGCAGGGAATTAGGAGCACTTCACAATACTAGACATGTTGACCTCAAGAATATCTTCAAGCTTTATTATTTTATAATACCTGCGACTTCATATTCTTTCATGAACTGTGTAATAAACTACATACAGAAGGAGAAGTTTAATAAAAGATTTTGTAATAATATATTTTATTAAGACTTTACAGAAGACAAAAGCTAGAGAAAAAGATTGAGAACATTCTGAAAAATAAATGTCTGGCTGTTTATTAAAATATCTCGACTTCTCCTTGGATAAGCTATGTCTTTATTCAATATTAATATCACAGATGTTCATGAGAACATTTTGCAAAGTGCAAGCTGCATGGAATTAAATGTGATTGCTTGATTCTTTATATCAATATGAAAATATGAAATCTCAAAAGATTTCTTACATAAGGTTAGCGCAAGGACTTTTTCATAAAATCTGTCCAGAGGTCAATCTCTGGAATATGTTTTCTTTCAGTATAACATATTTGAATAAAGCTTTTATTCTTGAATAAATAATGAAAGGTTATAAAGAAGTTTCCTGTGTCTACCTTAATGTATGACTAGATTTTTATCTCAAAGCTATTTAGCGTCTGGCTAGTTTTCTTAACCATGCTGCTGGGCAAGAGAACCAGTCTAGAGGTTGAGAATTCCTAAGACTCTGTGCTACATCAACTCTTACTCTATTCGTGGAGTTCGTAAATGAGCTTCAACTGTGATACTTACTACCAAAACAGCAAATGCAGAACATCATACCCTTAGAGGACCAACAATGCAATCACAATCCTATCTTTCCTCGGGAATTAGGAGCACTTCACAATTTACATCCTTTTCACTCTGAAAACACTCTGGAGGAGTGGGAATGAAGGAGAAAATTGCCTAAAGGACTTTTTCACCTTTATCAGAGTCTTCCAAAATGTGGCTTTACTTTTTATCCTAAAGCAAGTTTAAGTTTCAGATCAAAGATTTAAACAAAGCAAAACAAAACAAACCATAAAATATCTGGGAAAATAGATATTCTGTTTTAATATTGACAGGGAAAAAAAGCTTTACAAGTATATCACAAAACACCAAAGTCATAAAAGTAAAAGGATAAGTTTAAATATATAAAATTTTAAGACATCCGTTTGACAATAAACAAACAAAACAATTTGCAACAGAACATGAAAAGGCCATTCACGAAAATGAATATAAAATATAAACATTTTAAAAGTGCTTAATTTCAGTCTTAATTTTAAGAATGGAAATCAAAATGACAAAAATGCATACTTATCCTATGAAATTATCATTTTTTATCTTAAGCTGATAAAACCCAGTTTTGTCCTAAGTGGAGGGAAACAGGCCTTATCATACATTGTTAATGAAACAAAACAAAATTATTGCACCCTTTTGAAGGGTAATTTGACTGTATATATCTGTAATGTTTTATATCAGTTCTGAAGAAGTTTTGACTATTATCCAGGTAAGTATTGCTTCTGTCCCATTATCTCTCTTCTCTTCTTCTGGTACTCCAATTGTATGTATGCTAGCCAGCATAATCTTAAAGTACACAGCTGAACAATTTACAGTGCAAGATCTCAAAAACTACTTAGACACTCTAGTAATTAAGACAGTGGGTTAAGAGTGCAAGTAAAGAAAAGTCATGGTAGGCAGAGATCATGCTGATGCCTCACAAAGATTCTTATTCACTGTTCACTGTTATTTAATCAAAACTGACCTAAATACTGCCGTGAAGGAACTTGGTTGTTATAACTTTAGCTGCCAATCTGCTGACCTTAAAATAAGGAGATTATCTCAGATTATCCTAGTAGGCTCAATGTAATCACATGAGCCCTTAAAAGCAAAAGAAGGCAAGGGAGTTAATCAGAGAGATGCAGTCATTTGGGAGAGAGGAAAGATTCTGAGAGGTGATTGACTGACTGTTATTGAAAAATGACCATATGGAAAACATGAAAAGAAATGCACAACATCTAAGAGCAAAAACTTAACCCCACCTGACAACCAGCAAGCACATGGGGACTGCAGTTCTATAACCACAAGGAACTGTATTAGGCCAACATTTTGAAAGACCTTGAAGCAGATACATCTCCAGTGCTTCCAGATAGGAGCCCAGCCCAGCTGACACCTCGATTTTAGCCTTAAGAAGAGGAACCAGTGTACCCGCTACACCAATCTCTGACTTACAGAACCATGACATTTAAAAAAAATCTTGCTTTTTAAGAAGAGTGAAGCAGGGGGTATCACAATACTGGATTTTCAGCTATATTACAGAGCAATAGTAACAAAAACAGCATGGTATTGGCACCAAAATAGACAGATAGATCAATGGTACAGAATAGAGGACACAGAGACAAACCCACATAGATACAGGTATCTCATACTTGACAAAGGAGCCAAAAACATACAATGGAGAAAAAATAGCCTCTTCAACAAATGGTGCTGGGAAAACTGGAAATCCATGTGTGGCAAAATGAAACTAAATATCTCTCACCCTGTACAAAACTCAACTCAAAATGGATCAAGGACCTAGGAATTAGACCAGAGACCCTGCACATACTAAAAGAAAAAATAGGTCCAAATCCTCATCATGTTGGCCTAGGACCAGATTTCCTTAACATGACTCCCAAAGCACAAGAAATAAAAGCAGGAATCAATAATTGGGATAGAGTCAAACTAAAAAGTTTTTTCTCAGCAAAGGAAACAATCAGCAACGTGAAGAGAGAGCCTTCAGAGTGGGAGAAAATCTTTGCTACACACACTTCAGATAGAGCACTAATCTCTAGAATCTACAAAGTGCTCAAAAATCTTTACACCAAGAATACTAATAACCCAATCAGTAAATGGGCCAAGGAAATGAGCAGACAGAAGAAGATCTACAAGCAATCAACAGATATATGAAAAAATGTTCAACATCCCTAGTAATAAGAGAAATGTAAATCAAAACCACCTTAAGATTTCATCTCACCCCAATTAAAATGCCTTTTATTAAGAATACAGGCAACAACAGGTATTGGCAAGGATGTGGGGAAAAGGGTACACTCATACATTGCTGGTGGGATTGCAAGTTAGTGCAGCCACTCTGGAGAGCAGTGTGGAGATTCCTTAGAAAACTTGGAATGGATTCTCCATTTGACCCAGCTATCCCATTCCTTGACCTATACCCAAAGGACTTAAAATCAGCATACTACAGTGATGCAGCCACATCAATGTTCATAGCTGCTCAATTCTCAATAGTGAGATTGTGGAACCAACCTAAGCGCCCTTCAATGGATGAATGGATAAAGAAACTGTGGTATGTATACACAATGGAATATTACTCAGCAACAAAGAAGAATAAAATTATGGCATTTGTAGGTGAATGGATGATGTTGGAGATTGTCATGCTAAGTGAGATTAGCCAAACCCAAAAATCCAAAGGCCGAATGATCTCTCTGATAATGCAGAGTGGAAGGGAGGCAAGAATGGAGGAAGGATAGATTGCATAGAGGGAAGGGAGGGATGGGGTCGGGGTGCGGGGGGTAAGAATAATAGCAGAATGAGATGACATCATTGCCCTGTCTACATGTATGAATGCATAGATGGTGTGACTCTACTTTGTGTACAACCAGAGAAATAACAGCTGTACTCCATATGTGTACAATGAATCAAAATAAGAAAAAAAATAAAAAATAATAAAAAAGTCTTGCTTTAAGCACTAGGCTTGTGGTAATTTGTAATGGAAACAATAGAAAAATAAGTTTCAAACTGAAGGAAAAGAGTTATAAACAAACATATACATGTAAAGCAAAAGTAACATTACAGTAGAGTTGAAAAATGTTATTCTTTCCAATAACAGTGCTGTGTCAATTTGATTTCTGTGTTTTTAAAAAATGTGCCTATACCACTATTTCACATCATACACAAAATAAATCCAATATGGATTTCAGGTTTTAATGTGAAAGGAGCTAAAAATGTGTTTAGAGAAAAATATGGAGAATATCTTTGAAACTTAAAGAAACAAAATCTTCTTTAAATAGGACTCAAAGAGTGAAGACTACAATGGAGATTTTTGAAGTTTTGGACTATCTAAAGTTAATTACTGTCCTTCATCAAAAGACACTAATAGGAAAGTGAAAAGACAGCCCATGCAGTGAGAAAAGATATTCAAAATGCATTTGTCTGATGAAGGACTAATATTCCAAATACGTAGGGAAATACTGCAAATCAGTAAGAAAAATAATCAGACAACCCAATGTAAAGATGTACAAAAGACCTGGGTATGGTTTGGATGGGAAATGTCTCCCAAAGACTCATGTCCTTGAAGGTTTGGTCCCCAGTGCAGCAAAGTCCAGAGGTGGGGGTTTGGGGAAGTGATTGGATCACGAGGGCTCTGACCTCACCAGTGAATTAATCCAGTAATTGCTGAATGGATTACTGGGTGGTGGAAACTGTAGGCAGGCAGAGCATGGTTAGAAGAAATAGGTCTAGGTTATTAGTGGTGTGCCCTTGGGGACTATACCTTGTTCCTGGCTCCGTTGGCTTTCCTCTCTGTCTCTCTCTTTCTCTCTATCTCTCCCTCCTTCTCTCCCTCCCTCCCTCCTTCCTTCCCTCCTTCCTTTCCAGTTGCCATGAGCTTAGCAGGTTTCTTCCTCCACACACTTCCACCATGATGCTCTTCTGCCTCACCTCAAGTGAGGAATGGAGCCAGCTGACCATGGACTGAAACCTCTGAAACCATGAACCAAAATAAATCTTTCCTCCTCTAAGTTGTTCTTGTCAGGTATTTAGGCCACAGAGACAAAAGCCTGACTAACACAAAACTAAATGAACATTTTACAAAAAAGGATATATAAATGGCTTATAAATTTATAAAATTTACTGAATTTCATTAGTTATCAGGTAAATGCAAATTAAAACACACTGAGATGCCACAATACACCCACCACAATGACTAAAATGATAGCAAGAGTGTGAAGCAGCTGGAACTTTCATATACTGCTCGTGAAAGTATAAATTGTTATAACTTTGAAAACTATTTAGCAATATCTAATGAAACTAAATAAATGCATAGTCTGTCTCAGTAGTTCCACTCCTAACTATGCATCCAAAAGAAATGTAAATATTTGTCTACCAAAGGACATTCTAGAATATTCACAGCACCACTCTTGGTAATAGCTAAAATCTAGAAACCATGTGTGCTGTTACTATTTCTCAGCTCTTGAACTACTTTTCTCCTCTGCTTTGTAGTGCTGAGGCTAGAATTCTGCAAACCATCCTTCTACTTTGCTAGATAAATCTATGTTAGGTTCTACCAATGAGGGAAAGACAGGATGTCTTAAAGAGAAAGAGCAAACTAATTTCTTCTTCCTGTTTTGCTCTGAGTTTCTGTCAGCTTCACCCCAGAAAGGATTCTAATTTTCCCCTATGCTCCAAAAACCAGCCTTGGAGACATCAGCACCACCTAGGCCCCTCAGGAAACCTTCAAAGTCCTGAAGACTCAGCACATATTGAGCAGCAATCCCTCTTCAGAGGCCTTGATTCCAGCACTGAAGGACTCCTCCAAATGTCTAGGTTCTAATTGTTTCCACTTCTTCCCTTTGTCCACAACCCCACATTTGCTTCCTGAGGTCCCTTTTCTAGTACTGTAATGTTCCCCTTTGCCTTTTAGTCCCCCACCACTGAAACAGTTCTTTAAATTAATTTCTATCATTTAAAATAACTGGTATGCTTATAGTCCATCCACAATATAAAGTATGACATATGCTTAATGTGAAATTTTTTAAAAGGAAGAGAATAAATGATCTGTACCTAATGATACTGTTGCATCTCATAAACGGTGATGAATGAAAGAAGCCAAACAGAAAAACAGTATATGATATATGATCCTATTAACATAAAATATAAAAACAAGTAAAGATGGGCTGGGGTTATATGTAGCTCAGTGGTACAGTACTGGCCTAGGACGTGTGAGGCACTAGTTTCTATCCTCAGCACCACATAAAAATAAATAAATAATAAAGGTAAACACCACATAAACAATAAAGGTATTGTGTCCACCTACCAACAAGAAAAAGTAAAGCTGATGCATGATCTTTAGAAGTCAGGAAGGTAGTTACCTTTCGTGGGGAGCGGGGAAAGGTGGAAGGGCTTCTCAGTGGCCTTAGAGCACAAGTAGTGCTTCGGCAACACTGGTGACTTCTGTGTCTTGATATGGCTTCCAGAATTCATTAAGTTTTACAATTATAATGTGATTGCTTATCTACATGTATATCATTCTTCCATAAAATATTTAAACAATAATAGCTACCGGTTTTTGTTGTTGTTTTAAATTTTTTAGTTGTATGCAAACACAATGTCTTTATTTATTGATTTTATGTGGTGCTGAGGATCGAACCCAGTGCCTCACATGTGAGAGGCAAGCACTCTTCCACTGAGCTATAGCCCCAGCCCCGATAGCTACCAGTTTTAAGCTAACATTTGTAGTCCTATTGAATATTACCAGTAGCTTCATTTATGTCTTAAAAATATTTTTTATATGTTCCAAAAATTCAGGAATAATGAGTAACTTCTATTTTTAAAGTTCAAATGTTTTAGAATTAAAATATCATACAAAATAAGCACAGTACTTCCTTTTAAGTCTTTTTACTTAATGCATCATAATGGTATTTGTACTCTCATTTCATTTCTTTTATAAACTACACTGTATTGACTAAAACATCAGTCATGCTTTTATAGCACCCAGGCTGGTTTTATCAGCATGGGTCTTTTTTTTTTCTTTAATAAGGATATGTGAAAACTGGAAATGATTTAAGAAATGAATCATAAAATATTCTTGAAAACCTGCCAATGCTTTAGATCTTGATTCCCTTTCAGAAGACAGTCCTTAAAATCTGTTAACAATCTACAATGTGCTTTATTCTGCTTTAGTTATAGCTTTTTATATTCGTTTCCCACACTTTACCTGCTTGACTGTGCTTGTTCCATCTTCAGTTTCCCAGATGCCATTCACACCACTGGGCTGGGCTGCCTGCTTTCTTTGGCAGTCATTTGATTTGCAGACTACATGTCCCCACAGTGTTTCCTAAAGAGTCACCCCTCAGTTTCTTCCCCAGGCCCACATTCAAGCACTGACCCTGTCTGATCTTTCTGCTCCTGTCCTCACATAAACAGTGTCCAAAAATAAATAAAATTGTCACAGCCTGAACACACCTGTGAAATGAAAGCACAGATGAAAATATGTGCCTCAGATGAAAACAGCATGCCTCAGGGTGTAGTTCACTCAAAATTTGGATGAGACATGTTAAATTCATTTATGCAATTCTGAGAAATCTCCAGCATGTCCACAATGCCACAATGCCAGTCGCCCTTCCAGGAGCAGGTGCTACGATGGAAATTCATGAGGCCAAGATTTCAGCTTTAACTCTGCCACTTTCTTAGTATTTGATTTAGAATACATTATTTCATTGTTTTTGAACCTCAATTGCTTTATATGTAAAAATAGACTAAAACATTTCTGAGTTTTCAGAATTATCTAAAGAACAACAAGTAAGTCTTACTGAGAAAATATGAGTTAAGCAGGGAAAAGCATAGGCTTCCAGATAGAATAGTTAAGTCAACCTGTGCCTATTTCCTCCTGTTTCTTAAATTCCACAACTATGGAGGAAAAAAAAAGAAAGAACAATTAAAAGAAGATAAAGTATATGGAAAAAATGCATGTTATGATTTGGATATGAGGCGTTCCCCAAAAGTTCATATGTGAGACAATGCAAGAAGGTTTAGAGGAGAAATGATTGGATTGTGAGAGTCTTGACTCAATCATTGAATTAATCCCCTGATGGGAATTAACTGAGTGGTAACTGAAGGCAGGCAGGGCATGGCTGGAGGAGGTGGGCATTGGGGGTGTGGCTTTGGGGTACATATTTATATCTGGCAGGTGGAGTCTCTCTGCTAGCCACCTGATTATCGTGTGAGTTTCCTTCCTCCACTACCCTCCTCTGCTATCATGTTGTACCTCACCTCAAGCCCAGAGGAATGGAGCCAGCCTTCTTATGGACTGAGACCTCTGAAACCACAAACCCCAAATAAATTTTACCTCCCCTAAAATTCTTCAGGTCAGGTCTTTTAGTTACCACACCCCACTAACCAAAACAATGCACAACAACAGATGATAAACATCTTAATAGAAGAAGATGGAACAGAAATAACTAAGCAATGAAACTTCAGTGTCCATGGAAAGATACTAGTAAAGCTAACTTCTCTAGGGGCTCAGGACCAGGATGTACAAGTTCCCACGGGAGGTCAAGGTGAGGCTGTAGCTAAAATTGGGGCCTCATTGAGTCAGTATGTTTATATATGAAGCAATTGGCAACCCAGGTCTCCTTCCCACCTCACCTCAATCAGAAATTAACTCAGAAAAGCACTGAATTCATGAAACCAAAACATAGCATGGAGGAATGGAAAGCTGAAAACAGAGGAGGCTATTAAGTGAAGATTTACGTGTACTGAATGCTGAGACTCTCGGTTGCTTCTTTCTACCCTATTTTCAGAACAACAGCAACCATTCCTACATGCCTACTCCCTCCCCATTTGTGTCACATGTAAATATATTCAAAACACTATTGAGAGACATGTTAACTGCAGGAAAAGTATATGAGTCAGAGATATGGTTTAGTTCATGAGGTGACTTCACAGTGCATAATATTTAAACAGTCATAAAAATGCAAACATTTATTTAGCCAAAATAAATGCAAACATTTCATTTAGCCAAAAATGTACTTGTAATTACATTATGAGGGAAGGAAAGTGGTGAGACATGGGAATGCCCTAGGTACCGCCATTTGTTCTTTGGTAAATATTCTCACCCTTTCAGTTCTCTTAATCAGAGACCAGGTTGCTAAAATGACCACATTTTCCAAAAGCTCTTTCTACTACAGTTCTGGATGCAATTTAAGCTACATCAAAACATGCTCTCAATTGAAATGTGGAAGGCAGAAGTAAGGCAAAGGCCACTTCCTTGTGGCTATGGCTGCAAGGTATTTGAACAGATAAGAATGTTTGCAGGGGCAGAAATCATGTTCCAAGGTGTACTCAGGACTTGTAAGGGTGGAGCATTGGTTGGGGTGAAAGTGGCACCTTCTCACCCAACCTCCGCATTAACACCACTCTAACTGGAATGCTGCTGGACCAGTGCCTCAGTGCCTTAGCACCTCTTCAACTGTTGCCTGTGTACATCAGCCCTAACAATTTGGTGATTGCCTACCATTTTGCACGGAGTCCCCCAAATGATTGCATTTCCATAAATCAAACACTGACTGATACAGGAAAAAGAGTCCCAAATAAGAAATTGAGAAACAGCAGTAGGAGCACATTACTTAGAAATCTAGAGTTATCAGGGAAATAAGATAGCAGTAGAGATAATTAACCTCGGAGAGCAGGTTTAGGGATAGGTAGAGGTAAATTCAATTTATAAATTATACTGTACACATTCGAAAAGCATAACTTGGATTTTCCCCTCATTACCTAATCTTCTTGTAATATTAAAGATAGCATTACCATAGGGCAGTATTAAACATTTACTCATAGGTCAGTTCTCTATAAGTTTTCTTGTGTCTTTTTAACAGTATTAATGCAGTCAAAAGAAGTAGTATATCTGAACATTTCACAATATACCTTGTCATACATTCCTTCACTGACCACTAAAAAAATAAATAAATATCAGTATGTACTAATACAAGCAGAATGTCTTGATGTTTTCTTTTTAATCTATATACTTATCCTCAAATTTCTGAAAAGATTTTCAGGAAGCTTATGTTTCTGTGATCACTTTTGGTTCTGCTTCCACTGAGTGACCATTTTGCATCTGCTGATTGTCATCAGCCTGCACAGATTCACACAAGGAGCTTAGTATCTTTTCTCGCTTTTCTCCTCCCACGCATAAAAACATGCATGTACATATTTTCACACAGACTTTTGAAAGAAGTTCCCCTTGCTGAAGTTTTGGAATGACAGAGGGAATTTACTTTGCAGAAATATACATATCTGAAAAAGAAAGTTCTAAATTCCTGCTCCTTCAAAGTCCTGTCATCATTTTCACAACTTAGCCTACAAATGCCTGCCATGCTGCTCAGGCTTCTAGGTCTTCTCCCTTTTCTGGATTTGATTCCTTATAGGGGGGAAAATACAAGCCAGATTTCCTTATACAGAAAAACTGAAGTCATTCTGAAATTCTTTGCCAAATTTATCTCAGGGCCTCCCAGGACACAAAGAAACTTTGAAGTGATTGCTATCAGGTCAGACACAGCATATTTTCAGAGCAGGGTCAAAACTTTCTCCATTTTTGGTCCCAAGGTAGGTTGTTGGGAGAAAGGTTTTACTTGAAGTTACATGAAGTTTGATTTCCCAGCTACCATAACAATAAAGTAATGAAAGGAATGCTGACAAGAAATTATATTATGCCATATTCAAAAATATGAAGAGATCTGTAACAATCCCTCCTGGATGAAGTACTCGGGATAAGATTAGGTAAAGAAATCCAAAGTTACCTTAAAAATAAAATCTTTACTTTTGTGTGTGTGCACATGTGTGCATTTCTGTGTATTTTTATTTAATTGTGTCTTAATGTCATTAAACGTTTTTCCAGTTCAACAAACATGTCATTGGGAGTCTCTCTCAATTTTCTTATAGCTAATTTCTACATCAGTAGTCCTTGTATTATAATATAAGCCTAATGTATTTTCACTTAGTAGGCTAGAATCTGAAATGGGAAAAGGACCAATTTTTTTTTAAAAGAGTATGCTTCTTCAATATTTCTTGACCCACTCTTCTCACCAAAGATTGAGGTCAGCAATGATGAAAAAAGCTGAAAACTGAAAGGTTAAACCCTCTGAACACCTGCTTATTGATTTCACCTATTAATGAGAAATATATAAATGAACTGGTAACTTTCAGGTTTTTAAAAACAGCTTTAATGATAAGGCATAACATACCTATCTCATAAAATTTACCTGAGGATAGTTTATAATAATCTTTGGTACATTTATACAGTTGTCTAAAACCACAATTCAGATTTAAACACTTCCAGCACTTCCAAAAAGTCCCTGGTGCTTGTTGGTACTCTTATTCCTACTCTCAACTTCAGGCAACAACCTATTTGGTTTTTTTGTCTCTGTAGATTTGCATTTTCTTAAGATTCCTTACTGATGAAATCTTAAAATAAAAACTCTTCTATGTCTGGCTTTTTTAACTTAATGTAATGTTTCAGCTTTCACCCACATTGTAGTATGGATCAATAATTATTCCTTTTTGTCATTGAAATTGTTTATTGTGTAGATATGCCACATTTTGTTTATCCATTCACCAGCTGATGCACATCCTGGGTTGTTTCTATTTTAGAGCCATAATAGATAATTCTGCTATGAACATTCATTGCAAATTTTTGTGTGGATACACATTTCCAACTTTCTTACATATATTCACCTAGGAGTGGAATTGCTGAGTCAGAGAGTAATTCTAAATTTAACTTTTTGAAAATATGCTGAAGTGTTTTACAAAGTAATGGCACAACACTTGCCCGACAGGCACTGTAGATTTCCAATTTCTAGACATTTTTAAAACTTTGCATTGTTAGTCTTTTTACATAACCATTTTAGTGAACATGTGATAATAGCTCATTGTGGTTTTATTTGCCCTTTTCTAATGATGCATGACACTGAGCCCCTCATCATGAGTTTCTTAGCCATTTACGTACCTTCTTTGTGAAATGCTTATTCATATATTTGCACATTTTTAATTGCATAGCTTGTCTTCTGATTTTTGCGTTATTTAACCTAGATGCCAAAACTTTACTAGATAAATATGTCTAGTAATAACTTGTAAATATGTTCTTCCAATTCATGTCTTTTTATTTTCTTAAGACTTCTTGGTTTTGAAATGAAGAGAAAAGAATGATGGACTTAAAATTACGTGAGAAAAGTACTTAATCTCCTAATACTTTGGATCTTTCAAATTCTCAAACTATGCAGTTTCTAGGTAATAGTACAAATGAAATTTGGGAGCTGCAATTAAAGTATTCTCTCTAGAAGATAAACTGCATCATAGGAAAAATCTTTTATAGTAATATATTTTGATATAACAATAGTGATTTACTGCTAACTGATTTAGGAGATTTGCAACAATTTCATGATATAAATATTCTCCCATGGACAATCCATTTAACAAGATACTATCCATTTAACAACCAGTTCACAAAGTGTCTTAATATTTGTCTGTGAACTCTACAGAACCAGAAAAGTCACTCTAGCAAACTACTGAAAATTCATGATTACTTTAGTAATACAAAGTCTTGAATAGAAATCTCTTTTAAAAAGAAAACTGCTTCAGATTTACAAGAAAGAAGGCACTGATTCAGAATGATAGGTACAAAAACACATAAATAAGAAGCCCTACAAAGGATGAAAAAAAAAAACACTTTTTTTTTCCTCTGGAGCAGAAAATGGATGCTATTTGGTAACAGTGGAATCACTCTCCCTTATCCAGCAAACCGGTTGTGGTAACTTTGGAGAGTTCATTCCGTGTGCTTAGAACGTGACAGCCCTTCCAATCTCCCTCCAGAAGCAAATACACCTCTGGTCTACTAGCTCAGAGTACTACAGCAACTTATCCCTTTACTCCTCTTTTTTTTTTTTTTTTTCTCTACTATGAAATAGCTGTGTTTACCCATAGATGAGCTTTTATTTACTTTCCACGTTTTATTGGTACATTATATTTGTACATAATGATGGGATTTGTTGTTACATTCACACATGCACACAATATAAAAATATAATTTGGCCAGTATTACTTGACAGCACTTCCTCCCTCCTGCCCCTCCTCTCAGCCCTTCCTTTACTCTCTTGGTTTAGGAAAAAAGCAAATGATCCCATCCCTCCAGAGGCCTCCCTGGGGCATTTGTGGGAAGGAACAGGAGACACTTCCTTTTTTCTGGGATCACTGGGCATGAAGACTGTGTAAGCCTGGAGTTGTAGTTTTCTCAAGTGATGAATCACTCTTCACCCACTACTTAGCAGTCATGGGGTTTGGGAAGAAAAAACCAATTATCCTCTCTCTTTTACAGTGAAAGATATTCCCCCTAGCTACAATGATTGGACCAGAAATAATCCAATCAAGGCAAAGCTCAGGGCTTTCAATCAGTGATTAGGAAAGCTGTCAACTCTTCCCCAGGAAGTGACTCAGTAGCCTCTGGCCACCATGAGAGAAGTCAGTTTGAGAATAAACCTATCGCAGGGATCATGCCAAGCCTGAAGAATCCCAGAGAAGGAAGCAGAACCCTGAAGAAACCATCCTTTTTTTTTTTTATTCACACAATTCATATAATCTTACATATACATAGGGTAATACCGTCTGACTCAGTCTAGTATTTTTCCTTCCCCCATCCCCTCCCGTCCCATTTTCCTCTACACCATCCATACTTCCTCCATTCTTTCCTTCCCCCCCCATACCCACCCACCCCACCCCACCCCGTTATATATCAGCATCCACAGATCAGAGAAAACATTCGGCCTTTGGTTTTTTGGGCTTGGCTTACTGCACTTAGCATGATATTCTCCAACTCCACCCATTTACCAGCAAATGCCATAGTTGTATTCTTTTTTATGACTGAGTAATATTCCATTGTGTATATATACCACAGTTTCTTTATCCATTCTTCAATTGAAGGGCATCTAGGTTGGTTCCACAATCTAGCTATTGTGAATTGAGCAGCTATGAACATAGATGTGGCTGCATCCCTATACTTGGCTGATTTTAAGACCTTTGGGTATAAACCGAGGAGTGGGATAGCTGAGTCAAATGGCAGGTCCATTCCAAGTTTTTTGAGGAATCTCCATACTGCTTTCCAGAGTGGCTGAACCAATTTGCAACTCCACCAGCAATGTACAAGTGTGCCTTTTTCCCCACATCCACGCCAACACTTGTTATTGCTTGTATTCCTGATAATAGCCATTCTAATTGGAGTTAGATGAAATCTTAGGAAGGTTTTAATTTGCATTTCTCTAATTACTAGAGATGATGAGCAGTTTTTCATATATTTGTTAACCACCCGTGTATCATCTTCTGTGAAGTGTCTGCCCAGTTCCTTAGCCCATTTATTGATTGGGTTCTTTGCATTTTTGCATTTTACAAACTATAAAGTTTTGTAAAGTTCTTTATAAATTTTGGAGATCAGTGCTCTGTCTAAAGTGTGTGTGGAAAAGATTTTTTCCCACTCTGTAGGCTCTCTTTTCACATTCTTGATTGTTTCTTTTGCTGAGAAAAAGCTTTTTAGTTTGATTCTGTCCCATTTTTTGATTCTTCCTTTTATTTCTTGTGCTCTGGTGGTCAAGTTGAGAAAGTCTGGTCCTAAGCCAATATGAAGAAGATTCGGGTCTACTATTTCTTCTACTTGGGGAAGAGTCTCAGGTCTAATTCCTAGATCCTTGATCCATTTTGAGTCGAGTTTCGTACAGGGTGAGAGATAGGGGTTTAATTTCATTTTATTGCATATGGATTTCCAGTTTTGCCAGCACCATTTGTTGAAGAGGTTATCTTTTCTCCACTGTATGTTTTTGGCACCTTTGTCTAGTATGAGATAACTGTACTTATGTGGGTTTGTCTCTGGGTCCTCTATTCTGTACCATTGGTCTATCTGTCTACCTTAGTGCCAATACCATGCTGTTTTTATAATTATTGCTCTATAGTAGAGTTTAAGGTCTGGTATTGTGATACCTCCTGTGTCATTCTTCCTGCCCAGGATTGTTTTGGCTATTCTGGGTCTTTTGTTCTTCCATATGAATTTCATGATTGCTTTTTCTATTTCTGTGAGGAATGTCATAGGAATTTTTATTGGAATTGCGCTAAATTTGTATAGCATCTTTGGAAGTATGGCCATTTTGATTATATTGATTCTGCCTATCCAAGAACATGGAAAATCTTTCCATGAAGAAGCCATTCTTAAGGATGAATCTACCTATTCACTTTTTAAACACATGAACAAAAAATACTTTAATCAGTTTAAATTCGGTTTTTGCTGCATCAAAACCACTCTATTGTATTCCACTTAATTTCTGTACTAGTGTTGTTTGTTTTGTTTTAACTTTTCTATGTCCTCTGATACTGCCAAAATTTTTTATTCCTTTGTCTTAAACCATTTGTTCCTCTTCCACTCTTCAATGCCAACCAGCACATCTGTAATAGCAAGCATAGGCAGACAAGGACAATAAATAGCATGTTGCTGGTGATCCAGGTTCATCTCTCCTTTTTCACCAGCAAACCTCTTTTTGTGCAGGCCTGCATGACCAATTTGGGACTGCTAATCCTCACTCTAACCTTGTACACCATCAGAATCCTGCATCTGCTAATTGTGCACTGTCTTCTTATCGGAAACTCTGACACCTCAGGTGAGAGACACTGCCTTAGAACCCTGGCAGTGAATTGTCCAGGCTAAGCACTTAGGATACATCTATCAACAGAGGAAATCAGGGAACACAGAAGCACTTTCTAGTGGCTCTTCCATTTTTTTCTGACAACTCCATTTCAATCTGTTTCAAAAGTGCTATTGGGGATGATACCAAATCTCAGAAATTACTGTCTTCCAAATTAACAAGTGAATTACAACTTCAATAGAGAACATGTGGAATATAGCCTTTGAGACACCTCTTTAAAAGCCCCCTGTTCCTTCTGATGGGCAGAATCACAGCCTCTGGGACAGGAATCTCCTTTCCTGGAAAAGCAATAAACCTTCTTTCTCCTTTTTCTCAAAAAAAAAAAAAGAGAAAAAAGAAAAGAAAGAAAAGAAAAGAAAAGAAAAGAAAAGGGGCTATTGGTTCCCCAAACATTAGCATTTACTCAAGTTTAAATGCCACACAGTAATCCCAATTTTAATTCCAGAGAACCTGAGTGCTCTGCCCAGATCCACAGTGGCAAGATCAGGCTTGGAATTCAACTTTCTGCAGTCCAGGAGTGTTTAGTTACTTCCTGCAGCAATCAAAACCATCTCATAATAGCCTTCATTGGATAATCCATGGTGTACTTTATATTTTATTCTGGAGGTGACATTATAAGCAGAATATTGATATAATATACATTCTAAGAGTGAGGGATCCACAAAAGCATCCTCAGGTGGGGAAAGTAGAGGGATTAAGAATGTTCTCTCTTGAGAAGAAAGCCTTAGACAACAGATAACTATATTGAATATTTAAATGTCTTGACTGTATAAAGGAAACCAGATTTATTTCACGTGCCTCATGAGGAGGATTGGGAGCAATGATTAAAAGAAACAACAAGTCAACCTGGGTTAAATGCATAAGAAAAGAGATTTCCAATAATTAAAATTGTTCCTAAATGTAACAAATTGACTTGTGAGGTGGTGAACTCCCATCTGTAAAAATTTCAAAGGCCAGTTAGGCACCAAATTATCGGGATGTTGGAGGCACACACTCCCAACCGGAATGGATCAGATAGATGACTTGAAATTCTCAGATGCTTTTTAAATTCTTGAGTATGTCTCAAGTGAAATGCAATCAATACAATCTTACTGATGCTTCTTAAACTTCAGTTTGCCTAAGAATCACCTGAAGAGCAAGTTAAAATACATAATTCAGGATCCCACAACCCAGAGATTCTGATTCAGTAAGTCCAAGGAAGAGGAACAAGAATTTGCTTTTCTAACAAACTCCCAAATGATGCTGATTCTGCTGATTCAAGGATCATGCTTTCAATAGCCCTATAAGTCATAATTATTTATTAGGTATTTGTGAAGAGATGAAGGAAAATTAAAAGGCCTTGGCAAGCAAAAAGGGAAATGAAAAGTAATGTGTACTTGGCATTCACAAAGGAAATAAAACAGTGTAATGACTACTTCAAAGGAAAAGAATCCTTCCAAAACATAGGCCATATCCACCCAACAGTATCAAAACATTTGGAGAGGAAATTAATTGGTACATATGGCTGTGGGTGTTCATTTCTAACCATCAAAGTCTTTCTTTAAACAGTTGGTTAAGTAATTCCTAGGAGATGATTTCCCTTAAACAGCTGTTTGGGACCCACAGAGACTCAGGTATCTCTTCTGCTATATCTAACGGGTCATCTTTAGAAACTCTTATCAGACCAGCAACAAAAACCAGGGTGAATTTTCCAGTTAGGAGTAAAGGACAGTTGTTTGGGACAAATAGGGCAATGCAGTTTATAAATGTATTTAACTTTGAAACAGAGATCAGAGGAATCATCTTAGAAATGTAAGCTCCCTAGTGGCAAGTTTAAAGACAATCCTTATCCATCCTCCAAGGTTCCTGTCAAATTGCACTCCCTCATTGAGTCTCTCCTGATGCCATGCCATCAGCAGACTATGAACTCCAAATCTTTATCTCACTTCCAGCTCTCTTAAAATACTACTTACCAAATTCTGACTTGTAAATGTTACTTGTATCAGTATGGATCCAAACACACCATGGGTTAAACAAAAGAAGGATAGTAAAGAATAATTAAACTCTGATAAACAGATATATATCTGTTTATATATATCAGATATATATATATATCTGTGTGTGTGTGTATATATATATATATATATATATATATATATATATATAAACAAATACAATAAAACTAGGGCTGAGGGAGGGTAACCAAGAAAAAACAAAGCTGGAAAGGGGCCCCTCCACAAGGCTTAAGTTCTGACCTTCTTAGAGAAGATGTAGTTAGTATCCATTAACCCATGAATGACTAAACAAATATAATGGAAGATAGTCAAACCTCCAAATCCAGGGCTCAACCAACTATGTATGGATTCTATATCCATGGATTCAATCAACTATGAATCAAAAATATTTGAAATAATATTTGAATATTTGAAATATTTTTAAAAATATTAGAAAAAAATACATCTTCACTGAACATGTACAGTTTTTGCTCTTGTCATTGTTTCTGAAACCATGTAATATAACAACAGTCTACATACCATTTACATTATACTAGGTAGTATGAGTAATTTAGAGATGATTTAAGGTACATAGGAAATGTGCACAGGAAATTATACATATGCAAATACTATACCATTTTATAGCTTATATAATGAACTTAAGCATCTGAGGCTCTTGGTATTCAAGGGTAGGGGTCCTGAAACCAATTCCCCATGGACACCAAGCAACATCTTTATCTGTATGACCATTAAAAGGAATCAAGAGTTGATACATGCTACTGAATAAATAAACCTTGAAAACATTCTTCTAACCAAAAGAAGTCACACAAAAAAGGCCACATGCCGTGTGATTACATTAATATCAAATGTTCAAAATAGGCAAATCCAAACAAAGAGTAGATTAGTGGTTGCCTGTGACTGAGGGTAAGAGAGATTAAGGAATGACTGCTAGTACTATGTCTTCTTTCCTTTTGAAGTATACTTACAGCCAGAGAACTTGTAATGAATAAAATTTTTTCTTGGAACAATTAGGACATACAGAAAACTGGAATGCGCTAATCTTTGACCTCAAGTCTGTCACATTCTTATAAAAACACCTATTTACCATCATTTGTTGTTATGAAATTTGAATACTCATGAAAACATGAGAGACAATGGAAAGGTTATGGGACAAAATAACCAGGGGAATAGATGCTGGTCAAATTGCCTTGTCTTGCCCTGGGCTTGCAATTTCTCATCTGTAAGACAGGAAATTTGGAATAGATGACCATTGTTCTATCATTTGCCCAGATAGCTTTAGAATTGAAATTTCAAAGACCTTTAATATTATGAATTTTTAAAAATGGTAATAGGAATTATTTCCTGACAAAAAGTATTTACTAAATGTGAGCAAAATGATATGTATTGTCTTTTTGTTTTTTTCCTAATAGAGACTGTGCCTTTTTATTACTAGGTTAAAGTATAATTCTGCATATGTGTGTGCATATGTGATTTACTATTACTATTTATATTTGAGTTTTTATATATTTTTAAGGATTCTTCACCCACTTAACAACTTAGTCCTTCTAGTTCTATACATAATTGTACATACTTTGATTACATAGATTTCATTTTTCTCTGAATATAGTTAAAATACTGGCAGCTAAAAAAAGCATGCTATTTCTGTAGCCCTCTCCTGGGACTCTGCTCCCTAGTTAGGCAGTTATTTAAAATTGAGCAACTGCACTGTCTTTTTACCTAACAGTTATCATTTTGAAAGCTCCTGGCACTTTTCTTTAAAGAAACAACAGAAAATGAAGCAAACCTCCTTCAACTGGTCAGTACAATCCCTTCAAACACAGCAGCAACTCTCCTATCTATATTTGGACTGAAGTATATATTTAGACTCTTTATCCTAGGGAGCTCAGCGCTTTGCACTCTGAAAGCATGTGTTCTTCTATTAGTCATTTTAAGAAACCTTTTTTTTCCTTCCCACTTGTAAAAGAAGCATGAGAACGAAGAAAAAGAAATAATTTGATTAAGAGCAGGAAGAAAGGATAATTGGTAAGAAAGAACCTTTGTAAATTAAGTCCCTCAATTTTGTTGTAGTCATCAGTCTGATTACAAGGGGAGATCCTGTTGTTGCTCATGAAGCTCACCCTGCCTGCCTTCTGTGTACCCATGGCACGTTACCGAGTGCTTATTTGACTCTACTGTGCATTTTTTAAGTTAAATGTCTGTCTTTCTACTCTCCAAATACTCCTACAACGAAAAGGGATGAATACTTTTTGAACAGCTCTTTTTACACTGACTTCATAAAGTGGAATCTCAACACAATCCTTGAATTAGATTCACCTGTGAGATCACTCCATTAAACCATAGGAAATTGTTATTTCCTTGGATCACAAACTAGCAAGAATTCTATGACTCCAGCTTACAGGAATTTCAGAAGCCCACTGCTCGGTGGCCTCATTTTTCAGCCTGGTAAATAAGTCCTCCAATCAAGCACCATAACTTCAACAGCTTTTGTCAACATTTCATATGGTTCGATTACATAATTTTCACTGCAGTTTTAAATTAATGAAAGCATATTAATTAGAAAAACATTCTTTGAAATTAATTTCTTCCTGTCTTTTACAGATTTGATAAAAGAACATAACAGGGAAACAGGGACCGGGAACTTGTGAATGGAATGTTAGGGTGGAGCAATGGTGTTGGGGCAGGCCCCAAAATGGCTGTAGTTAGGTTTCCTCACAGAGACTTCTGGAGGCTATATTACGTTTTAGTGTGTACCAGGACTGGGAAGTGACTATGTTATGGTTAGTCACGGCCCAAAACTCCGTGATTCAGTGTATAGATTCAAGGACATTACCTTGTGAGCATGCTCCCCGTTATGTAACCTGTTGACAGAGTGCCTTTCTTGTTTGGCCTGCATAGTAAAAGGATCTATGGAAATGGGCTAAGAAATGAGCTAAAATCGAACTGGCTGGGGCCTGAATCTGAAGTTGAGGACTGACTAATGGCCGAGGCACCACTGAATAAAGCATGTCTACTATGCTAACTGCATCTTGCATCTTCTTCCACCTGCTGAACCCTGAATCCATTTCCTGGATCAGAGCCCTTGCATGACAAATGGTTCTTAGTCTTTCCGAGTGTGTTAGAACTTTTGAAAATCTGACAGAAAATATGGACACATCTTCCAGAAAAATGTTCACACACATACTCTTGCATATAATTCTGGCCTGTCAATAGTTCTTTCCAACCCCACCAAACCATCAATTAATAATTCCTATCAGATCCAGAAGATGAAGAAAGTATTGAGCAATTGTCCAGTAATTCCAGCTATTCCCCAATTTTAGAACAAGAAAAAATGTAGTCTATTTTGGGATCTACCCAGTCCACAATTTACCAGATGGTTACTACTCTCTCCCTGTGTAAACACAATTAAACAGGAAGAGCACATAATGTATTATCCAAACAGACACTTTTGAGAGTGAAAGGAGCACTAACGATTATACCAAGACATCAGAATATGATCTATATTAAGAAAACGCCATTAAATATTTGAAGAGTTCATTTTTAAAATGTATCAGAACTCTCTTATCCAATAACTATCCAATTTCTCTGCTTTGCCTAAAGGACTAATGCCCACCACCACAAAATGCATGATCACATTCTAGTTTTTTCTTTTTAGACTTCAATTTGGAGTAAGCAAGTTAAATTCTGTATCTCTCAGCTTCCTTACCAATATATCCAAGGTATACTCGATGCTCTCTATTAAGGTTGTTTCAAGCTCTGGCATCCTATAAATCCAATTTTAAAATACAAACTTTTATCAGAAATATTTCTAAGCAAAAAGTTTACTAAGCCTTCTTATGGAGAGGGGCTTTTAAAATCACAATATTTTTGTATAAGACAAATAAACAATTGATTAAAAGTCCCTCATAGTTTATAATCAAGCTTATGATTTGCAGTATAAATAATCAGTTAGTAATTTGTGTGTATGTGGTAGTGGGGATTGAATTCAGTGGTATATTTCACCTGAGTTATATTCTCAGTCCTTTTTATTGTATTTATTTAATTTTGAGACAGTGATTAGATTTCCAAGTCGGCCTTGAACTTGTGATCCACAGATGTGCACCACTGTGTCCTGCTCAGTCTATAATTGTAAGGTGTGAATTTAACTATGCCAAACATCTCTCGAGTCTTTTCTTACGTAATTACCACCAAAAAGTAGGTACCCTAGTCCCATTCTCTAGACAAGGAAAACTTGACTGAGGAATTTGACTGAGGTGATAGTAAATAACAAGACACAATTGAAAACCCAGTCTGACTATAGAGATGGGATCTTCACAGCTGACATTCACACATTTACCAACTACTATCTCTTGTCATTCTACCTGTAACCCTGAGATACCCCAAAATACCACATTTCCTAAACTTCATATTGGACATCTCTTGCATAACCACTTGTGATTATCACAGTGAATGATAGTAGTCACTAAATTGGTTGAGATAGGGGAAAACTGTGTAGTCAATAACCTAATAACTACATTTTGCATTTTTACATGTGATGTCCAAAACCAGGTGCTATGGTTCTTCAAATAAAATCTTCAAATATAATTTTAAATATGTACACATAGTAAAGTTAATGTGAAATTGTCAATTTTGGTCTCATGAAAATACATTAGCAAGGTCCTGGGAGGTGGACACAGAGACAGACATCAGGCTCAGCCCAGTGCAGACGGGTGAGAGTTCCCCACCTGGGATGTAGGCCCAGAGTGCTCCTGTGAGACCTCAGAGGGAGCAGCAGGCACAGTGTAGAAGCGGGAACCTTCAGCGTGGGGGAAGCAAGCATAGAGTGCACACTTGAGACTCCCATGTTGGGAGGTTGAGCCCAGAGGCCAAGTCTTACTCCAGCCTGGCCCCGGCCCACAGTCTAGTGCTACTGAAGACTAGGAGGTGAGAAATTGGAAACCTGCAGGAATGCCACTTGTTTTAAGGGTCAAAGCTGCTATACCTCAGATTCTCACAAATAGAAAGGAAGATACATGAACAACATGAGAAGACAGGGGAAGAAAGTGTCTCAAACAAACCTAGGAACTTCATCAACAGAATCCAGTGATAACATGGTAGAAGAAATGTCAGAAAGGGAGTTCAGAATGTACATAATTAAAATGATCAGAGAAGCAAACAATGAGATGAGAGAGAAAATGCAGGAAATGAATGATCGCACCAATCAACAGTTTAAAGAACAGATGTAGAAAGCAGAAGATCATTTCAATAAAGAGATAGAGATGCTGAAAACAAATCAAACAGAAATTCTTGAAATGAAGGAAACAATAAACCAAATTAAAAACTCAATAGACAGCATAAGCAGCAGGCTAGATCACCTGGAGGATAGAACATCAGAAATTGAAGATAAAATATTTAATATTGAAAACAAAGTTGACCAAACAGAGAAGATGGTAAGAATTCATGAACAAAGCCTGCAAGAATTATGGGATATCATGAAAAGACCAAGTTTAAGAATTATTTGGATTGAGGAAGGCACAGAGATACAAACCAAAGGAATGAATAATCTATTCAATGAAATAATGTCAGAAAATTTCCCACATCTGAAGAATAAAATGGAAAATCAAATACAAGAGGCTTACAGGACACCAAATGTACAAAACTACAACAGGTCAACACCAAGGCATATTATAATGAAAGTACCTAACATACAAAATAAAGATAGAATTTTAAAGGCTTCAAGAGAAAAAAAATCAGATTACATTCAGGAGGAAACCAATACAGTTATCAGCAGATTTCTCAACACAGACCCTAAAAGCAAGAAGGGCCTGGAATAAGGTATTCCAAGCCCTGAAAGAAAATGGATTCCAACCAAGAATCTTATACCCAGCAAAACTCACCTTCAGATTTGAAGATGAAATAAAATCCTTCCATGATAAACAAAAGCTAAAAGAATTTACAAATGGAAAGCCAGCACTACAGAACATTCTCAGCAAAATATTCCATGAGGAAGAAATGAACATCAACAATGTAAACCAGCATAGGGAGGAACTACCCTAAAGGAATAGCCAAATAAAGGAGAAACCACCTCAAGTTAAAAACCAAAAATAAGCCATAATGATTGGGAATACAAATCATATCTCAATAATAACCCTGAATGTTAACGGCCTGAACTCATCAATCGAAAGACATAGATTGGCAGATTGGATGAAAAAGAAAGACCCAACAATATGCTGCCTCCAAGAGATGCATTTCATAGAAAAAGAGACCCACAGACTAAAGGTAAAAGGATGGGGAAAAACATACTATGCACACGGACTCAGTAAAAAAGCAGGGGTTTCCATCCTCATATCAAATAAAGTGGACTTCAAGCCAAAATTAGTTAGACGGGATAGTAAAGGACATTTCATTCTCCTTAAGGAAGCATAAATCAGCAAGGCATAACAATCATAAATATTTATGCCCCAAACAACGGCACATCCATGTATGTCAATCAAATCCTTCTCAACTCCAGGAACCAAATAGACCACAACACAATAATACTGGATGACTTTAACACACCCCTCTCACCATTGGACAGATCTTCCAAGTAAAAACTGAACAAAGAAACTATAGAAAACTCAATAACACAATCTCTAATTTAGACTTAACAGACATATATAGAATATTTCATCCATCAAGAAGTGAATACACTTACTTCTCAGCAGCACATGGATCCTTTTCTAAAATAGACCATATGTTATGCCACAAAGCTACTCTTAGCAAATACAAAAAGATAGAGATACTACCTTGTATTCTATCAGACCATAATGGAATGAAATTAGAAATCAATGATAAAAGAAAAAAACAGAAACTACTCCAACACCTAGAGATTAAATAATATGCTGTTGAATGATGCATGGATAACAGAAGACATCAGGGGGGAAATAAAAAAATTCTTAAAGATCAATGAGAACAATGATACAACATATCAAAATCTCTGGGATACGATGAAAGCAGTGCTAAGAGGAAAATTCATTGCATGGCGTGTGTTCAATAAAAGAATGAAAAATCAACAAATAAATGACCTCACATTACAACCTAAAGCTCTAGAAAAAGAAGAACAGTACATCACCGAAAGTAGTAGAAGACAGGAAATAATTAAAATCAGAGCTGAAATCAATGAAATTGAAACAAAAGAAACAATTCAAAAAATTGACAAAACAAAAAGTTGGTTCTTTAAAAAAATAAACAAAATTGATAAACCCTTAGCCACACTAATGAAGAGAAGGAGAGAGAAAACTCAAATTACTAAAATTTGTGATGAAAAAGGAAATATCACAACAAACTTTAATGAAATACAAAATATAATTAGAAGCTATTTTGAAAATGTATACTCCAACAAAAAAGAAAACCTGGAAGACATCAACAGGTTCCTAGAGGCATATGAGCCACCCAAACTGAATCTGGAGGACATACACAACTTAAGTAGATCAATTTCAAGCAATGAAATAGAAGAAGTCATCAAAAGCCTACCAACAAAGAAAAGTCCAGGACCAGATGGATTCACAGCCAGGTTCTACAAGACCTTCAAAGAAGAGCTCATTCCAACACTCCTCAAAGTATTTCATGAAGTAGAGGAGGAGGGAACCCTTCCAAACTCATTCTACAAAGCTAATATCACCCTGATACCAAAACCAGAGGACACACCAAGGAAAGAAAATTGCAGACCAATATCCCTAATGAACATAGATGCAAAAATTCTTAACAAAATTTTAGCAAATCGCATACAAAAGCATGTTAAAAAGATAGTGCACCATGATCCAGTGGGTTTCATCCATGGGATGCAAGGTTGGTTCGACATCCATAAATCAATAAATGTAATTCACCACATCAACAGACTTAAAGTCAAGAACCACATGATTATTTCAATAGACACAGAAAAAGCATTTGATAAAATACAGCACCCTTTCATGCTCAAAACGCTAGAAAAAATAGGGATAGGAGGAATGTTCCTTAACATTGTAAAGGCTATCTATGCTAAGCCCACAGCTAACATCATTTTAAATGGAGAAAAGTTGAAAGCATTCCCCCTGAGAACTGGAACAAGGTAGGGATGCCCTCTTTCTCCACTTCTATTCAACATCATCCTTGAAACATTAGCCAGAGCAATTAGACAGACCGAAGAAATTAGAGGGATACAAATAGGAAAAGAAGAGCTCAAACTATCCCTATTTGCTGATGATATGATCCTCTTTTTAGAAGACCCTAAAAATTCCACCAGAAAACTTCTGGAACTCATAAATGAATTCAGTAAAGTAGCAGGATATAAAATTAATGCTCATAAATCCAATGCATTTTTATTCATAAGTGACAGATCCTCTGAGAGAGAAATTAGAAAAACTATACCATTCACAATAGCCTCAAGAAAAATAAAATACTTGGGAATCAATCTAACAAAAGAGGTGAAAGACCTCTACAATGAGAACTACAGAACACTAAAGAAAGAATTTAAAGAAAGTCTGAGAAGATGGAAAGATCTCCCATGTTCTTGGATAGGCAGAATTAATATTGTCAAAATGGCCCTACTACCAAAAGCACTATACAAATTCAATGCAAGTCCAATTAAAATCCTAATGGCGGACCCCATAGAAATAGAGCAAGCAATCATGAAATTCATTTGGAGGAATAAGAGACCCAGAATAGGTAAAGCAATTCTTAGCAAGAAGAGTGAAGCAGGGGGTATCATAATACTGGACCTTCAACTATATTACAGAGCAATAGTAACAAAAACAGCATGGTATTGGCACCAAAATAGGTAGACCAATGGTACAGAACAGAGGACACAGAGACAAACCCACATAAATGCAGGTATCTCATACTTGACAAAGGAGCCAAAAACACACAATGGAGAAAAGATAGCCTCTTCAACAAACGGTGTTGGGAAAACTGGAAATTCATATGCAGCAAAATGAAACTAAACCCATATCTCTCACCCTGTACAAAACTCAACTCAAAATGGATCAAGGACCTAGGAATTAGACCAGAGACTCTGCACCTAATAGAAGAGAAAATAGGTCCAAATTTTCATCACGTTGGCCTAGGACCAGATTTCCTTAACATGACTCCCAAAGTGCAAGAAATAAAAGCAGGAATCAATGACTGGGATAGAATCAAACTAAAAAGCTTTTTCTCAGCAAAGGAAACAATCAGCAATGTGAAGAGAGAGCCTTCAGAGTGGGAGAAAATCTTTGCCACACACACTTCAGATAGAGCACTAATCTCCAAAATCTACAAAGTACTCAAAAATCTTTACACCAAGAACACTAATAACCCAATCAATAAATGGGTCAAGGAAATGAACAGACACTTCACAGAAGATCTACAAGCAATCAACAGATTTATGAAAAAATGTTCAACATCTCTAGTTATAAGAGAAATGCAAATCAAAACCACCTTAAGATTTCATCTTACCCCAATTAGAATGTCTTTTATTAAGAATACAGGCAACAACAGGTGTTGGCGAGGATGTGGGGAAAAGGGTACGCTCATACATTGCTGATGGGATTGCAAGTTGGTGCAGCCACTCTGGAAAGCAGTGTGGAGATTCCTTAGAAAACTTGGAATGAATCCACCATTTGACCCAGCTATCCCACTCCTTGGCCTATACCCAAAGGACTTAAAATCAGATTACTACAGTGATGCAGCCACATCAATGTTCATAGCTGCTCAATTCTCAATAGCTAGATTGTGGAACTAACCTAGATGCCCTTCAATAGATGAATGGATAAAGAAACTGTGGAATATATACACAATGGAATATTAGCCATAAAGAAGAATAAAATTATGGCATTTGTAGGTAAATGGATGATGTTGGAGACAGTTATGCTAAGTGAGATTAGCCAATCCCAAAACTCCAAGGGCCGAATGATCTCTCTGATAAGTGAATGATGATGCATAATGCAGGAAGGGAGGCAAGAATGGAGGAAGGATAGATTGCATAGAGGGAAGGGAGAGGTGGGGTCGGGGTGGGGGGTAATAATAATAACAGAATAAGACAGACATCATTGCCCTGTGTACATGTATGAATGCACAGATGGTGTGACTCTACTTTGTGTACAACCAGAGAAACAACAGCTGTACTCCATTTGTGTACAATGAATCAAAATAAATAAATTTAAAAAAAATATTTAGTCCCTGTCCAAGTGTCCCCATAGTCTCAACAGTTCAAGCATTGCCCAAAAGTAAAAAAAAAAAAAAAAAAAAAAAGGAAAATACATTAGCACACTATATTGGTACTACTATTGCTACTTTAAAAGCTATCACTTATATTATCTAAATACTAACTTTGGGTGTGTGAGGGTGAGGGTGCCTGCACACTGCAGATTAAACCCAGAGTTTGATGCGTGCTAAGCAAGTGCTCTAACACTTAACTATATTCCTAACCCTAAATACTTCTTTGAAGGAAGTCATAGACATTTCCGGATTTTTAAACCTAACTAATGATAAATTTAAATATTTTAACCTTAAAACCTAATATTTTAAATTAGCATTCGAGACTATAATGCAGAGTTTCCTAGAAATACATATTTGGGAAAGTAAACCAAAATTTGATAAAGGAAGCTAGGCTTGGTGGTACATTCTTTTAAGTTCAGCTACTTGGGAGGTTGAGGCAGGAGGATCATGTGTTCAAGGCCAGCCTGAGCAACTTAGCAAGACCCTGTTTCAAAACAAAAAATGAAAAAGGCTGGAGATATAGCTTAGTGGTAGAGCATCCCCGGTACTATGAGAAAAAAAAAAAAAAAGGCCAAGGATATTTCATTAAATAGCCAAAATGAATCAATAAAAATTGTTGGCGCCTCGTGCAAATTTATATGCTCAAGACAATACAATAGCCAGTTAACAAATGTAAACAATTGTAGGATATCTGCCTGAAATTGCCCTCCAGTCCTTATATGAATCAGCCAAATTAGGCCTGAGACAAGACAGAATGAAGATGTTCTCTCATAATAGAAGTCTCTGAAGATCCTAGAGATGTTCTATCAGCTTATTTTGACATTTTCTCAACTCTAAAATGTTTATTCTTGGTTGGATAAATGTTCTATATTTCCTATTATATTTTAGAGCAAGAGAACAAGATGGATCTCTGAAATAAATGTGTGGCTAGCTAGCAAAAACACAAAAATAATAATAGAAGATGTATGTGTTAAATTAGTCTATTCAAATTAATTATTCTTAGTGATTTGAAAGTTACAAACTTTAGGAAATAATGTAAAAAAATTGATTTTGTGCTTTTCATCTAGAATATAACTTAAGATCACACAAATCATAATACTAATAAAAATCATAACATTCATTTTCCCACAGAGTGAGAATATAAATTTCCATTGGAAGATCATTGAAATTGTGTCTAAAATGGCAAACCATTAGATGCATTGTTTTGTGAAATACATCAAAATATATGGTTCAAAATCAAGGGCCTTTATCCCAGGCCTAAAATCCTATTAAATCAAAGGCAAAACTTGAAAGTTGTTTCAGCAACAACACCCCAAAATTTAAGACCGGCTGGATACAGGAAAAACAGAGGGAGGCTTCTTGGAGACCACCCACACAGTGGCTGTCTCCCTGCTCCCGGGTCTGCCTGTGGAGATCAGCTTCCCGCTCAAGCATGCAGAGCACATGGTGCTTCTGGAAAATTGTGGATCAGCCAAATTCCCACCTACAACAGCTCCTCTCCTCAGAGGCCCCAACAACCCACAGAAACCAATGGACTCAAAGTGACAGCCAGAACCCTAGGGTCTGCCTGTCTTATAAATGGAAATCTTTAGCTACATTGCAAAGACTCAACAGAGCGGTTGAATGAGATACCACTGAGTTTTGAAAAGTCAAAGCTGAAAAGGTTCATTCCATCAGGAAAGAAGGCTTGAAGTATAAAGGAATGAGGTTGTCCTAATTATAAATGAAGAAAACTAATATGAGAAATGAAATCCATTTCAGAGGAGTTAAAAAATGAAGAAAAATAATTGAGTAATATAAACCAAATTAAAGCCTCATCTTTCCAAAATCATTAGTGAATGAGCTACTCTGATATGAAGAGTTTTTTGGAGAGTTAGGAGTTTATCTTTTAACTAATACACATTTGAACCAAATTAAGCCATCTTGAATGCAAATCTTTCTAAAATCTATTACACATTGCTTTGACTTCTTCAGTATGATTATTCCTAAAGGCACATGAAAGGAAAATTGTACAATGATTTATAAACTCCAGTCTGTGAACAGATGCTTGATTGCCTCATTAGAAACATATTAGAAATATAAAACTATAGAGAAAATATTCTTATTTTCTAAGACCACAGTGGAGCTCAAAGTCTGTGCTTTTTAAAGCCTTCGCTGATTAACAGTACGCTTTAGGAACCAAGAGTATAAGAGGAAGTATACAGGGGGCTGGGTTGTGGCTCAGCAGTATAGTGCTTGCCTAGCACAGGTGACGCACTGGGTTTGATCCTCAGCATCGCATATAAATAAGTAAATAAAAATAAAGATTCACCCACAACTAAAAACATCTATTTTAAAAAAAAAAAAAAAAAAAAGAGGAAGAATACTTACCTGGCCATGACTATTTAGGTATTGTTATTTCTCATAGCTATGCATGCATTCAACATATTTATTGAGCATATAATGTGTCCTATATTAAGCACTATCCTAGTCCATTTGGACTGCTATAACAGAATACCATAGACTGGATGACATACAAACAACAGAAATTTATTTCACACACACTTCTGGAAGGTTGGCAGTCCAAGTCATAGTCACCAGCAGATCCAATGTCTGGTGAGGGCTTGCTTCTTTTTTTTTTTTTGATTCAGAGACAGCCATCTCTCTGTGTCCTCACATGGCAGAGGGGATACAGTATCTCTGGCATCTCTTTTATATGGGTACTACTTTCATTCATGAGGTCTCTGCCCTCGTGACTGAATCACGAGGTACTGTACTGTAGGTACTTTGGCAAGTGATTCAGTACCTACAGTACCCTCACATTGGGGATTAGATTTCAACATATGAATTTTGAGGGGACACAGTCTGTAGTAAGCACTCAATAAGTACTTTGGCATATGAAGATAAATAAAATGTGGTTATCAGAGAGTCTGCATTCAAGTAGAGGAACCAAATACCTAATTATAGTACAATGAGGCTGATCCACTACAGGATACAACGAGACTCTAACCTGGACAGAGAAAGAACTTTTAGCTTTCTGAGTTTCCTGGAAGAGTTGACATCTGAGGTAAGTCCTAAAAGTTGAGATATTAGTAAAGCAAACTTAGAGAGGGAATGTGAGGGATGAAGGGGAGAATGTTCCGAGTTCCCTTCAAATTATACATATAGTCTTAGGAGTTGATGTTAGAAAGCAGAGAAAAGACAGATAGGATTCAGAATGTGTTTTGCAGTCAGTGGAAAACTGTGGAAGTATAAAGTCAATGAATGTCACCATCAGATTTGCATTTCAGTCAAATGACTGGCTGGATACGTAAGATATAAATTTAAGGAGGACAGGAAATGGACAGAGAACCAAACACTATGGTGCATACCTGAAATCCCAGCAAATGCATGGGCTTGAGGCAGGAGGATCACAAGTTGGAGGCCAGTCTAAGCAACTTAGCAAGACCCTATGTAAAAGAAAATGAAAAGGACTGGAGATATAGCTCAGTGGTAAAGCAAAGCATCCCTGGGGTCAATCCCCAGTACTGGAAAAAAGAATAGAAGGAAAATATGAGTTAGGAATACACAGAAGAATTTCAAGCAAGAGATATTGAAGGTCTGATAAAAGGCAGTGAAAATTGAACTGGAAAAGGGAAGATAAATTTGAGGAAATGGAGGCAGAAGGACAAAGTGATAGATTGGAAGGGAATGGGGATTGTAAAGGGTGAAAAGGTGATAGAGAAAAGCAAAAAGAATAGAGCACTTGACTAGTACACATGAATCCCTGGGTTCAATCCCCAGCAAAAAAAAAGTGGGGGGTGTCAAGGATGACAGCCCCTCTACCAGATTATCCTAGGTAAGTCATTTACCCTTTCTAAGTGTCATTAGGAAAATGTGAAGCATAGAGGACCACTAAGAGAACTTCTAATTCTAAAAACTTATGAATTTTTTACAATACTGATTATTATTCAGTGTTGACCTCAAAGCTTTTGAAGTTTTCCCGTACACTAAGTGGCCCTAGGACTTTAGTTCAGGTACTGTTCTAAAGAATTGACAAGTTCTCTTTCTCACTCTTTTTTTTTTTTTTAATGATACACAGCAACAGATTTATTTTATTGTTTGTTAACACTTTTTATTTTGTAAATAAAAATGATACATACATATATACATATGTGTGTATATATATATATATGTGTGTGTGTGTGTGTATATATATATATATATATATATATATATATATATATATATATATTTTAGTACCATAGGCAATCTCTTAGGTACCCCATTATGGTTTTAATGTGACATTTTCTAACAAGAAATAATGCTGGATATTTTTTCATGTGCTTATTAGCCATGTGATGATCCTCTTCAATGAAATACCTGTTTATGGGTTTTGTTAATTTTTAATTGCACTATTTGCTGATTGTTGAGTTTTCCAGTCTTTGTATATTTTGTTTTTGTTTTTGTTTTGTTCTTTTTGGTGTTGTTTTGTTTCTTTGGTCAAGTTCTCTCTCTTTTTTTATTTTTACAGCCTGCATTTTGATTCATTGTACACAAATGGGGTACAACTTTTCATTTCTATGGTTGTGCATGATGTACATTCACACCATTCATGTATCAAGTTCTCTCTTGATGTTAACTTGTTAGCTATAATAGCAGCTGCTGACAGCATGCCTGCCTATAGCAATACTCTTTTGTAATTATATCAGAATGGATCCTACTGTTATATATAACTGAAAAGAACCAATAAGAAAAGATATTAGAAGCACATGTTTAAAAAAATTCTCCCTTCTTCTAAATTTGCAATTTCGGATGTAGATATAGAATAATTTTCCTCTCTGTTGAACTCCAGAGAACTTCACCTGTGAAATCTCTGTGAGACTTTCCTCATTCCACACTGTTTTACTCTTAGATGTAAATGGCTTTATGTGTCCTATTAGAATTTTAAAAACTGAAAATAAGAAAAAACTCTTAACATTCTTTGTACCCTTTCACATAAATCTCACCACATTATGCCTTGCATTCACCACTTAACCCATTTTGTCCCAGTGTCCCAGATATCATATTTGCCCAATGTTCCATTTATATGATAACATATATATAAAATATAACATATTGTCCCCATGTCTTATTTATAGGACAATCTATTTTCATTCTTATTGATAATAAAGGACATACATATAAGCTATAGATTATGATTTCCAACCTATTTTAGTACACATGTCAATTTCACTGAAATATTTGCAGAATTGAAAAGCTGAACTGAAGAGGTTAAACAATATCTCACATCTGTCTGCACCAAGATTGTTAGAATTGTGACTAGATCATGAATACACAGACCATCTGTGAAGACCTGAGGAACATTTTCTTTCCCTGAATAGATGAAAGAGTTCAGGCAGTTCAACAGTCACTCAGAGGGCCTTAACTTAGTTCCTTGTTCTTAGCTATTCTAGGAGGCAGAGATATGGAAGAGCAAGAAACTGTTAAAGCTTGAAAAACCAAATTGATAACTCAATTTGGGAGAAGAAGCAACTATCAAAGAAAATAAATATGTCATCATCCATATTTTCATATGATAAATTTTGGGAAAGCTATGTGACAATCAAATATGTACATTCTCAGAAAGCTAAAACCTATAAAATCCTTTAATCTTACAAGTCTAACTTAGATTTAGCAATTTGTCTAGCAATTTGTATCAATGCTTTGTTATCTTCCCAGATAATTAAACCACATGGCTAAGCAAATTAAATAGTGCATTATTGATGACAAATTGTTCCATTGGGGACATCCCTAATGATTTTGACCTTTGCTCAACTGTGATGAAGTTTATGAGGCTTGCACCTCTTATATATGTTTCAAAAGATTTTTTTCTAGCACATTGCCTTTTGTATCTATAAATATTTATGACAGAATTCAATAGCTAAATTGTCACAATTGTTCAGAAAAAGAAAGCAATGAGGCTCCTTCTAATGGTTCAGAATAATCATTCTGCACCTGCTGAATACAATAGTACCCATTTTATTTAGAAGTGTCAATGATGTGGAAAGTGTAAGTTGGACAAAATTTCAGAAATTAAATTTTTAAACTTTTAAATTTTTAAATTTTTAAAAATTCCAGAGTTAAGTACTATCTATAATTTAAATATTTAAAAAGACAAGGAATGAGAGTTCTGATTTTGTTTTCTAGTTGTTTAATAGATATTATATCAAATGGGCTGCAGAGCAGAAAAGAGCTGGTTAATTTTCACAGTTGACCTAAAATTTGCTTTCAGGGTTTTCATGTCCCTATTTCGTACCTAAACTCTGTCCTCCATGAATTCTGAAAAAAAGCTGAGCAATCATGGGCATACTGCTTCTTCTGTATTTTAATTAAATTTCAGCCAATATCCATTTGCTTTTAGTTATGATAATATTGAAATTTTCCAGGGTACCTTTAATAAGGAATTAAGAAAAGCAAGGGCCTTCAAAATAAGCATAGAAATAGTGTGAGTTTTATATGGTAAGGACTTTCAGCTTAAGCCAAATCAAAGCTTAGGTATTCCTAAGTAAGTTCCAGTATTGATTAACATTTTGTGAAATGTAAGAATAATAGTGGATTTCTTCTCTCCAGAAATGCACAGTCTTATTGAAGCAAGAGATATATAAATAAAAAAGTGATTATAAGATAATAAATGATATGATAAAAGTCAATACTCATTAATACTTTTCTAACAGGATTGATGGAATACTTTATATCAACCTACTTTATTTTCTCCCTCCTTTTAGTGTTGACAGATTTATCTGCCAATTGTTTGCTCATGTTTGCTCTTCACACCTGAAGCTTGCCTTTTTTGCCACTCATACCTAGATCAAAATTGGCAAATGCATGTGTCTTAGTCCATTTGTGTTGTTATAATAAAAAACCTGAGAATTGATAATTCACAAATAATATAAATTTATCTCTCACAGTTCTGGAAGCTAGAAAGTCTAAGATCAAGGCCCAGCAGATTCATTTTCTGGTAGGGTCCAATTTCTGCTCCCAAGATGGTAAAATCAAACACTATGTCCTCACATAGCAGAAGAAATGGAAGGGCAAAGGAGGAAGAATGCTGCATCCTCACGTGGCAGAAGAGAAGAGAATGAACTTAGTCCCTTGAATCCTTTTATAAGAGCTCTAATCCCATCCATGAGGGCTCTGATCTCCTAACCTCCTGTCCTATAGACCTTACCTTCTAATACTGTTGCATTTGCCATTGAGTTTCAATATATGAATTAGTGTGGGCAGTGGGGTAACATCTCCAGATCATAGTAATACTGCACTGTGCTCTCACTCATATCTCCCAGGTTGAGACAGTCATTTTTTCCCAGTAAGTTCTCACAAGTCTTCTTATACAGTGTACCGGAGAGCCACTGCCAGTAATTGGCACATGAGATGAAACACATCTGCCTGCCTGGATCTAGGCTTACATCCACTAAAACTGTACTGGCACATGCTATTTGGGGTCTGATTTCTTGCCCAGCTAGAAATATACATTCCTTGATTTCTGTTCCAGTGTTTTACATTCTCTTTTAAGCCAACTACTAATTTATTTCCTATGTGTGGAAATTAAAGATCCAAGCTCATTTGCAAAACAGAGATAACAAAGTTTTCCCTTATGCAATGAAAAATCAAGCTGACCTCATGTTATCAGTTTCACTCACATAATATTTGCGCTGATACATTTTGAGTACAAATTTGGGTGCCAATAATATCCTATATTTTGCAAATATGAAAAGGAAGAATCAGAGCGAGCTAAGATTGGAATTCAGGCAGAATCAAGACTTAAAATTGTTAACTGCTACACCATATCACCTCTACTTCATCAGATCCTGCTAAATATTCCCAAGGAAAAGTAGCACTGTTTTCAGAAATTCTTAGTTGTCTTCATGCATGCTATTTTTAAAAATCATTGAGAGTAGCAGACGTAGGAAACCCAAGTACAGGAAAACAAATGCAGCAAATATTAATGAGATAATCTAGGTAGTAGTTCTTTAGGTGTTTATTGTACTATTCTTGCTGCTTTTCTGAAGGTATGAAATTTTTCAAAGTAAAAATTTGTAAGCAAAAGAGTAATAGACCTACTTTTCACTGAGGAAAGGGGGTGATTTCATTACAGTCTTAAAATTATAGATTATTTAGAATTAAATCCAACAATTCATGTCCAGAAAACTTTAAAAGATCTTTTTCTTTTTGCGATATGAGGGAGGATGGAGAAAGTAACCTTAGATAATTTAATTATGAGTGAAAATGGAAGACACTGCATGAGAAAATTACCTCTATCCCTTTGCTTTTAAGAATTAAGCTCTCTAATCAGAACAACTTGACTAAGTGGAATAAATGTTAGGACAATAATCAAGACCCAAAGGTTAGAACTGGAAGCAAAGTCAAATAGAAATCATAGAATTTTAAAACAGGAAGAGGCTTTTCAAATTGTCTAGTTCAACCTGCTCATTAACTGATGATAAAAGTCAGAAACAGAAACTTCTGCAGAATGACAGTAGCAGAGCTATTCATTGTTCCTGTATCATTCTGACTTCTTTAGTAAGTGATGAAAAGCCAACCCAATTTATGAGGGGCAAAAAGGAGGGTGCAGTCTTACGATGATAGATTTATTGGCTACCATAACTTTAAAAAAGCATACGGGGATAGCTGTAAGTTTTTGGAGTAGTCATCCAAAAAAGTTCACCCCTCAATCTTGTATTCTGTTGAATTGACTTCATTCTTAAGCTTTACGAGGTGGTCAACCTGCAATGAAATAAATCCAACATTTATCCATAAGTAACAATTGAAAGAAGAGAGTTCAAGAGCAGACAAAAAATACCTTTTAAAAAAAATTCCAAGGACTGCTTTGAGAGGAAAAAATACATTAATTTGTCCTCTTATTCTTCAGGAAAGAATTAGGACCAATAAGCAAAAGAGAGATACAGATTTAATTCAGTAAATGGAAAGACTTTCTAACAATTATTGTTATTCAGTAATTGAACAGGGGGTATCATGAAGTAGTGAGTGGCCACAGTTGGATGGCTTCAAGCAGGAGGAGGGTGACCATCTGTCAGAAATGTTATAGAAGGGACTGCTACGTTGGGTGGGAGTTTGTGCTAAACTGCCTCTTAGATTCCTTTCCAAGTCTATGATTCTAAATTATTGAGAATAGCATAAATAAAAGATCCAAACCCATTCAAGAACTAAATTATTCAACAAAAGGTAATAGAACTTTCAGCTATGAAGTTGAATCAACCAGACTTTGGGTGGCAGCAATCCCATTTTATAAAGAAAATAGATACAGATCTATTAAAATGATTTATTTTTAAATTACAACATTACAATTAATTTTAGAAGTTAACACATTGCCCATAATCGTGTTGTTCAAGAAACCATTTCAAACATTTGTCTTCCAAATTTGATCTACATGCTCATACAATTTTACATGTGTAAGATATAATCCCTAAGCTGAGCAAAACTGTCATATGTTACTCTTTTTTCTGCCCAGACCCTGGGAAACAGGATAAATGAGTGGCTCTGCTACTTTTATTCTGCACTTCTTACTTAACATTATATGTAAAAGGTTTGTCATGTTAATTCAAAATTGTCTTTGTTACCATTGAAAGACCTTACACATTTATGTTGGTATTCTACAGTTTATTCAACCATTTCAGTACTGAAGGACACTTAGACTACTTTCAGCTTTTCACAATAATTCTACCTTGAAAATCTTTATATGAACAATTTTTCCTTCTTTTCTATTTTCAATTGACAAATAATAATTATATATATTTGAGGTACAATGTCATATTTATGAATGTGCGAAATGATTATGTCAAGTTAATTAGCATATACATCATCACCCATATTTATCTTTTTTAAAAATGAGAGGATTTAAAATCTACTCTTTGGGTAATGTTGAAGTATACAATACAATTATTATTTTACGATGGTTACTACACTGCAAAAGATCTGGGAAACTGTTCCCCCTGATTAACTGAAATTTTGTACCCTTTGACCAGTCTTTTCCCATATCCCAACCCACACCCTTTTGAATTATTTCCTAGGTCTGGGGTTAGTGAGCCAAACGGTATGGATGTCTTTACAGTGCAGAATATGTCCTGCCAAAAGAATGCTATCAATTTGCAGAACTACTAGCAATGGCAGGGTTTAACTGTTTCCCTATTGTATACATTTGGTTTTATTCAACATTTAGAAAATTTCTACCATATACTGAGTGGTAGTTTATAATTGTGTACATTTCCATTTTTCTCTACAATTGAGTCTGAATTGCCTTTTCAATGCTTTAATTTTTTTTAAATGAATACAACTCTTAATCTACATTCCTACTGTAAGGAGAGAACTCAAGTGCATCTGAGTTCCCCCTTCTGAAGGTTCTGCTATATAGTAAATCTTTTTCTTGCAACTTATTAATTCCTGAGAAAACAGAGGTAAATACAAAAATAAAATCAAAACTGAACAACATACAATATGAGACTAACATATATACCTATAATTGTCTAGGTAAGAGCAATCTTATATTTCCCATGGAAACTTGCTGATAGGTTTATATATGTTATTTACCTCATAGAGCCAGCAAAAATGTCCCACCCCTCCCATAAGATATGCACAAAAGTGTATGATCTGGAATGTTATCTGAATAATGTCTTTTGTTTAAAGTGCTATTATTAGAGTTGTTTAAAGAGGTGGTTCTCAAGATCTCCAGGAAAAAAAACAAAAATTCTGGGAACAAAAAAATGCCTGTTCCAAACCAAACACAGTCACTAAAGGTAGACAATACTAAGAAAAAAAGATTCTGACTTCAGATCTAGGTGGGGATCAGATGATTTTGGTGAAAGTTTACTTTGCTTTAGCCAAGTGAAGCTGACTAGAATTAGGAGATTAAAATGGAATCTTCTTGAGAGTAGGAACCTAGATATGAGCCTAGTACCTAGTAATGGTCAATAAATATCTGCTGAAACACTGAATGAACACACTTGTGAATGAATCAAGAAGCCTGAACTGACAAAGTGCCAGGCAATATATTCTAAAGGAGTTTTGTCAAATTTGTTCCCTAAGCTGAAAACTAAACAGTGTATTGATCTTTTAACTTGCCCATCTCTATATATTTTGTGACTTCTGAGTCCCCATGTGCAAATTTCTGTTCATTCTTCACTTGATTGTTAGTGCATAGCTTTTTTACTTACCAAGTTTGTTAGCTAGCTTTTTGTTGCTATGACAAATACCTGAGAAAAACAAAAGAGGAAAGATTTATCTTGGCTCAGTTTCAGAGGTCAATGGTTGGCCAGCTCCATTGCTTTGGCCTGAGATGAGGTAACATGTCACAGAAGGGCTGCTCACTTCATGATGGCCAGGAAGGAGAGGGAGAGAGAGAGGCAAAGAGAGAGAGGGAGGGAGGGAAGTGGACTAGGGATAAGAAATGCCCTTCCAAGGCATACCTCCAGTATCTACTTCTTCCAACTAAGCCTTACCACCTAAAGTTTCTACCACCTCCCACTAATGTCATCAAAGAACTAATCCATCAGTAGATTAATGAAGTTAAAGCCTTCATGATCCAATCACTTTCCAAGTTTCATCTCTGAACATTACTGCATTGGGGATCAAACCTTCAACACATGAACCTTTGGGTGACACTCTGGTTCCAAACAATAACACCAAGTTAAGGGACACAAGCAAAAGAAGGGGAGCTTCAAAGTGTGCCTTTTTAAAAAAAAATATGTTGCTTTTAGATGTTGATAGACCTTTATTTAAAGTGTGCCTTAAGTTCACAGAGTTGGCAGTAAAGAGTTGTTCTCTGTATACACACACACACACACACACACACACACACAGAACTAAACTTCTCTTTTTAAAAATAAGTTCACTTTTTATAAGAAAAAATAGTCAATCCACAATTGCAAAAATAAAAATCTTGCCATTAGAGGAAAGGTAGTAGGCCCATCAGGGTTCTCATGGTGACATTTGTTTCTGATTTTGTGTGTATATATATATATAACATATTAAATACTTTATTCTAGGGTTTAAAAGGCTTTTAACAAAGGAATTTAGCCTCATTTTCTTTCTAATTTGAGATATTCAAAAGCATGTATTCTAAGCTCTAGGGAGATTTGTATGTGTAAGAAAAACTAAGAGGATTTGTGAGAGAGAGTATGTGTGAGAAAGAAACCATGTATGTGAGATCATGTGTGTAGGAGACCATGTAAGTGTGAACTATGTGTGTATATGAGGGAGTCTCTGACTACCAAAAACAGAAAACAGGTCTTTAAAATAAACCTGTGAGTTCTGGCCTATTTTAACTCCTTGTCTGGGTCTGAAAACATTTTAACAGGAGATCCCAAATAACTCTTATTCTCCTCCATATATACACAAATTTACTTTCCATTTCCAGCCTGATATTTTATATAGATATAAACAGTCTCATCATTTCCTCAATGTACAGATAAGAGATACATGCAAAAAACTGGTATTTTATTTAAATGTCCCTCAATTTTCCTTTAACAAATTGGATAGGGGTAGTAAGAGAAAGAATTATACATTGGATTTGCCCCCCTTGCCACCACTGAGACATATTCTTACTCATTTACAGAAATATACAGAAATATCATCAAAGGATCGCAAGTCTCCACCAAAGACCACACACCAGGGAACACTCAACAGAGAAAAAAAGACACAGCCCTTCAGAAAGATACTAGGAGAGGAGGCAAAAGGAAAGACAGAGAAATGTGTATTCCTTGCAAAGGATGGACAGCTGTCCTGAATAGGCAGCCAGCAGCATAACTAGCCCATCCAATGCCAGGCAAGAACAGAGGTTTCCTGCAGGAGAGTGTAAATGGGTGTACATGTATGTCTCTCTCTCATACAATCCCACCTCTCACCCACAAAAGCACTCTTACATACACACACCGTCTCTTTCACACGCATAGCTCCCCTCTCACACTTGTCTCTCAGTTTCTCGCTTTCTCCTTCATATCCACAATTCTCTCTCACACACACACGTTTTTCTCATACACAATCTGTCATACACATACAATCTTTATTATATACAATCTTTCACCTTCTGTTATGTACCTAGTCTTTCATTCACATACACAAAATCACACGCAGGCTCACATACACACCATCTCTCAGAGACACAACTCCCTCATACACTCACTGACTCTCATAATATAAATCTTCCTCAACCTATTACATACTGTTACAGTCACACACTCATAGACTCATACACATTCATACACATTCATACACACACACACACACACACACGCACACACGCACGCACGCACACGTGCCCTCTTGGTCCCGCCCCCGACTTGGCCCCGCCCCCGACTTGGCCCCGCCCCGGAGGGCTCCCCCCGGCGGCGCGGCGGGGCGGGGCGCGGCGGGGCAGGGCGGGGCGAGTCGGTGACAGGAGGGGCCGGGCTGCTACTGTACTTTGGGCGCCCAGGCCGACAGGCGCGCTTCAGTCTCCTGTCAGCGGCAAGCGCAGCCGCTTAGGGCCATCCTGGGGCGGAGGCCACCGCCTCCTGCGACGCGGCGTGGCCCTCCGGCTGCCGTCCCGGGCGGCGGGAGTTGGCGGCGGGATGTGCTCGGCCGGGGAACTGCTGCGGGGCGGCGGCAGCGGGGAGCGCGAAGAGGACGGGGACGCGCTGGCTGAGCGGGCGGCGACTGGGACGGAGCGGGAGCCCGGAGCGAGTCCGCGGCGGCGCGGGCGGCAGCCCCAAGAGGAGAGCGAGCAGGTGAGCGCGGAGAGGGGAGGCGCGGCCGGGCCCCGAGCTGCACCGGGCGGCGGAGGGAGGTGGCTTGGCAGGCGGGCTGCCCCCGCGCGGGGCGCTGGGGGCCACGGCGTCCCGGGAAGCCGCCGGAGGAGCAGTTGGACGGGGCGCGGGGCGGGGCTGCGGGCTCGCGCGTGTGCGCTGCAAGTGCGGGCCACCGGGCGCGTGTCTGGCGGGGCCGCTCGGCCCTCCTGCTGCCGTCGGGCGGACGGTTCTCGGTCCGGCGCCCTGCGGAAATGCCCTCCAGGGCTACCACTTGCCTAAAAGCCCTACCTCTGGACACTCTTCAACTTGGAGTCGGTGCCCCGAGCCTAGCTTAGAGGACCCTCCTGCCCTCCATCTTGCATTTCTGAACACACACCTAACGTCTCCGTATGGTGTGGGTGTAGTTATCACCATCGGCGGTCAGTGTAAGAAGGCATGTGTAGGAGCCACTATTACAATAGATATCTTGACAGGGACTCTCCCAGACCAAGGTCTTTATAAGAACACAGATGAGATCTCAACTTCATTTTAAAAATTAAAAAGCAAAATTGCTTTCACTGGGTACCAAAGAGGCCAGACATAATAAGGGAAAGGAGAATGAGTTTTCTGAGTTTGATCTTATTAAATAGAGTGTGATCAGGGACATTTTAATATCAAATAACTTAGACGAGAAGTTTAAGAAATTGAATTACACGTTGGAAGAATTTTCATCGGCAAATACAATAATTAGACTTTCAGAAATACTTGAGATAAGCTCATCTTCAGAATCACAGTAAGAGGCCGGAATTCAATTAATTGTTGACCTTTACTATAGCCTATACTGTTGAGTCAGTTAACCTGTCGCTTCTCATCCCTTTCCATTTGTCCTTTTTGTTGCATTTCACAAACTCTAATACCATTACTAAATACATTAATAGATAAAGTATGACTTCTATTATTTCATTATGTTACTTAGGAAACAGTATGTGGCACACAAAATAAGCCTTAGTAGGTTTGATCGCCTTGTGGATTATAATTGTTTGTGTGTGTGACAATATAGAAGATGTTGACTGAAGCAAATAATTGGTTGCTAGATCTTCCTGATTCCCATCCTGGTAGTTTTCCCGTTGACTGTACCATGCATGACTCAATAGATAAAGGTCTTGGTTTCTTCTTACCTTAGTTGCTCAACTGGAAAGGTGAAGAAAACAGCTACAAGAACGCTCTTGGGAGAAGGGGTGCATTTAAGGGAGGTTTCCAAAGTAAATTTTCAAATGATTTGAAGGAAGTATATAAAATAATTCCCTTAAGCTTCTATGGACTTTATCACTAACTCTGATGTTACCAAAATTACTTATGGTAAAAAGAAAAAGGGTGAAACAGACAGACCACAACAACAAAAAAACAATGAAACATTTATACTAGAAAACAAATATTCCTTTGTATACCTGCTTCCTTCATTGCATGTAATGAAATTTCATTTTCTTATTTTTATCATTTTTACCTCATTTATGTACTCTAAGCCTACATACAGCAAATTGAAAATATGCATTTCTTACTACATCAACACCAAAGAAGAACTTCTTACCAATAAACCAAAAACAAGCAAAAAAAGAAAAAAAGGGTGGAACCCAACCCATTGATGCAAGAAGCAAGCTTTTGTGGTATTATTATTGTGAAACCTTGTTTTCTAACTTTTTTCACATTCTACAAATGATATTTAAAAATTTTATACACTGCCATGTAATGATGGGGGAGATAATTTTATACACATTAAGATATTTTAGGAGAATTAAACAACTATAAGACAACCCAAGGAGAAATTTTAGTTTTTCTTTAGGGAGATGTTTTCTTGTTCATTTTATTTGTTTGTTTTGTTGATTGTTTTAAAGACACAAGGACTCCAAAGTATAAATGTAATACTTTTGAAAAATTGGTTCCTATGCTAGTGATTTAGAACTTACACTGAACTTTTCCATAAAAACAATGATATAAACAGAAACAGAACCAAAACTAATTTGCTGGAAATGAAGCAGAGGCCATCTTCCTGCTTGTTCTTTCTGCTTAGCACGCTCACTTGTGTTCCAGAGTCTTATTATCCTTATGGATATTAAGAGGAAATTGAAGGCAGCAGCCTGCAGAGGCTTCTCCTTATCTTGATCAATGCCATGGTGGTGTGCTCTTGAATTCAGTAGCCCCAGAAGCACCTGACTTGTGCTCTTCAATCTTTGTCAATCTTTGTCCCTTTCTGTTTCCTTCACAGAGTTTCCTTTCCTGATAATTTGATGAAGCAGATTTCTTCCTTGGGCTTATTTCCCAGACTAAAGGCTCCTCTGCTTCCTTCTTTTTTCCTTCGCTGATTTTTTTCCACTCCTTTCTGAAAGGCTCATCCACTCCCTGAACTGGAAAGTCTTTGCATATGCTTTGACTATACAAAACTTACCTTTGGCTCATTGTTATTATAATACTAGTTCAAAAGTTATTGTATTTTGGAACTTAATTCATGTAATACTGAAATACTGGCATTAATATCAGTGATTTATTAATAACTAATATATTGTCAGCCTGATTCCTTATAAATTATCCATAGCTGCTACACCATTTGAGAAAAAGTTAAGTAAATTTCCTCTGTTCTCCTGGCCTGAATCCTAGAGGTAGGATGATTAACAAAGGAGGTCTAGTGAAAATCAAGTTTCCTAAGAAAGGAGGCTTTGCAAGAAAGGAGCTGTGTCAGGTTTAAAGTGGAGGTCTGGCCTCTAAGAGAGAAAAAGGAGTAATTTCAGGGTATGTTGAGGGAGTAGGACATAGCTATTCTGTGTATTGATAATCATGTGCATGAGAGATAATCCAAGTATGTTCATGACAGTCAGTGCCAAGGTGACTTTATGTAAGAGGATCTGTGACCTTCTGCATAGCTGGAATACTAAACATCTCCAGGATTTTTATTATGTCTATAGCATCTGTTTAGATGTGGCACAGAGTACAGTTCAAAACCTGAAAAACCTAAGCAGTCCACACTGACATAGAACATGGGGTATCCCATCATCCTTAGATTCACTTTAGAATCATTAACTCTAGATTTAGGGTCTTTATAATGAAAGTAATATGTACTTTGGAAAATCAAAATTAGAAATATCTAAAGGAGAAAAGTATTTGAAATCCCATTCTGGGTAACATTTTGATATCAAATATTTGTTATTAGTATATTCATATACTAATCATATTTGCACATATGTTTTAACATGTTTTAATATAAGTAGAATTTAGAATTTTGTATCTTTAATGAAGATAAACGTTACATGTTACAAAAATTGTGTAAAAACTATTTTTAGGGCCATCTGATAGTATGTTCTCTTAACAGTGTACACTTCATATCATTCCTTTAAAAATAATTGTTTCTTGTATAAATAGCATGTATGAAAATCTTTGCTAATAAATCCTCACACCTCTACCTTGAAACAGATCCCTAGAAGAAAGAACTAGGTCAGTAAGTAAAATGCATTAAAGCCTCTTGAAACATCCTAAAGAACAGCACTTAAGAGTATGTATACCAGTGTGTACTTCAGCACTGTACATGAGAGTGCCTTTGGAATCCATATGTGCCAGCAATGAATAAAGTGATATGTGTTTGTCTTTGCCATTTTAGTAAGCAGAAATTCTTATTATTGTAAGGGAGGTTTGCTAAACCACTCATTTGTATTTCTTTTTAATCATGTTCTTTGACAATTTTTTCTTTTGCCATTATTATAAGGATATTAATATCTTATTTCACATTGTAAATATCTACCTTGCTTAGGATATTTACTTTATATTTTTATTATGATTTTTAAATTTAGAAATACTTTAGATTTTTGTTAGTCAAAAGTATTTCTTTTTTGGTAATTTCACAAACGTACATGTACACATTATATATATATGCACCAATCTATTTAAATATTTTTGTTCATAAATTCTTTCTAATACTACAATGAATTAAATAGCCCCCTATATTTTCTTTTATATGTGTACATTTGTGGGGTATTTTTTACTTTTTGTATTTAATCTCTTTAGAATTATTTTATGGTATTGTGTAAGGTATGGTGTTAGTTTTTTTCTAATCATTGAATAATCCACTTTCTCCCTTGCTTTACTATTCTTTATAATAATTATGTGCATATGTTTATTTTTGTAGTAATATAAATTTATATATAGTAATATATATATTCACACAGTCGTATACCTGTATACATTTCATGTGTACATATACACTAAAGACATAAGCTTTTTTATTTTTGTTGGTATTATAAGAGGGATTCTTTCTGAATTCTTTTATTCTAACACTAATAAATATTAATAACTTTTAGACTTGATTCTTTTGCATCTTCTAGTTATAAAATCATCTTGCCTATAGGTATGAATGATTTTGCTTCCTTTCAGATGATACTGTCTCATTTCTATTTCTTGCCTTTTACAATGCTTGGAATTTTCCAAAGAACAATGCTGTTTCATAGATCTTTAAGTAATAAATGAAGAAACCTCTATAACAACATTTAAGAAAGTTTTCAATTAGATGACCATTCCAAAAGGGGAGGCAGCCTGTGTGTCCTTTTTATCTGTCATTACAAATATGACAATTACCAATTCTATATTGAGAATATCTAGATTTACACTTACTAACTGTAGGTGAGTTAAGAGCCGTCTTCTTTTTTTTTTCATGCAAGAAAAATAGAGGTATTTTATTTTTTACATTGATATAATTGAAGAGCCCTCTTCTTTGAGCTTCATTTTTTGTATGCATAAAGGAAATCATAATTATATCAACCTTGTAAGATTATTGGGAGTATCTCATATGTTAGTAATTTATAAAAATTTATGGTAGAGCAGTCCCTAAAATTTATGTTGGCTAGCAACAAGTATTAACTGTTGGACCTAATCTTTAAGCAGAACCATAACTGAAAAGAAATCCAGCAAAGGTTGTCTTTAATATATTCAGCCTCTACAGTTAAAAAAGAACCCTGGGAGAAAGGCAAAAAGTAACACTTGCTCCTCAACTTTAACGTTTATCAGTATCTTCTCTCGTTAATACAGATTTTGGTGCTGTTGGTCTAAGTTCTGAAATTTTGCATCTCTAACAAACTCCCAAGCGATGCCAGTGCTGTGCCCGCAGACCATACTTGACAGGATAGATAAGCAAACCAATGCTGTATTCACAACATTTTCCTTCCAACATACTATCAGTAATAGATGTATCCAAGGAAGTTATTTAATTTTTTTCACAAGTATGTATTTGAACTAGTTGTAAGTTTTCAGACGCCAACAGGCAAGTAATTTGATCTAGGTCCTACAACTAATGTGTACCAGAACAGACCAGAACCCAGGTCTCCAAACTCCAAAGCCAGATCTTATGTGCAAAGAGTCAATCACATGATAGGAAACCAGTTTCTGAAATCTTCTGCTCTCCCTTAGATTGTGTAGTTCAAAACTAGATATTTGCTTATACCTAATTCCTTTCACATCCTTTAAAAGTGATTTTGAAACAGTACTATAAAAAGTGCTATGAACTTAAATTCTACACTAATTTAATTTCCTCTTGTTCCTGAGGACATCTAGTCACTTAGAATGATACTGGAAATAATTTTGCATAATTAGGCATCTTTTGTTCATTTTTACATCATTATCTAGAGCGTAATCTCTAAATCAGTAGTTCTCAAATGGGGGTGATTTTGCCTTCAAGGGACATTTGGTAATGTCTGGGAAATTTTTTATTGCTGAGACTTTAGGGGGTGCTACTATCATCTAATAGAAGTTCAGAGATACTGTTAAACATTCTACAATGCACAGAATAGATCTTTACAACAAGGTATGATTGACTCAAAGTGCCAATAGGTACCAAAGTTGCAAAACCCTACTCAAAATATGTGTTAGAATGCCTTGAGTAGTCAAGAATAATTACTCTAATAGATATTAAAAAATAGATAAAAATTGTTTTTTCCCCTTAAGTCTACATTCCAAACATGTAGTCCCAAATTACACCTTTCCTCTATTTCTTCTAGTTGCGCCTTATTGCAACTTGCTCAATTTTGCTCTCCCTCACATTCCTTTCCTGCCTCTTTCCTATTACCCATCTTCTTTTCTATTCCTCTTGAGATTCTTTCTCCCATAGTGCTTTTTTTAATTGCTTCATATTAATTATACAAAATAGTGGGTTTTATTGTGGCATATTGATATATACTATAGCATAATTTGATCAATTTCACAATACCTTTCTTTACCCTCCCAGTCCCTTTTCTTTACCCTGAAGATCTCCCTTCTACCTTCATGACATCCTTTTTGCCCCACCCCTACCCCCAACTTCCACATACGAGAGAGAAATACATGTATCTTTCTTTGTCAGGCTTATTTCACTTAACATGATGCTCTCCAGTTCCATCCATTTTCCTGCAAATGACATAATTTCATTCTTCTTTATGGCTGAGTAAAACTTCTTTGTATATATGTACTACATTTTCTTTATCTGTTCATTTGTTGACAGACAATTAGACTGGTTCTATAACTTGGCTTTTGTGAATTGAGCTGCTATAAACGTGGGTATGCATATATCAGTATGGCATGCTGATTTTAATTCTTTTGGATAAATACTGAGGAAGGGTGTAGCTGGTCGTATGGTGGTTCTATCCCTACTCTTTTGAGTAACCTCCATCCTGCTTTTCATAGTGGTTGTATTAATTTACAGTCCCACCAGCACCTTTTCTCCTACATTCTCGCCAGCATTTATTTTTTGTATTCTTATTTATTTATTTATTTTTTTGTGGTGCTGGAGATTGAACCCAGGGCCTTGTACTTGAAAAGCAAGCACTCTACCAACTGAGCTATATCCCCAGCCCTATTATTTGTATTCTTAATGATTTTACCATTCTAACTAGAGTGAGATGAAATCTCAGTGTAGTTGTAACTTGCATTTCTCTGATTGCTAAAGATGTTGAATATTTTTTAACATATTTTTGGCTATTTGTATTTCTTTTGAGAAATGTGTTTGATTCATTTTCCCATTTATTGATTTTTTTGGTGTGTTTTTTTTTTCCTTAAACATTCTGGATATTAATCCCCTGTGAGAAGGGTAGCTGGCAAAGATTTTTTTCCCCATTCTGGGGGTTATCTCTTTATATTCTCATTTCCTTAACTGTGCAGAAGCTTTTCAATTTGATGCCAGCCCATGCTTTAATTCTTAGTTTTGCTTCCTGAGGAATCATTTGCTTTTTGAGGAATCATTGTCCCAATGATTTCTTGTAGCAACTGCAGTATTTCTGGTCTAATTCTAGTTTTCTTAACCACTTTGAATTGAATTTTGTGCATGTGAGAGATAGGGATCCAGTTTCATTCTTCTAAATATGGATATCCAGTTTTTCCAGTACCATTCCTTAAAGAGGCTGTCTTTTCTCTAACATATGTTTTGAATACCTTTTCCAAGAATCAGTTGACTATAGCTGTGTGGGTTTGTCTGTGTCTTCTGTTATATTCCACTGGTCTGTGTGTCTCATTGTAATATCAGAACCATGCTATTTTTATTACTATGGCTCTGTAGTGTATCCCATTGTGCTTTTTCCTTTCCTACCCATCTCAGCCGTTTTCTGTTTCTTTGTCCATCTTCCCTTCTTCCCCATGTCCTCCCCTTCTCTGTTGAAGATAAGCATTGTGAAACAATAAAGAAATTTTTGAAGTATGAAGGTTTTAGGTTTGAATTCTAGCTTTACTACTTATTAGCCTGATCTTGGTGCTTAATCCTTCAGCTACTCAAACTTCCTCAGTTGTAACAGGTATAATGCTACCCATCTCTTAAGGTTTGAGGATTTAGTTAGATTTTTATTACAAAATGCCTCACATAGAGCAAACCTGCAAAAAAAAATGTTATTTCCCATCAATATGGTAGTTCATTAAATGATTAGGAATGGAACCATCATAGGACCCAGCGATACCATTCTTTGGTATTTATCCTAAAGAATTAAAGTCATTATACTATAGTGATACAAGCATACTCGTGTTTATAGCAGAACAATCCACAATAACCTAACTATTGAACCAACCTAGGTGTCCATCAAAGGAGAAGGAAAATGTGATGTATATGAACAATGGAGTTTAGCTGGGTGCGGTGATGCACACCTATAATCCCAGTGGCTCTGGAGGCTGGGGCAGGAGGACTGTGAATTCAAAGCCAGCCTCAGCAACTTATTGAGGCCCTAAGCAATATGGTCAAAACCTGTCTCTAAATAAAATATTTAAAAAGGGCTGGGGATGTGGCTCAGTGTTTTAAACACCCTGGGTTCAATCCCTGGTTCAAAAATAAAAAGTTTTATTTGGCCATAAAGAAAGAAAAAATGAAATTATGTCATTTGCAGGAAGATGGATGGAGCTTGAGAACATTATGCTAAGCAAAACTTAGAAGGTTAGGGGTCATATATATGGAAGCTAGAGAGAAAAAAGGAAAAGAAAGATTGTGGGGTAGACTTCTTATGAAAATCTAAGGACAATCAGTAGAAGGAAAGAAAGGGATTGGGGGAGGGAGGAAGTAAGGGAAAAGGGAAGTACTGAGGAGTGATATTGGCCAAGTTATTATATTGTGTGCATGTACAAATGTGTAACAATGAAGCCCACCATTTAATCTGAAAATTAGATAAATTTAAGTGTTTTCTAATTCTCTAAGAAAAAATAAACCTGTCAACCTAAATTAATGCTGTTTTTTATGTAGATCTTTTGCTGATTTTTTCCCCCTTTGGGATCACTGATTCTTAAAGAACAAGTATACCCACCCACTTCTTTGTAAATTTTTCTCAATCTTCTATTCAAGTGAAGTTATAAAGCAAAATCAAAGGGAAAAATTAAAAGTGCCATGATATTAATCTTGCCCTAAGAAGCATAAATAGAAACTATTTTTATTTGAACTTTCTTTAAACCTTATTTTTTGTTTTGGTTTGGTTTTGTCTTTTTCTCTGGAGTCACAATCTTAGCTTATGATTCTGGCCTCTTATTTTCAAACACCTTAGGAGTTCCTACCAATTGTTTTTTGGTTAAGTAAGTATATTTGTGTGTGTTTAAAGAAATTGATAAAACATTTGAAAAGTAGTTTCATTTGGGCAAAGATGCTGAACTTCCAATTAACTTGATACAAAAGGTACTTTCTATTTTCTGATCTGATTTTTTTCCTTATGTCCAGTGGTTTTTCTTTTCTTTCTTTTTTTCCCCCCCATTTAAACCTCATTGACATAGGAAGAGGAAATGATTGGCCTTATTTGTTCTGTTTTCTAATAACAACAGCTTCAGCTTATCAGAGTTATAATCAAAAAGAAAGTATGGTGCACAAGTTTTGAACTTCCTGGAAATGAAGAATAAAATTATTAATACTTACTATCTAAACATAATGTTAATTAATTTCCATTTAGGGCTTTTACTATATTTCCTTTGATAATTTTTTCTAGTATCTGTATTTGAGAATTTTTTCATTTTCATACAATTAAAAAATGATTTTAGGGGCCAGGATCGTGGCTCAGTGGTAGAGTGCTTGCCTAGCACATGTGAGGTATTGGGTTTGATCCTCAGCACCACATAAAAATAAATAAATAAAATAAAGGTATTGTGTCCATCTATAACTAAAAAAAATGACTTTTATTTTTTATTCTCATTGTCAAAATTTTACTTAGATGTGTGCGTGGAATATAAGTTTGTAAATTCCATCAGTCTAACTGGTTTAGAATTCCTTATTCTATGGTTTTCATATAATAACATGTAGCAGAAACTTAATTTTCACTACTACAAATTGAGAATTGAAAAGGAATGTCATTTTTTAGCAAAGACATTTGATTTAGACTATTTTCAATAGACAAGCCCCCTCCCTCATCTCGTGGGTAGCATTTAGCATACTGTCTGCACATACAAAGTAGTCAGTAATGTCACCAGATATCATTTTACAAAAAAGAAATCAATTTTAGAAAAAGTACAAAATGTATGAATTTTTTAACCTGAAGTTTGAATTAATAAAGAGGCTTAAATTAGTCTTCACTTCATGGCTTAGCATTATCTGTCATTAGTTCGTGCAAAAACTTTCTCTAATTTATTTCTTTGTCACATAACCATTCCCTTCCTATAATAGGCAACTGTGTTAATATATTTGATAGGTGTCACCAAAATTAGGTATGTCTTTGTGAATACCTAGTTGTTCATTTCTGTGTGTTTTATAACCTATGATGATTTAAAAAATATTGAAAACTATTAACTAAAATGAAAAATGAATAAAAATTTTTTGTAGTTTTCAGTTTATATTAATTTCAAAAACTAAGATCTGGATGATATTCTCATTGATTTTTTATGAATCCCCTCAAAAAATCTTTTTTTCCTTTATTGGGTTTATGTATTTTAGTGTGAAATACGTTTAAGAGAATGATCTAACTTAATGAAAAATAACAGGTTGTATATATGATAAACTAGTTATAATTATATTTGATGCTATGATTAGATAAAGCTTTATATATAGTTAGTAAATTTATACATATAATTATTTCACATTTTACATTTTGTAAAAAATGAAAACTACCAAAAGATAGTATTCAATAAGCAAGAAAAAGTGTCCATCCTTACTAGAAATAAAAGGAATGTAAATTAAAACAATTACAAATGAGTTTTTGCCTATAAAGTTGACAAGATTAAAAAGATTAATTGTGTACGTTTACAGAAATAGGGTATATGATAAGAATATGTTAAAAGTTAGAGATTTAAAAGGGTTCAGACTTTCTGGAGGGAAATTTGGTGTCAAGTCTTGTGATGAGGATTTATTATTGCCCAGACTTTAAAATGTACAAACTACAGCACAAAGAGGTTAAGTAACCTAGTGAAAACACATCCCTAATCTGAAAATCTGAAATCCTCCAAAATCTAAAACTATTTGAAATCTGACACGCTGAACATGGAAATTCTACAACTGACCCAAAGTGATAGGTTATAGTTGAAACACAGTACACTAAAAATACTGTATAAACATTACTAATGTTTATAATATATATATATATGAGACAAAAGTGAATTTTATGTTTACAGTTAGGCCCCATCCCTATGATGGGGAGAGAGAGAGAGAGAGAGAGAGAGAGAGAGATGGATGCAAATATTCCAAAATCTGAAATCCAAAAAGCTTCTGGTCACAAGCATTTTGGAAGGGATACCATTAAATAATTTAGTGGAGTGCAACAGGAGAGAGGATAGGGTAGGATAGAACAGGACAGAACAGAAATGGTTAAAATGCACTACACGTAGCGCTTTTTTTTTTGGTACTGGGCATTGAATCTAAGGGAGCTTAACTACTAAGCCACATTCCCAGCCCTTTTTATTTTTTATTTTGAGACAGGACCTTGCTCAGCTGCTGAGGCTGGCTTTGAACTTAAGATCTTCCTGCCTCAGCTTCCTGAGCCACTGGGCTTACAGGCATGCGGCACCACACCTGGCTAAAATACATTTCTTATCGTGGATCACAGTCATGACCACTGCATTAGCCCTACCAGCTTAATTGTCTCTCAGGGCCTCTGCCTGTAATTCTTCCCTAGATCTTTCCTTTAGCAGATCTTCATATTTTCAGCCTAACAGTTAGTTCATCAGATATCCCAGCTCTGACTATTCTACGAAAAGAACCTCAAATTCCTCCATTCTACAGCTCTGTTTTATTTTCCTTATAGCTTTTCTCACTATTTGAAATTATCTTGTTTGTTCTTAACATGTTTATTCTCTGCCACTCCCCTCTTCTCCCTCTACAGGCATACTCATAAGACAATCTCCATGAGAACAGATATTACATTATATGGCAAATACTTTAGAAAATTATTTTGGCATCTCTAAGATAGTATGCAATCTGTCAAAACTTCTATCCAAAAAAAAAACATTGCTGTTAAAAACTCAACTGATGTTTTTGCCAAAACAGTGTCTCTTCCTAGACAAAATTGCCATGACAAATTTGTTTTAAAGAGGTAGAAACTTGGACTGCAGGTGTAACAGAAACATACTGTCTTGTCAGAATCAGTAGAAATGAGACTAGTGGTGGTAATTGCACACTGAGCTTAAATGATCCCTGCGAAATATTTGTTAAAAAAGTGTGTGTGTGTGTGTGTGTGTGTGTGTGTGTGTGTGTATGGATTATAGTCCTTGATATGCTGTAAAAACCACCACAATAAAAAGGTAAAATGCTAGTATAAGAGCTGCATTTATTAACTAGTATATAATTGGTCTAGATTTGAGATTTTTTTCTTGAGCATCAGGTAATAAAATCAAACAGTATATCAGACCCAAAGTTAGTCAAAAGATAGGAAATAAAATCTAGAGCTAACAAAAGTTAAAATTCAGACCAGCCATCTCATTTATGGCAATGTTAAAACATAATTTTCAAAAAGAGATAATATTATGGTTCTCTTTAAATATAAAATGAATACACATTAAAGATTTTATTTAACTCTTCACTAATGGGGGAACCCAGCAAATATTACAAGCATTTTAAAGATAAAATCAAAAACCAAAAACATTTATGAAGAAAAGATAGGTTGAGCCGGGCACAGTGGTGCATACCTGTAATCCCAGCAGCTCTTGAGGCTGAGGCAGGCAGGTTCAAAACCAGCCTCAGCCACTTAGTAGGGCCCTAAGTAACTTAGCAAGACCCTGTTTCAAAATAAAAAAGGGTTTGGGATATGACTCAATGGTTAAACACCCCTGGGTTCAATCCCCAATACTAAAAACAAGGATATGTTGAAATGTGTTTTCACATGGACATGAAACTGGATTTTTCTACAGGCAGGAGAGAAGTCAATTAAACCTCCATTGTAACAGAACTTATTTGCATGTCTATAGATAAGAATAATTTTGCATTGGTATCAATTATCTGTAATTTGCAAACTTGTTAAATAGCACACAGATACAGTTTGACATAGAGGCACCCAGTAATTTTTTTTTCTTTTTTACTTATTCTAAATCAAGTAATAGAGAAAGATAATTTCTAAGATTTGCTTTACATTGTAAATTAATTTGTGAATAGCAAGGATATTTGATCTCTCCCTTTATGTAGTGTTTTGGGCTGCTGTAAAATTCAATTCCATTCTGACCTTTTCCCATGTTACTATTGAATGTGCATATTCTATGGAATTGTGAAATGCATTGTTTGTATATACAAGAAAAGTAAAGATTGATTTCATTTTTACATTCTTTCCATTGAGATTATACAACTAAATAGTCCTGAAAAACAAATTTTGGTTAGAACATTATTGCCCCCCAAATTCCATATTTATCTCTAGGGTTTTTTGTTGTTAATGCTCATTTGGAGAAGGGGAGATTTTTGTTTGTTTGGGTTTTGGTTTGGGGTTTTTTAATTTTTTTTTTTTTTTTTTTTTTTTTTTTGTACTTGAGATGGAACCCAGAGGCATTTAAGCACCCCAGCCCTTTTTAAATTTTATTTTGAGACAAGGTCTTGCTAATAAATTACATACGGCCTCACTTAGTTGCTGAGGCTTGCCTTGATTTGCTATCCTTCTGTTTTAGCCTCCCGAACTGCTGGGATGACAGGCATGAGCCACTGTGCCCAACTTCTAGTTCTCTGTATTTTATTACTATTTTATTCATTTGTTTCTACTGTAAACAAATTAAAATCCTTCATGGAAAGATCAAAGGAGAAAGTAAATTATGGACTTGTTGCAGTAGCAAATTTCATCTTTCAAAAAGTATGTTTCTTAAGGAGGATTATATAACCATAACTTATAAGTAATTTGTTTAAATGCTTTCTTCTTAATACCTGATTCAACTTTTTTGTACTAAGGGATTTAGAGATTTGAGTTCTTGGTATAAGGGAGTGAGAATGAGAAAGAGAATGTAAGTTATTTAGAGTGAAGGACATTTCCAAAAAAAGGCATTTTCCAATAAACTGTAAGGCAGTCCTACAGTTTATTGGAATGAGATCAAGATTTGTTGTCAAATGCTACTGCTTTCAAATCCTGGCTGGTTGGCTGACTGATTCTAAGGAAGTCTTCTACAGGCTATTAGACCTCTAGAGTCTAATATCATCCAACTTATAGCATCTTTGAGAGGGGCAAGTATTTAGAATACATGTGTTTAATGAGTTTATTTAGCCAACAGTTAATAAGCAAAGAAAGTTGGGAAAAGTTAACTACAAGGATCAAATTAAAACTACAAGAATTTTATCTGAAGAGATTAAAAATATTTCAACAGTAATTTTCTCTTGGCCAGGGTATGATTTAAAATTTGAGCATACAAACTATGTGAGTATTAATAAAATCAGAAATTGAGCTGGGGATATAGCACAGTTGATAGAGTGCTTGCCTTGCATGCATGAGGCCCTGGCGTTCCCCCCCCCCCGCAAAAAAAAAAAAAAGGTTGGGAAATGTTAAATAAAAAAAAAGAAATGAAATTTGCATCAAAAGAAGAATAAACAGATAAGATCAGCTGCAAATTAACCCCTCAGTTCTCACACATAATCTCAAAAGGCAGTGAACCAGAAAAAGTATTAGAGAATGAGAGAGAGAAGACATCTAGAATGACTAAAAGATCACTCAGTTGCACTTCAGGTGGTACTAGTCACTGAAGCAGGGAATCCTGGACGAAATCTAAATTTAGGGCAAATGATTTGAATTCAGTAGTGGGAATATTGAATTTGAGGTTTCTCTAAAACATCCACATGGAAATGTTGAATGTGCAGTTAAACATACAAATCTAGAATTCTGAAGAGTAGCCTGAACTTAGAAATAAGGCTTAGAAAGGTAACAAGACTATGAGTCTTTTGTAAAAGTGTGGTTCCATTTGATTAGAAAGGAATAGTGCAGCAGGGTTTAAATATGGGGGTTGTGACATATCTTTCATACTAATCAGCTTAGTGGAAAGGAGTATGAGTTTTTCTTTTGTGTACCCCACAAGACTTACCTTGCTTGTGGTAGGTAATCAGTTATTATTTATTGAATTGAACTAAATTAAAGGATTTATTTTTGCAAGCCTGCATGTTCAGTGAATCAAGAATTATGAGTTATCAAATTTAGAGTTTAGTTATTAAAGACAAGTGGTACTTGGAGAGGACATGACATACACCAAGAACCAGAGTGTGGTTTCCTGAAAGTAAGCAGCCATCAATCAGTCTGGCAAATCAGTCAGATCTCTGCAGACTTGCCACAATTAGGGCACAACATGCTTGCATAAAATGCAGGTGCAAAACTTGCTCAGAGTAGAGGATCATAACTTTGGAATGTAACTATTGTAGACTTTATCATAGTAAGCAGAACATTTAATCATTTTCACTGTATCACCATTCACCTGAAATTACAACTAATGGACTCTGTTATAAAATTATGTGACTTTATGTAAGGTATACTATTTTTCAAAGAATTTCTTCTGTAAGATATGTCACAAACCCACATTTTTCTGTATCTACATGATTCCTGCAGATTTTTTAGTTCTATAAATAATGAAAAACTATTAAACCTTTTTCCTCACTTGGTACAAATGATTGATAATTTAATAAAAATTGCACAGCAGTGGTTATTTTAGAACTGGCAAGAAAAAAAATCAGCCAAGTCACTAAATTTAACAAAAAGACCAGTATACAATACAGGAAGCTTTGTTTGTACAGGACACAATAAACTCCCAAACATCTAAATGAATGGCATTTTTAAAACATTTGAAAAATTGTTAGATTCATAAGTACTGTTAACTTTGCTTTGAGATAAAATCACCCTTATAGATCTTAGTAAGAAATTGGTGAGGAAAAAATTTTAAAAAGAAGTTAATTTTAAAGAAAGCAATTTTATAAGCATATTTTGTATGTTTGCATGCTTCAATTAGACATACTAACATGTTTAACTCTTCATATATAAAATAGAAAAGATATATAACAGCATAAACAAATTGTTCTTTTAAAGTTTCATAAAGCTATATACTTCCTTGAATTCAGTACAAATTTAAAACTCCTATCCTAGAATTTCATTTAAAAGATGGGTGTTCACAAAATCTAAACATTGATGATATTTTTCAGTTGATTCGGGTTTAACAACTAGAACAACTGCAGCAGTGTTAGATTCAGTGCATTTAGGAGCCATTCCTCAGTCTGATACCTCTGATTTTACAGCATTTTTGCTTTTTTTGGATTTATCCTAAAAGGAAGTTTGGCTTGCCTGATATGCAAGTGTTCCAGTTCCAATCACGATCTCTTTTCTTCTTTTGTTTCAGGAATTAAAAGGTACAAAATCCAATATAAAATCCATTTTCATCCTTAAATATATGTGTGTGGGGGGACAGAGATTGACTTAGTATTATAAATAAGCCTTAAAAAGAAATAACAACACTTCCAGGAAAGAGAAAATAAGAGGTAAAAGAGGTTTGAGACAATAAACATAAGGAATTGGATGGACTGTTATTCAGAGGCAACTGAAAGAATTTGGGAATTGAAAAGTGTACCAGGAACATAAGACAATATTTTACAACAAGGCATCTAAGCTCAATTTTTACCAATGATATACAGCATTCTAAAAAAAGGAGCTGGGAAATTGGAAGCTGTTGAAACGGAGTGGAGAAGAACATGGGGCTGTGAACTCATAGTTGAAATGATGGGCTATGGGACCTAAATTGCAAGGAGAAAATAAAAGACAAAAGAGCTAAGTATATAACATACCTAGAGGTTTTCAAAATTCATAACAGCTTCATTCTTAGCATATATTTTCTTTTTTATAGGATACAGAATGATTCTTTTTACATTTTTATTTGTTCTTTATAGTTATACCTGACAGCAGAATCTATTTTGATATATTTATACAAAGGTGAAATATATTTCTTACTCTAATTAGGATCCCAGTCTTGTGGATATACATGATATTGAGATTCACTGTAGTATATATTTTCATATATTCCCTTTCTATATAATACTACCTCTTATTGGTTATTTCACAAATATGAGATTCTTGCTCCTTTTAAAGAAGGTAACAAAGGCCTTTTTCAAAAAGCCTTTCTTTTGAGAAGTTGAGTGGGATGATGGAGTGGATTAAATGGAACAAAATTCCATTTATTTTTTTGGAGGAGACAAGTATAAAAGTCCTTGTTGACTGCCTCCCAACTTCTTTTACTCTTCTTCCTCTTCTTTTTTGTCTCTTCATAACAATATTCATTTAAAAACTATGCTATCTGTAAAGGCAGCCTTGGAGTACATTCTGCTCATGTTAGAAGTTCTTTTTTCTTTATCATTATTAAACACATTACTCCGAGGCAAGAAAATTTGGGGGAGGTGGTTATTTTCTGGCCAAATAAAATACATTTTCTTTCTCTACTGGAAAACTATGAGGGGAAAATCCACCTCCAAAATTTTCTGTGTGCTTAGTCTTTTTCAAACTTCTGTTGCTTTGCTTTGCTTCTGAGGGGCAGGGATGGGATTAAAGATTAGAAGTTGATTCAGTTGTTTATTTTTATGAAAATAAGAAAAATTTTAAATCCTGTTCAAATCTAACTATCACAATTGAGTCTAGGTGCTATACTGTATGGCAAGCCAAGTACAAACCACAGGACTGTTTTTAAAATTATTTTTGCTGAATAAAACAAGACAAGTATAACTGAACTGCTATCAAAATTTGATATATTAAAGCAAACAGAATGTGAATAATCACAAGATTAGTTTTGTATTTATAAGAAAGCATACAGAATAGGTCTTTAGAACATGGGTTTTAGAACAGATTGACCAAATGTATGTCTTCCCTCCACAGATTATGAGATGATCTTAACTAAATTACATAATCTGTCCTCAAATCAGACTGTAATCAGTTTCTTTTATGTTTTGAAGATCAATGTACATGAAACATTGCCTAGCACATATTAGATATTTAACAAATATTAATTACTTTTTATTAATAAATGTTACAAAATTGAATACTTCATTTGAACATTATTTATTGATTTTGAGGCTTACATATTTCAAAGCCTATCTACAAAGGGCCAACTTTTGAATGAAGAGGAATAGGAAGAGAGAAGTGACTAAATACTGAAGTAAAAAATGCTCTTGACAACCACAAATTCAGTTTGTGGTATATCAGTACTGTAAACAGCTGTCCTAGTATAACAATACAAAAGCAGTTAAATACACAGTATTATCCATATTATTTTTGAAAACATCATCTCACTAAATATTTTAAAGCATAGCATTAATGTTTTTGCTAGCTCTCCTAGATTAATTTTTGGTCAAATTGAACCAAAATGTGAAAGTATTTTGCAACTCTTAAATACTTATCACATTGTGATTTAAAATATACTTAATTATATAGAAAGGTTGACTGTTAAAGGATATAGTCATTTAATACATTATTGGCATGAGGAAAATTGAATTTAATTGGTTGTATAAAATAGAAGTGTCTTTAAAGTGAGTTATATGTGTCATGCTGAATATAAATGGTAGTTTAAATATTTTTATTTGTGCTTGTGTATGTCAATATGCATATTTTTTATTTTTATCTTCTGAATGCCAAAGATTTAATGTGGAGAGTGGCAAGGAGATCTTTTTAATACAGAGCACTCTTGTTTTACTTCTAACTGTTCCACATCTTTATAACTTTTCTGGAGGGTTATAAATACTTATACAAAGTATTTTAATTATGCCAATTGTTTTTAAAAGACAGATTTAGTTATAATATTTAATGTACTGACCACAATTAAAGGAAAAATAGGGTTTCTGAGATTTGAATTTGCTGTTAGCTTCCTTAGACTTAATGAAAAATATGAGTTAATTACAGCCTGCCTCTGCTGAACAAAGAAGCAAGATTGCTTACTTATTATAAGTACGGAAATAATAAGGAAGGAGAAAAAGGAAACCATTGTTGTTTATTTATCTAAACTTTAAGCATAACTAAATATTTAAAACCATTTTTAAAAAATGTTAGAACATCTAATTACATGGGTCCTTAAAAGTCAAACTTTGATACCCAGAGGTTGATGACCATAGGACATATAAAGAGGAATAGTCTTCAAAGAGCTTGAAGTTCCAGAACTGATTCCAGAAAACTAGCTGTCAATCATCTCACACCCTCTGGTTTAGCCTTAAAAACCTGTCTTTAGTTTACATTAAAAGTAATGTCCAGAAATAACCAAAGTAGGACTTCCAGAATAATGAAGTAAAGAATTCAGCAGACTCAACTAGGCAAAGCAGTGATTAAGTGGTGAAAACTTTTAAGTAAAACAATCTTCTAAAGTCTCTGGAATCATTCTAAAGGCATACAGCAAATGGAGAAGCATGCATTCAAGAAACTGTTAAATGTAAGAACAGTGAGTATTGGGTATTTGAGCCACAACCCACTCCATTACTTGCCCTCACAGTGCTGTGTTATAGAAGGTTCACCCCAAGAATATGGGGTCTGCTCTCCTCCCAACTCCTCATCTAGGGCTACAGTTTCACCCTGGAGAGGTAGTCCACTAGTATTTCTCATCTCTTCCCTCCCAGCTCCATTTACAGAAGCTCTATTCCAGTAGGCATGACTAAAAGGACCGTCTTTCTTTCTCAACCAGCCTTCACTTTTGGCACAGCTAGCTGGGAACACTCAATCCCAATGTTCCCTGCTACAACTCACTATACAGCAGAGTTTCCATACCAGAAAACAGGTCGAGAAGAGCAAGAGCTACTTTGCTTTCCCACTCCAGTACCTAATACTACATAGTGTTGTCATCGTAGGGCAAGTGCATTACTGCCCTCAACCAGTGGAAATGGTGCAGGACCTCTTCCCAGGAAGAAGGACAGGTAAAAGAGGTGAAGAATCTCAGATCTTCCTGGCTTCACTTTGAAATGGGATTGGAGACCTCCATGACTCATTTGGTTGCAAACAATACAGATCTTTGTGAAGAGCAGTTAAAAGGAGGCTGATAACTTATATCAAAATAACAGAGCAACAAGAAATTTAAAGAAAGAATTAGGTGGAGTCTGCCAAGAAAACCCCTCTTGGGTCAGAGCAACTCAGACTGGGGGAAAGCAGAGTTCATGTGCTGGGTTGCACCCACTCAGGAGCAATCATAGCAGGATGTGGGGTAAACTTGAAAGCTTTCTGCATGCTGCATATTGACCCCTCAACAGAGAACAAAAACCTCAATGGCACAGGGGCTTAAATTCAACCTCTGACGTAGATTGAACAATAAGCTACTCTGACCCAGGGATAAGTGTTAGGAAACCAGAGTTTAAAATAATATACAGTCATTTATGGCAGTCTGAAAAACTGTGTACATGCCCAAAGCAGGAGCAGTCAGAGTGGGAACCTCTCTGTGTACATGCTCTCAGGAGCATGCTGAAAAACTGTGTACATGCTCTCAGGAGCAGTCAGAGTGGGAACCTTCAAGCTACTTGTACCCTGGATGAATGTGGGACAAGCAAGTAAAGTATCTCAACTGTGATAGCAGTCTCCAAGCCACCCATACATCCAGTGATAAAAGAATAAAAATATAACTGGTTAATGGGTTCAACACACATCCTTTAACCAGCAAATAAATGGCCAAAGGTAACTACATCTGCTCACTCCCTACTGGGTAAATGAAGCAATAAGAGGGATATGAGACAGATGTAAGGGATACCATCAGAGGCTGTATTCTGCAGGAGAAATAGACTTTACAGAATTACTCCAGCAAATCATTAAAAAGAAAAACTATTACTCTACTTGATCTTTTAAATCAAATGGAAATTTTAGAATTGAAAGTAACTCAAATGAAATTATTTCAGTTGACAGAAGAAAAAGAATCTGTGAAGTGAAAATAAGTCAGTAGAGGTACACAATCTTAACAACAGAGAAATAGAGCCAAGCACAATGACCCAAGCCTAAAATCCTAACAATGCAGGAGGCTGTGGGAGGGAGAATAATGAGTTCAAGGTCAGCCTGGTCAACATAGCAAAACCCCCATCCCCCCCAAAAAAAGAATAGGGGGAAATATGAGATATGACTAAGCACATCAACATACAAATAATGGAATAAGGGAACTATCAAAAGGAGAGAGAAAGGTGCAAAAAAGATATAATAGTTGAAACTTTCTCAAATTTGATGAAAAGTTTTATACATCCAAGTAATTCAACAAACTCCAAGTAGGAAAAACATGAGGATATCCACACACAAACATGTCCTAGTTAAAATGTTGGTGGACAGAAAATCTTGAAAGCAGCAAGGGAAAAACAACTCATCACATGCAAGGGAATCCCAATAAGATTAATAGCTGACTTCTCATCAGAAGTAATTGAGGGAAGGAAAGAAAGAGACTGAGAAAAAAACAGAAGTCAGTAAACTATAATCCCAGTGAAGTTGAAAAACAGCAGGAGTAGTTGAATAAACAAATCGAAAATGCAGCAAGAGGATTTTGATTTGTTCATTTATTCATTCAGTAAACCTCAATTCACAAATTGCTATGCTATCCACAAATTATTTCCCTTTTATTTAGTATGCATCCTGGAATTTGTACTATAACAAAGTCACCTTCCTTATCATGACCTCCATAGGCTCACATAATTAAAACTGGCATTGCTGTTATGAGAAAAGCCAACCAGAAGTTACAAGGAAAAACCTATTTCTATTCTACATTCTTTTTTCTTGTTTGAATTTACAACAGTGATTTACCCAGGTATTGTGTAGTTTTTAGAACATTTACAAAGCTGTATCTAAAAATTTCCACTTGCCTAACCCCCATTGTTTAATATAATAGATTCTTCAAATTCATTATTACTAGTAACCAAATTAATGAGGAAGTACACTACAGTTAAGCACACAAGCTTTGGAATTAACTAACAACACTCATTGTAATAAATGAAGATTATTACATAATGAATATAAAATATTTAAAACAATACCTAATAATAAGTATTAGATTAATGGTAGCTTATTATTTTCATCATCATTATCATCTTCCATAGTCAGACTCTCAGATTCAAGTGACAAAAATTCATCTCCTACTAGAGCTTACAAAATAGGAAGTTATTGGCTCATGTTATTAAAAAGACCAGAAATAGATGTGCTAGCTGAATCTAAGTATATCAAACTATTTCAACAGGATTCTCTCTATTCATTCCTTGGCTTTACTTTATATTGGCTTCATGCTTAACTAGCTTTCCCCTCGTGGTAATAAAATGTCCTGTATCTTACAAGCTAATTAACTATGATTTTTTTAAAAGTATATCTTTTTCAATAGTTGCAGAAAAGTTTTGGGTAGTTTTCACTGGTCTTTCATGGGTTATATGATCCTTATCTAACCATGTGTCCAGGAAAATGAAATTTTCTGATTGTCCAGGCCTTCAGGTGGTATATGAGAACATCTTCATCCAACACATCTACCCACAGTGAGTAAGAAAATGATTTCCCCAAAGGAAAATCAAGGTATTATTAGTAGAGAAGGGTGGAATAAATAATAGGCAAGCTAAAGCAGCAGATTCCCAACACTGTATATGTGGTACCATATAGTAATACAATAAAATGTTGTGATTTTGCCCACAGGAAAACAGTTGAAAGTGAATCTTAAATTGTCATCCACTCAGGAAAAACAGTAGTTTGTGCTCTTCTATAAGTGAATAAACAGAGGTTCTACCATATTAATGTGCACATATTGTTCTATTGGTAAGGATGTTGCATAAAAAGTATACCACCTCAATTTTTATATAATTAAATTGTCATAACACTTGAAGAAAAATACAACTGAATTTAATTGTCATAAGAAAAAGTATGGCTAAGGTGTTAATTATTTCAGGCCGGATAGTACAATAGAAATAAAAATCACAAGACATTAATTCTACCAAAATATAGTATTAAGAGTATTCACACAATAAGCACTTGTTTTCTGATGTTATTGTCACAATAACTCTATGAGGTAGATATTATTGTGCTCTTTTTATAAATGAGGAACCTGAGGTGCAGTGGTTATTTATATGTGCCCTATGTAACACAGCTGATAACTGCAGGATTTCGTTCAGTCCTGTTTGCTTCCAAAGCAGGTGTTTTTTGTTAATGGACTGTGTGATTTAATCTTTTTTTCATGTATCTAGAGTAAGAGACTTTGATTTAATTGTCTCTAAGGATTCTTCTCAAAAATCCCATGATTATTTAAGGACTCATCTTTAATTTGTCATCTTTAATTTTTGAATGTCTGTAAAGAACTATTTCTAATCAGTTAGAATACCCTTTTATTTTTAAGTCTGTTTTCAGTCATGGACAGAAAAAGAAAGAAATCACTCTTTTGGTGAGAACTCTTTCAAATGTGCATGTCACAGTCAGTACTCTGTATAACCATGAAACTGTCTAATTGACAAATGTTCTTCCAATGGGGTCTCACAAAGAATAAAATTTGGCGGCGACACAAAGTAATTAATGTTAGAACAGGAATGGGTACTATTTTATATGTGAAATGTTATGGGTTTGTATAGTGTGTGTGTGTATGTGTGTGTTGCCTTATTGCAATTATGCCAAGCATATTTTGTCATTCTCTGTGTCTTTTTTTTAATTTGACATTCGAGTCTAAATTCTTGTAAATACTTAAGCTATGAAAATGCACTTATCTGCTACAAATAGCTTACCTCATTTAAATTTTATACAACTTCAAAATAAAAATTGAAGCAATTTTTCTGTTTGATAAACTTTCTTTTAAACTGAATAAAAATATAAAGCAAAAATGATACTGATGTTCAGTTTGCTGTGTTAAATGTACTCATTCTGTAATGAAATCAAAATGTGAAAAAGAGAAAATGTGTTACCATAGCTTTTCTTTTTTCCAAAATAAAATATGTGAAATTTATCTGAAAACCAAACAGCATTAGACAGATATTACCTATTAATAATATAACAACAACTGGAGGAAGCATAGTGTGGGAATTCATGGTGTGGGCCTAGAGTAAAATTATCTGGATTTATATTACAGATTCAATTAGTACAAGTCAATGTCCACACCTTTTACTTCTTTGAAACTTTATAATTTTCTTATCTATAAATAGAAATAATAATGCTTTGGGATGATCAAACATGATAATGCATGTAAAGTGCTATGTGTGGTACATAGTAGGTACTCACTTGTTGCATTTCAACTATCCATTAATAATACTACCACTACTAATATTCAATTACAAACATCTGAGAAAGATTAAGGAATTCCAAAATCCATCTGTCTCTCATTACTCTCTGCTCTTAAGATACAATGATATAGGAATGAAGCCAAGCATGTCCATTTTAGCTAGCTGCTATATTATCTGGTAATTTAGTCTAGAATTTGTAAATACTTGAAAAAATGTACAACGGACTCATGAGAAAGTAAGATGAATATTGATGTTACATGTAAGTTTTGGCTTTATTTTTGCTTAAAGTTATTATTATAGAATATTTCTGTTTTTCATTCAGCAAATAGTTATTATAATCCTACACTGGGCTGTGCACAGTGTACTAAGTATTTATGTTAAAATATATAATATATATAAAACATGACTCCTGCCTTTAATGACCTTAATAAATTCAAAACTAGAGACAGTAAATAATAATAAATAATAAATAATTTTATAATTAAATTCTGCGGTAGACAGAATAATGGTCTCCCCAAAGATGTCCAAACCCTAGTCCTCTGAACCTATAAATATGATACCTTAACATGGCAAGAGGACTTTTACTTGTGTGATTAAGTTGAAGGACCTTGAGTTAGGGAAAGTATCCTGGATTATTCACAGGGGCCAAACCTAATCACATGGATCCTTAAAAACAGAACCTTTCCCTGCAGTAATTACAAGAAAATGTCAATTGCAAAAGAAGAGTCAGATGTAGCATTGCTGGCTTTAAATTTAGAGGAAGGGGTCAGGAGCCAAGGAATGCAGGTGGCCTCTAGCAGCTGGAAAAGATAGATAAATACATTTTTTCCTAGAGCCTCCAGTGAGAAACTCAGTCCTGCTGACATGACTTTTATAGTACACAACTATAAAATAATACATTTGTGTAGTTTTAAACCACTAAATTTGTAATACTTAAGTGATATCAAAGCAAATCAGTAGTCAACAAAAATAGATATTGCCCCTGCCTCATGAAGCTTATAATACAATTAGAAAAACATTAAATAATCATACACATTTGCATTAAATGATAATTCATTGAAAGAGCATTATATGATGCTATGAGATAGAGGTAAGGCTTAAAATGAGAATAAAAGAATATGCCTTAATTAAGCAAAGAAGAAAGGAAAGAGTGTTCTCAGCAGAGAAAACAGGTTGTGCAAATTCCCATGGCAGGCAACAGCATGGCCTATCCAAGAAGCTGAAAGAAGGACCCTGTGACTGAAACAGAAAAACAGGGAGACTGATGACAGAATGTGGCCAGAGCTTCAGATAAAAGCCAGACTAAGCATGGCCTCATAGATCATGTTAAAGATTTTTAGCCATATCTTAAAAGCAGGCTGGAGGTAAATGATTGGATTTGCAGTTTGACAGGATCACTCTGGCTGCACTGTGATTTACATATTGTAAGGGAGCTAGAGCAGCATTAGGAAACTGTTGAAATAGTCAAGGGGAAAGATGGTAGTGGATTGTTTCAGGATTACAGCAATAAATGGAATAGTCCATACATTTTAGGGATATTTAGAAGGTAAAAACAAAAAAGAAAAAAGATGGTGATGAGCAGGATGTGGAACTTGGAGGAGAAGAAATAGGAACTTCTATTATATGCTCTTTTGATGTCTGCATAAGACAGACCAGTAAAAGCAAAATGCTGTTACTTGGTGGAGTAGTTTTATGTCATACAGGCATTTCATTCTGTCTAACCATATCCACTACTCAAGTGACAGTTTCTTAACACAATTTTCCTAATTTCTGTATCTTTGTATGCAATTATTCTAGTTAACTATACCAATTTGTCATTTTTATAAATGTTTTAAAAAAACATACAAATATACCAACTGATGGAAAGAAGGGAGGATCAAACTCAGTGATCATAACATGCAGTTCTTTATCTCAATTATTATTTCAACAGTGGAATGCTGGTACTAGATGCTAGCAAAGCTTATAAGAACCAATTGTTAATTTTTCAGTAATTTTGCAAACTGTTAGTAAGTTGAAATTGGCCACAATAGGAGTACTAACACAGAAATTGGAAAACACTGTAGAATTGGCAAATTTTACAAACCTCCTCCCTCTCCCAACAAAGCCTATTGTTAAACATTTACCAGCACACAACTGTTTGTACATTGTAAAACTGATGTGTGAAGGGATAGTTTGGTACAAAAAAAAAAAATAGTAGTAATGAGATTGACTATAGTCTCACAGATGTAAGTATGCTGCCCATTTTCTTGCCCCTGTTTTCCAGTGTTATCTTTGAGTCAAGCCATCTATTTAGATTTATTGCTGGATCTTTTAATGTTTCAATAGAACTTCATTTGTGAAGATGCATTACTTTTAGGCATTCTCAATTCTAATTTTACCCTTCTCGGTTAGATTGTCAAAATTAAGAAGCAAGGTGGCAAATTTAAATACATGTTAAATCTGGTTGATAGGTATACAAGAGTTCATTGTGCTGTTTTCTCTAATTTTATGTATACTTGAAGATTTTTATAATTAGAAGTAGCAGCAGTAGTAGCAGCAGCTACGATAGCCAGAACTTGCCCAAATTTGTCCTTACTGGGTCTTCTACTTCCTGTCTTAATCCCATCAAGTGTTTTTTATATTCTTTTTTTTTAATTTGTTTTTTTTTTACTTATACATGACAATAAGGCATATTTTGACATATTTATATAAGCATGGAACACATCTAATTTTAATTAGTACAGTCTTGTGGTTGTACGTGATATGGAAATTCACTGTGGTGTATTCATATATGTATATAGGAAAATTAAGTCAAGTTTATTCCACTGCATATCCTATTTTTGTCCCACTCCCTTCCCTTCATTCCCCTTTGTCTAATCCAGTGAACTTATATACCTCCCCTGCCTATCCTCCCATGTTGTATTAGTCAGGGTTCTCTAGAGGAACAGAATCAACAGGAAGTATGATTGTTTATAAGAAAGGGATTTATTAGATTGACTTACACAACCAGAAGCTGAATAGTCCACAGTGGCTGTCTACACTCTGGAGAACTGGAAGAATGAGTAGCTGCACAGTCCAAGAGGCAGAAGCCCCAAAACAAGAAGGATTAACTGTGCTCTCCTAGTCCAAGACCAAGGCTTCTGGAAACTACCTGGAGAATCACTGGCAGAATCTGCTTTGGAAGGGTGAAGAAGTGAGAGTCTGATATCCTCATATGATCGAAGCAGCAATCAAAAACCTGTTCAGGCAGAGTCAAGCTTGCATCTGCATTTGCTTTCTTATTCTTCCAACTTTTATTCCATCCAAGTCACCATCCTATTGGGTAGTGCTGCCCATGCTTAGGGAGGGTCTCCAGTTCACTATCCCACATTCCATTCCTAGACACGCCCTCATTGACACACCCAGAAGCCTCTTAATCATTGGTATCTCTTAATCCAATCAAGTTGACAATTCAAATTAATCATTACACACGTTATGGTTTAGCATTCCCATATCAGAGAAGACATTTGGTTTTTGGGGACTGGCTTATTTCACTTAGCATGATATTCTCCAGTTCTATCCATTTTTTGGCAAATGACATAATTTCATTCTTCTTTATGGCTAAGTAATATTCCATTTTATATATTATATATATATATCACTTTTTTTATCCACTCATCTGTTGAAGGACACCTAGGTTGGTTCCATAACTTACCTATTGTGAATTGAGCTGCTACAAATATTGATGTGGCTGCATTACTGTAGTATGCTGATTTTAAGTCCTTTGGGTATACACCAAGGAGTGAGATAACTGGGTCAAATGGAGGTTTGATTCCAAGTTTTCTAAGGAATCTCCATACTACTTCCAGAGTGCTTGTACCAATTTGCAGTCCCACCAGCAATGTATGTGAGTGTACCCTTTTCCCCACATCCTTGCCAACATTTATTATTACTTGTATTCTTGATAATTGCCATTCTGACTGGAGTGAGATGAAATCTCAGTGCAGTTTTAATTTGCATTTCCCTATGTTGAACATTTCTTCATAAATTTGCTGACTGAGCATATTTCTTCTTCTGTGAAGTGCTTAGTTCTTTTGCTTGTTTATTAATTGGATTATTTGGTTTTTTGGTGTTACGTTTTTTAAATATCCTGGAGAGTATGCTCTATCTGAGGTGTACAGTTTTTAGAAGAGCCATCTCCTCTCCTGGCTTCTAGGAGTTAACTCATCCCCTGCTTTAAGTGTTGAAATACCTACTTCCTCCCCTGAAAAACGCACAAACATTTGTACACTTAATTTGTTTTATGGAGAATTTAAAATAAATTTTCAGAGAATACCTATCATATCAGATTAGGGTACTTTTTTTGTACTAATCCCACAAAAATACTGGGAAAAAAAGTCTTAAAGAGTTCAATAACAACCAGAAACAAACCAAAGTACACCTTGCATGCAGATTCCAAGACATCAAAAGAGTTTTAAAAAAGGAACTTTAAAATAGCGTATTATCATGGAACACATAAAAGTACAAGAAGATGAGAAACAAAAATTAACCTTATCATAGCTTAATGGGCAAAGGAAAAAATAATGTAGAAATTAAGTTTTTTTTAATAAAGGAAAGATGAACACACAAACTATAACTTCAAAAAAGATCATAAGAATCAAAAAAGAATCACATCAATCCAGTTCATGGATTAGAAAACAAACTCAGGAAAGTAAAGTAATCAGGACACAGTCACTCAGCTTAATTGTTTTTTAGCCTGGCTTTGAACTCCCTGGATAATTTTATAGCACATTGTTTTTCCCATTTGCTTTCTAATGAAAATTGAAATCAACCCCCTGTGGTAATTTGCATTTTACAAAACTTACTAGTATATGGAAAAAGCCCACTTCTTAAGTCATATTGAAAATCACTGTCAGACTACTTCTAACAAAAAATTTTTCCATTCTCTGCTCCCTTAAAGATTTTTTTTTTCTTTTTTTTTTTTTGGTACTGGATTGAACTCAAGGGCATGATCACTAAGCCACATCCCCAACCCTATTTTGTATTTTATTTAGAGACAGGGTCTCATTGAGTTGCTTAGTGCCTCACTATTGCCAAGGCTAGCTTTGAATTCCAGATCCTCCTGCCTCAGCCTCCAGAGCTTCTGGGAATAAAGGCATGCACCACTGCACCCGGCCTAAAGATGACTTTTTAAACTATAATATAGAATAGAAAATAAGACATTATAAAGCCTTTATTTATTTATTTATTTATTTATTTATTTTTGGTGCCAGGAATTAAACCCAGGGTGGTTGCACTGAGCCACATCCCCAGCGCTTTTTATTTTATTTTATTTTTTTATTTTGAAAGAGGGCCTTCCTTAGTTGCTGAGACTGGCTTTGAATTCATGGTCCTCCTACCTCAGCCTCCCAAGCCCCTGGAATTACAGGCATGTGCTCAGCAAGCCCTCAAGTTTAAAATGAAAGTAAATATTTTTAGTTATCTATGGGTAGAAGATCAAAGTGATCCAAATAAAGGAATGTAAGTTTGGTTCAGGTGTGAAAAACACCTTAAGACTTCCTCAAATTCATTAGCACTTTGTGGCAGCTCCTTGTCCACGTTAAGTATTACAGTAAGGTGGCAAATTTGGGGGAATTTTTAAATCTGGTTGACATGTAATGTAAGAGTTCATTGTGCTGTTTTCTCTAGTTTTGTGTATACTTAAAGATTTTCATAATTAAAAAAAGAAGCAGACTGCAACAGCCAGAGTTTTTCACAGAGCAAATCCCTTCTTCCTTCTCCACCTATACAGTATTGACTTGGTTCCTCTGTTAGCAGAGCCTGACAGGGAACCAGAAATTTTTGCAGAATTCAAAGGGTAGGTATATTAGTCAGTTTTTCACTACATAAGAAAATACCTAAGACACCCTCTTGTTTTAATAATTAGCTTTACTTTCCTTTGGCCTGCACAGCATATTTATGTGAAACCTTCCTTGTTTTTATGTGAAACCCTATGTCTACAGGTTTTTAAAAATATGAGTAATTCTCCATTTTACATCTACTCTGAATACTATGAGCAGTGTTCAATAATAATTTCAATCATTCCTCCTAAAAACCTTAGTTTTAATGTTATAATTACATCACCTACATGACATAGTTTTTCTTTTATGACTGCACTAGAGTCTAGTGAGGAGATTGAAAGCACACCAATTATTTTAACAAAGATAATAAATAATTTTTAAATAGATGTTCAAGAAAAAGAAAAGCCAGAAACAAAACACCAAGGTAATGTTTTTCAAGGAATGGTCACCATACCAGCATCTAAAGCATCACCTGGAAATTTGTTTGAAGTGCAAATTCTTAGACTCCAAGCCTCACCCCTCACTTACTGAATCAGAAACCCTAGCCGGGCGTGGTGGCACACGCCTGTAATCCAAGCGACTTGGGAGGCTGAGTCAGGAGGATAGCAAGGCCCTTAGCAACTCAGTGAGACCCTGTCTCTAAATAAAATACAAAATAGGGCTGGGGATCTGGCTCAGTGGCCGAGTGTCCCTGAGTTCAATCCCTAGTTCCAAAAAAAAAGAAACACTGATAGTGCGCCCAGTAATCTGTGCTTTAACAAGCCATCTAAGGGACTCTAATGAATACTAAAGTTTAAAAACCACTGCATTAAAGTTTCATAGTGATAGCAACAGCAACCACCCCTCCTAGAACTGGAGCAGTGAAGAAAAGAGACAAAGTTACTAAAACTGAGAAGATTGAGGAAAGACCTCCATGCAGCTAAAACTCAGACTTCTGAAAACAGGTCATTGCTTACCAGGCAATAGTGTCCATTAGTTCAGAAAAGGGATATCATAGATATGAGAACTAAATATCTAAGGAAGAGTTAACCATGTGTTGGAACTGATACCTAAATAATGCACATTGATATAGATTCTGTAAGTACTGAGAAACTTCCAAATTGCAATCAGTTGCTGCTACTGGAAGGATTCACTACTGCCAAAGTGAAGAATTGTCACTAGAGAGAGACTAACAGGATCAAGAAACCCATCCAAAGCAAACAAGAGAGGAAATTCCTTCTTCCTTTGTCACCTATGCAGTGTTGCTTCAATTCCTGTATTGGTGGAACTGAACAGGGAACCAGAAATTTCTTGCACAATTCCGAAGGGTGGGTATATTAGTCATTACTGTAAGAAAATGCCTAAGACAGGCTAACTTCATAAAGAAAAGAAGTTTTCTTTTCTTTAAGAAGAAAAGAAGTTCACAGTTTTGGATGCTAAATGACATGGTTCAGGATCTGGTGAGGGCTTCTCTTTGGCTCCATCATCTCGAGGTGGGTTGCTTCACAGGAGCACGTTCTAGAAGAAGAAATAAAGGGGAAGCAGGAAGCCAGAGAAACCTGTATGGGGACAGACTCAGGCTTTTAATAATAGTCCTCTTGTCAGAACTAACCAAGATCCCATAAGAAATACTTTCATTCCTTTTGAGGGCATGCCCTTAGTTGACATAATGACCTCCCACTGGACCCCAACTGTTAAAAAGTTTCACTTCCCGACATCACACTGAAGACCAAGCTCTCCACATGAACCTTTGAGGGGACAATGTGCAAACCATAGAAGTAGATTTGAAGCTAAGAGACATAGCTTAAACTGGCATGATGGCCTTAAGTGTAATAAAGGTGGAAGATAATAGAAATAGTATTTTTGTATGTATACTTGAGTATACCTGAACATTTTCTGACCTCTAGGTAGACTTTTGGCCTTATTGTACAAAATTAATCCTATTTTAAAACTTGTTGTTTCTCCCAATGAGATTAATGAAAAGCATTGAGGACCTTTGTAACATTTGGAGATCAAACTATGCAAGGTCTTACTCCAAAGTCTGCCTAGCAGAGACTAAGACTGAAAGATCACAGCAAAAATGACTGAGGATTGCTCAATAGGAACAGCAAAATATGCTCCAGTCAGCTGAGTCTCAGTTCATTCAAATCTTGATGTCAAAGGAATATCCTAAAAAGAAGCTTAATGGGGCAAAGTAATCAGGAATCCTCCCTCATAAAACAGGGAGTGGCTGAAGAGGTTGTTCTGAAAGCATGGTCATTGACAAAAGAAATACTAACAAGATTCTTCATTTAGGCAGTCAACTTTGTGGAGTTCCAGGAAACTAAAAAATGAATGGAAATGAATCATCCTTGTCCTTAGTTTTATAAATCAGTGTTGTGGTATTTGGGGGTTCAGTTCGTGATTATTCCACAGAAATCAATGATTTAGTATCTTCTATATTCTTGAAAGGTGGGTACTGACACAGCATTCTATATGTAAGTTAAAAGGAACATTCCCATTGTATTGAGTTAATGTGTATTTATGGAATGATTATCAGACCTATGCCTACTACATTTGAGAGGTAAAAAACTATGAAGTAGTTGTTATTCTTTAAAGTCATTTACATAGTTCCCATTTTATGTTCATGTCTTGTCTTTTTTTTTTAAAGGATATTGAAGAATCACAAAACCACACTGGTGATTCTGTTGGAGATGACTACAAAAAGATGGGAACACTTTTTGGTGAATTGAACAAAAGCCTTCTCAACATGGGCTTCACAAGGATGTATTTTGGAGAACGAATTGTGGAACCAGTAATAGTCATTTTCTTTTGGCTTATGCTATGGTTTCTTGGCCTACAAGCCCTTGGACTAGTTGCTGTTCTTTGCCTTGTCATTATTTATGTGCAACAGTAAAACTTGGCTGAATGAATTGTTAGTGGACATTTGGTAGCCATGTATGTAATCGATGAAGTTATACATTTGAAAGCCAAAAAGGTTTGACTTGTTTCAGGTTGTGTGCTGGCTGTTTTGTAATTAAATCTATAAGTATGTTGTTTGAAGCTAAATTCAACTCTTGATTATAACAAGATTATACATATATTTTGAATATAAATTAGCCTATTCAAAACTCTTTTCACTATTGTGATCTGTACCCACCTCTAGCCTCATGCCAAATTTTAAATAATACCACCAAACAGTGAGCAGGGAAAATAACAGGATATGGAATTCAAATCAAGCAATAGAGTTATTATAAAGAGTTCCAATAAAACATTTAAAGGAAAAAGGAAGAAACAAGGTAAAAATAAGCTTTAATTGGTAAAATGTTCTACCCCCACCTCTGTCAAATAATCTCATGTTATTTGGGAATTAGTTGTATTTCTATTGTCCCTGCTTGGCCCAAACCAAGTAAATGATGGGTATCATACACTACCTGAATATTGTGTTGAGAATGCAGAAAGCTAGCACATTTTCTGAAGACTAAAAAGAATATGTTTATTGTTCCTGGGGAAGTCCTCAGTTAAATATAATTTTTTATAATGCAACAGTTGTGCCTCGAATTTCTCCAGTATATCATTTGAAGTTTTAGAAATTTTGGTGCTAATTACTTTTTGTGAGTTTTTTTAAATGTTTCATAAGCCAAGCCTGTAGCTGGCTATACCCTATGGTTATGCTCATTTTCTTGGATATAACAACAAGTTGCATATTTTTCCTAGAGAGACATTTTCAGTGCATTTTTTTCAATAATTTATAATTTTATAGTTATTTTATAACAATTATTCTAAGATTTAAAACAATCTGTTTCCTAGCTTGGCATGGATTTTCTCCCCCAGAAAATTGCTCTGTATTTTACTATTGTTCTAAGAAAAAAAATCAAATCATTTTTCCTTGATGTCTTTATTAGAAAGTACCATATTACAGTATAAAATCAGATGCTTAAATTTTGAAATTAATAGCCAATTCTGATATTCTTCCAAGGCTAAAGCCAAATCAGTACTTGACTACCCATGTTATTAGCACTGTGGGGTTTGATATTTAAATAAGCATCTATTTAAATACATTTTGGAAGTGGAAATAGCTTTGATGATATTTTGGATTTTGTTAGAGATCCTAAAATACTTTCATCTCAAAGACTATTTGAACAAGGGAGAAGTAGTTAAGATAATTATCTAGGAATTCCAGTTAAGAAGGAAAACAGGACTCGGGGGCATTTTTATCTTTGGTAGGACAATAACAAAAGCATGTAGAGTATTTAATATTCCATTTTGTAAAGTTTTTACCCAATCCAGTTTTTGAAATTATTCTGTGAATTCTCAGTGTCTTCCATTCTGAAACAGAAAATAATGAAAAACATTTAACTTAGATTTCTAAAATCAGATAATACTAAACAAAAATACCAGTCAGGGGCACTAAAGTGTATTGTACATTTGTATAAATACAGGCCTTTTAAAATTGACTTTTAAAAAACAGAAGACTTTGTATATTTCATTGTGTTTTTATTGGGTTTGCAGTATTTTTATAGTAACCTTTATGAGCTCAGTGTAAGTGCAAGTTATTTGAAAAGGTGTTTTCATTTGTGTACAGTAGAATTGCAAGGTTTTTCAATAAAAGGGGATTTTATATATCTGCATAAAATATTCATAAGTAATTCTTTTCTAATGTTACCAGGGATTTTATTTTTCGTTTGGAATACAGAAAGACAGTCTGCATATAACAAATATAGTTCCACTAGTACCTACTGTTGAAAATATCTTAAAAGGAAGTTCTGATAGTTATTATTTAGAATACTGTCAATACTGTGCATCTGCACACTGGTGTCAATAGGGTATTATTAAATTATATAAAGAAATAAAGACTATTTTTCTGCTCTTCTTTCTTCATATGTTATTGGTTAGGGTAGTATGCCACCAAATCATTTGGTTTGATATCGGAAAAAAACTACTTATTTGATGGAGATAAAATATTTTCTATTGTGAAATATTAGAATGTAGATTATACTGATATTTTAAAATGAAACTGGTAAAATTCCTTTGATTCATGATAGAAAAAAGTAGATTGAAAATTATTCTTAATCATTTCAATGGCAAATATAAGCCATTTATAGAAACTGTTATTTTTTTTTGTTTTTTTTTATTTGCTTATTGATTCATTGAACACAAATGGAGTACAGCTATTGTTTCACTGGTTGTACACAAAGTAGAATCACACCATCTGTGCGTTCATGCATGTACACAGGGCAATGGTATCTGTCACACATTCTGTTATTATTTTTACCCCCCACCCCGCCCCCACCCCTCCCTTCCCTCTATGCTATCTATCCTTCCTCCATTCTTGCCACCCTTCCCCCCCCCCCCCGCATTATGCATCATCATTCATTTATCAGAGAGACCATTTCGGCCTTTGGATTTTTGGGATTGGCTGATCTCACTTAGCATAACAGTCTCCAACATCATCCATTTGAAACTGTTGTTTTTATGAATAAAGAAATAGAAGTTACAGTGCTAAGGCCATTAGATTATTAGTGTCACCATACTGTCAGCCCCCAATTCAAAAAAAGGTCAAAATCCGAAAATAAACTGACTATACACATGAGTAAATCAATTTTCCTTAAAGTAAGAGCTGAATATTTTGTAGAATTCAGTCCTTTTATATCTTGCTGTCTCACACAAGGTATTTTCCTGTATCTGTTTACCAGTTACATCATTCTTAGTCCAGGTATGTGCTGGAGCTTGCACTAACTTGCAGGCATAAAGTGTATATTTTTTCTTTTCTGCCTTCAATGACATCAAGTTGGTAGCTTAAATTGGCTGTAGTGGAAGTATTTATACCTTAAAAATTGGCAATCAAGGCTTTTTTTTCTGAGAAGTCAATGTTAAAAATACATCAGCATACCACTGATTAGTCACCCTTGGAGGCCATGTTTCCATTTCCACCCCTTCACATGAGAAAGATAAGGAAAAAGACACCTTTTATGAAACAAAAACAAGTGCATAGGTAAATCCCCAGTGACCCATCCAGAACTGTATCTGGATCTTTCCCATGTGAGGATTAGGGGCCATGGTTATCTTCTGAAACATATTTCTATTAATCACATGTTTCAATCAGAGAAAATCTGGGTTGTCACTGAGCTGGAAATCCATGAAAGACTATCCAGGCAATCAGAAAAAGATACAGAACTGTTGGAGCACAAATCACAGTATAAGTAAAGGTCTGTTGTGATATAAACTCAAAATAGAACTAGGCATTGAGCAATCAAGGGACATTTGGTGTGTAGATTATATTTTAAGTTATTTTACAAATGTTTATTTCAGGTTATTTAAAATTATTTCATTATCAGTTTGTCTTTACAAGGTCAAGGAAGAAGGAAAAAAAAAGTCTAAGACTTTCATACCTGTTAGTACCACTAGTAATAAACTTAGTCAAGAGGAATATAAGCTAATCTACAAATTAAGGCTTCAGAATTATTAGTGAATATGGGATCTTTCATAGCTCCTATTTTTATGGGCATATTTTCTATGCCCAACATTTAATTTTGGGTGTTCCTGGAGGTCAGTCCAACAGCCTGCTCTCATCACTCCACACATCACCTAGAACAATGTTACCAGTTCCATGGTTTCAGTTGTGATTTACATACTAACAATTCCTGATCTGCATCTGCAATTCAGAGCACTGGACAGAATTTTAAAATTCATTTATTCAATTGCTTGCCCAACATTTGCACCTGTTTATCCCATAATATCTCAAATGAAGCATGTCCAAAAAAAGGAGCTCAGCATCCTTCCAAATCCTTTCTGCCTGTGATTCCTTTCTCAGCAAATGACATATTCCTCTCCTCTGTGTTCAGATAGGAATTGTACCTGGCATTTAACTCCTGTTTTTCTTACACTCCCCACATACAACCAATTACCAAGTCTTCTCCATTTTATTTCTAAAAAATTACTTAACCTTTCTACTTCATTCCCAGCATCACTAACTTCATCCATACCACCAGCATCTTACCTGGAATGCTATCTTACAGTCCTAAATTGGTCTTCCTGCCTTCATTTTCTGCTGTATAGTTGCGGTAATATTTCCAAAATATAGCTCTGATCTTCTTAATCTAAATGTTGTTAATGGTGTCTTGTTGCTATTATGATAAACTTCTTATTCCTTAATTCATTTTACAAACCCTTCATGAAATGTTTATTTTTTGAAAGAGACATGCTTTCTTCCCAAATTCAGTACATACTTTACCTTCTTTCTTTAACCTCTCCTCACCAGACTGACCTACACCTGCACAGCCTTAAGTCCTCAAATTGGACATCATGTCCTCCAGGAAAACTCTGACTCCTTAAAATCTACTTTTAGTTTCTCTCTATGTATTTGCTTCCTCATTATGTGGACCCAGTACTTCCCCTATCAGCACTTCTCGTGCTGTGTTGTAATAACTTATTTGTCAGCTTCCTCCATTAGACAATAGGCTTCACAAGGGCAGAGAACATGTCTGTCATGTCCACAATTACATTGTCAGTGCTCAACACAACACCTGGCACATAAAATGTGCTCACAATATTTGTCAAATTAATAAACCAACTTTGTTCACCCATGTTTTCATATGCTTCCCACTGTCCATTATAACAAAGAAGATCTACAGTTGTACAGATCTACTTTAGAGTTCTTTGACTCCAAAATATAGTTTCTGTGCATAGAGTGGTCTGATATATACATTATAATTTTTTAAAGGTTATTCACTTTTGATGGAAGAATATTGCTGTTTGCATACTATGCACTTGCATTTTTTAGGAGAAAATTGTCGTTGGGCTCGGTCACTTCACTAGTTCTCCAGAAAGAGTTTTTTACAATACATGTGGTCACTGATGCTACTAAAATTTCATATTTTTGCAGTATTTTTCAGTAAACCTTTACCTATCAAATTTTAATTTAAAAAAAACTCAAGCCATAAGCAGGAAATCTTACATATTTAAGCTTGGTATTTTAGGTTCCAGAATAAATGCACTGTTACACTATAGCCCAACAGCCCAGACCTTTTATGTTAAATAACATGTATATAAAATACTCTCTTATTCTTTCTAATAAATAAGATTCTTTTACAACCCTGCATTCTGAGTATGTCTTCTGACTACATATAGATAGCATGTCCTAATCTATTAATTGCTCCCACATCAAGTTTGAAATAGCCAAACTTGAGGTTGACTAGAGATATGTGTACTTTCCTCATCTCCACTGCTAAAGTAGAAATCAAGGCATGAATGTGTGTAGATGGCATCTTAGGCGATAGAGAATTTGGAAAATCAAGAAAGATCAAGATCAGCCTCTGCCTCCAAGCTTTATGTTGCCTGACTATTGTGTAAGTTAGAATCATTGAGTGAACTCTGAAGAACTAAGATCCTAACATTCATATACCTACAAAATTCAGGTTATCTTTCCAGCAATTAAAGTTTCACCACTTAATCTTTCATCAACTTAATTAGTTGGAAATTTCCCTGACAATTGTCCAAACCACCATAGAAAATAGTGACTATTACTCTGAGACTGGGCCTTTTTTTATTTACTTGCCCCTATGTTACAAGGGTTTAGTTGATTATATATTTTTAATGTAAAATGTTTTTAAATGGAAGAAATTAAAAGTTTATATACAATATTACTTAGTAACACTATAATTGACAAAATCTTGAGAATTATTTTTCTGGGAGTAGAGGATTATTCATATTTGAGAATATGTGCTATCTACTGAGTGCCCTTCTCTGGTATGTCATAATTACTTCTGTTAGTTGTTTTCCTGGTTTCAGGAATATTAAAATGTAATATGCAATATTAAAAATAGCAATGATTTTATTATTTGATGCACTTTTCTATTTTAAGAGGTACAGATTATGTTTATAAATGTGACATAAATAAAGGTTAAGAAGAGATGATGTTGGAGACTGTTATGCTAAGTGAGATCAGCCAATCCCAAAATCCAAAGGCCGAATGGTCTCTGATAAATGAATGATGATGCATAATGCGAGGGGGAAGGGTGGCAAGACTGGAGGAAGGATAGATAGCATAGAGGGAAGGGAGGGGTGGGGTCGGGGTGGAGGGGTAAGAATAATAACAGAATGTGTGACAGACATCATTGTCCTGTGTACATGTATGAATGCACAGATGGTGTGACTGTACTTTGTGTACAACCAGAGAAACAATAGCTGTACTCCATTTGTGTTCAATGAATCAATAAGCAAATAAAAAAATAAAAAAAATAAAAAAAGGGAAACACACTCCCTGAGTATTGGTTGAAAAGATGAACTAAAATAACTCATTCTTGCATAAAGCATGGTTAATATGATAACTTTTCATGTTAGGTGAAGTTTAGGTTAAACAAATTGTAGAACCAGTGGCATTCAAAGGTTTTCGTTTGTTTGCTTTAAGTGAAATCTTACGTGAATACCTGATAGGTGCTTCTCAACTTACCATGGTTATATCCTAACAAATTCAATGTAAATTCAAAATATCTTATGCAAGAGAAAAATACATTTTAGTATACTTAACCTATAGAACATCATAGTTTAGCAACACAGTACACTGTAGAGTGGATTGTTCACCCTCATAATTGCATGACTGAGAACTGTGGCTCACGGCCAGCGCCTAACATCTCATCAGTGCCTTGCTGCATATCACTAGCTCAGGAAAAGATCACAATTAAAGTACTGTTTCTATTGAATTCATATTGCTTTTACACAATTGCGAAGTTGAAAAATAAGTTGAATCATGTAAGTCAGAGACTACATATATTCACATAATTGATAAAAATAGAACATTGAATTTGCAGTAGGTCAAGCTCTCTGGGAAGCCGACTCAAGAAATTAGCATGCAGGAGTCTTATTGGGAAATGCTCTGGAATCAGCAGCTGAGGACAGTGAAAGCAGAGTTGGGCAAAGGGAGTTAAACATCCAGTCGCAACTGGCCTCCATGACCCTATGAAGTGCTCTGAAACACCCATGGTCCTTCAAGGCTGTTGCATGCTGGGAGAAGGCAGCTCTCTTCAGCCAAAAGCAATTTTCAAAAAGGGCCTACAGCTGGGGGTTATCACCTAGCCACATTCCCAGCAGCTATCAAAGTAAAAGCTTCAGAAGGGAGGATCTGACAGCAGCATAACACAGCATCTACAGTAATCTCCATTCTTTTCTCATCTCACCATCTGTGGACCTGAGTCACTTGCATTAACCCTATTCTTGAGAGTACAGTATGAAAGTGACTAATTTAAACCATTAACTCGTCAAAATGGCTAAAAATAAGTTAAAGGCTACAACTTTTCTATTGTGTTGTCTAGCTTCTCTTTTGAGAGTCCTTCAATTATGATAAACAGTATGCCTAAGGTCTAAGAAAGACCTGATAGTATTTGGAATAGGTGAAAAAATTATTCACAGAAAAGGCCACTTGTTAAAGTAGGAAATCCATGAGATTTTGTACATTTAAGGTAAGAAGTCCTTCAAAGGGCACCTTACAAGACACCAGGGTGACCCATCAGGGCCTATCTGGGGAGCCAGATAGGTTCAAGCCTAGCTGAGGTGTTTCCATCACTAGTTTATGCTTTCTGACTCCTTTGCCAAGTTCCCAATGTAGTTTTAATTCTCAAACTTTTGGAGCACAGCATGCTTGAAATAAGATTTTTCAATGAGAGAGGAACTCATTTATAAAGAAACCATATTCTGTGTACCCCCACCTCCACCCTAACATGCCATTGCAACTGATTTATGACTTGGAAATTTGGCCCTAATCATGACTTTCCTATTTATTTTTAGCACAAAGGATCTCAGCAGCCAGATTTGGTAATTTAGTAGGCACTTAAAAGAGCTTCCTCCAGTCTTAGTCCACAACATTTGGGGGACCCCTAAGAGTAATTTTAACTACTATTTTTATCCTTGGAATCCTCAGAGTGGCAAGATCAAGCAAGACAATGGCTCCAAGCCAGTTTTGTGCTAAAACTACAGCAATGTTTAGGCATGATTTTTCCTTTGCTTATAGGAACATATTACAGCAATGTCCAAACAAGCTTTTACATAAAAAGATCTTTTTATGTCTGACTTGAATTTAAAGACTTGGTTTTCTATTTACAAACAGTAGAATTTGTAGGAATCACACCTACACCTCTTTAAACTTAAATCCCTCATCTGTTAAATGGGATAATTATTATGACTGAAAAAATTATTGCATATGTTATCACAGTGCCATGCATACAGCAAACTTTCCATAAATGCTAGTCATTATTATTAATATAAACATTCAAACAAAGAAAGGCCATGATTTTCACTATCCATGGAGAGCTCATATGCTGAGTCAAAAAAGCTTGGTTGTTTTGTTGCTGTCAAAAGATAGAGAAATGTAAGGGAATTCTATAGTGATATTCTGTTTCTAATTCTTTCATGATTGAAATCTTTGTGAACTCTCTTATTAATTTCATGTTAGTGCTTCATGAATTAAAATGATCATAAAAATAAGGACTAAAGAACCCAAAGAGTTGATGGACAGAAATGGAATGTGCTCTGTGCAAACACACCTTCTTCAACAAGATGCTTCATTTTTTTTAAATGCTTACCACAATACCATGTATTTTTCTGTTGCCCTTTTCTTGGTTAAACTTAGGTGCAAAACCACATTCAGCAAAGCACACAAAATTCTGCTGTGGGTTTAGTCATTTACCAAACGAAATCAAATCTGAAAATAGTATTTTTACTCTATTGCATATGCCAAGGTTATTATGATATGTTTACACAATCACAGTGTCTTTCTTTAGTTTCAAAGTAAAATTTTGAATTAATCCATTGGTCTATATTTTCAATACACACTTAAAAATATTTGACCAGTTTACATATATAAAGTGTAATCTCTACTCAAAACACATAGCCTACACCAGTGTTCTCACCTAAAAAAATCCAACCCATGCCAACACAAATGGATACATTCTGTATATAAGAAGACAGTATAAGCCAAGAAAGGTGATTAATATGTAGTATTAAGAAGAGTATTACTAAGATTTTCACAAGGTCTTATCTTTTTAGTTTGTGAAAACACTGCCAAATACAGATTGTGATCTTAGCCTTTCTCTGTTGTAGCAACACTTCAATTAAGTTTTTCTATTCTGGACTCCCCTTTCATATTTCCTTTCCTTTCAAGTAATTCTCCATGCCAGAAAAGTAGAAGTTTCTCAAATCAGATGTTTATGGATATGAATTTTTATGAAAAGTTATGGCATATCTTTAGTGCCATCTCTTATTACATTTCCAAACTGGTTCTTCCACATTTTCCTTAACTGTCAGGTTATGTTTGCAGGTATTTTTGTAAGCAAAAATAATCAACCCAGTTTCAGCACTGCTATGGAAGCACAAATAACTGGGACAGAAGCAGACCTCAAATGGATCAGCAAGCTTTCCTTTATTCTGCAGTGGAATCAATCAATCAGGTACTGAAGGGGCTCACTTTCTGGGTAGAAAAATGGCCCCCAGTTACAGGAGGAGTCTGAGTTTCATAGTTTACAATGAGGGTGGTTTAATTATTTTAGACTGAAGCAGGACGTGTTGGTTTGGGCAGTCAGGAAAAAAGTTGTAAAAAGCCAGAAACTCATTGTCACTGGGAAAAGCCCAGAACTCCGTGTTCATTGCCTATCTTCTTCCCTGGATTCATTGTCTCCCACAGCTTCACTATTTGCTTTTTCTCCTTCTAGGACTCCTCTACAGGGGGAAAGGGCAAAAGTCCAGGGCCCAGTGTTTCAGTGTCTGCCTTCTCCCTTCAGGACCCATTGCGGTTGGGAAGGGAGGAAAGTTTCCTTTTTTCCCTCGGGGCCCATTGTTACTGGGAAAGGATTAACTGAGGATTAAGGATTGCCTTCCTGTTTCCTCTTCTTCCAGGTCAGACAGTTTGGAGCAGTTGTCATTTCCCTGTCCTGGGGGTTGTCATTTTCTGTATCCTTCAGTTTTCATAAGATGCTCAAACAGCTGATCTTGGCTAAATAGAGCTCTCCTGAGGCATTTCTCCCTCATTTGGGTTGAAAGTAATTTCTTGAGAACTCCATGCCTGGCTATCTGATCTTCACAATAACCTCTCTGCAATAGAAAAAAAAACTGACTTTTTTCTTTCTTGGATCATAACATTGGTACCCAGATCCATGATGTAGGCTTTCTTCCACCAGCGTGGCTTGCAAAAGCACTAGGCTAACAAAGACTTTGCTTCTGCAATGGCAGGAAGACCTAGACACAAAAAAACCTGCACTTTAATATTTGTTTTAGGTTACAGATGCCTTTCTAGCACCATTTCCTGATACAGGGTGGTGCACCCTCATCTCTGCCAAATTGAGTAAAACAAAGTGCTACTGAAACTGCTCTCTTTACCAGATGATTCATGTGTCTTTGTTAAAGACTGCCAGAAATGCTCATAGCAGGAAAATGGAACTAGTGAAATCTCAGAGAACATCCACACTTCTTATTACATGTCTCCTTTGCCATCTAGTCAAAGAGCAAGATGATTGCAACTCCTGCCAAACTTTCTTTCTTCTGATGATTACTGTTCTTCTGTTCCAGGCAGGGCTGTGTTTCCAAAACTGTGATGTCAATACCATCTAATCCTCAAAGGAGGCCTAGAGAAGAGACTTAAGACACTGATTTTTTTTTTTCTAGTAGATTTGGACATATAATCATAGCGAACTGAAATAGAATTTGCTGTGAGACACCATCTGTTGCCAGTTTTTTTTATTTAAATGCAGAGCAAGGGACATTAGTCTGAACTCATCTTTAGCTTAATATAGACACAGATGAATCAATATAGAAATAATTGCAGATATACATGTGTACTGGGAGTTGGTATATGCTCATGTCTTTCCAAGTGAGAGGTCCTAGAAGCAACAACATCCCAGTAGCAACCAGCATACCAGTGCCTAGATCTTTGTTTCTAAAGCCACTCTCCAAGAAAGGATGCAAGGCTCCCTGGAGAAATGACTGATTCTAGTGTTTGGCAGGGAATATACAAGATGACCTGAAACATCTTGTAATACCAGGAAATGAAGAAGTGTTAAAATCACACACAAACACACGCACACACACACACACACACACACACACAAATGCATGGTGATGGGGGCGGGGAGCCGGTATAAGAGCCAATTGAGAAAGTTCCCAAAGTCCAATGCACACCTGTAATCCCAGGGACTCTGGAGGCTGAGGCAGGTGGCTCAAGAGTTCAAAGCCAGCCTCAGCAACTTAGCAAGGCCCTAAGCAACTCAATGAGACCCTGTCTCAAAACAAAGTACAAAAAAAGGGCTGGAGTTGTGGCTCAGTGGTTAAGTGCCCCTGGATTCCAGCCCCAGTACCAAAAAAATAAAGGAAAAAGAAGAACCAAAAGCTAAAACCATCAGAGCAGCAGAACATATGAAGTAGTATTATACACAAAATATAAAATAAGTATTCATGAGTTTATCCTAATAGAAATAAATGATTGCATAAATAAATTAATGGGGGAAAATAGACAAATTACCTGTACAGAAGAATTCCAAATAATTTACAGAGACACTGCCCCATCAAGAAGGTGGAAGAAAACTCCCACCTTCCAAGGATGGGCTTTTACTTTTCAAAAACTACAGTATGAAAGGGAGTAAGTGGAGCAACTTGACAGTGAAGAGGCTTACAAAAACTATTTCTGCCAGGTTATCAAGCTTCGCGACCTCAGTGGGGAGGTCAGGGTGATGACATGCACCCTTGACAGGGTGGAAGGAGAATGCCACTTTACACTTGCCGCTTGAGAAACCATAAGCCCAAGCCAATGATCATCAAAAACAAGAAAGTTGGAGAAACTGTCACAGACCAGTGAAAAATGGAGAAGACATAATAATTAAATGTAATGTGGTGCCTAGATAGGATCTTAACAGAAAACTAAGGCATTCTGAATAAAGTATGGACTAATAACAATGTATCAATATCAATTCATCATCATTTTTAACATATAAATTTTACCATAAGTATGAATGTAAACATAAGAAGTTAACAGGAGAAACTGGATGCTGGATGTACAGGAATCCTCTGAACAATCTTTGCAACTTTTCTGCAAATCTAAAATAAAATTAGGGTAGTTTTGGTTTGCATTTCTCTTATTGCTAGAGATGTTGAACATTTTTTCATATATCTGTTGATTGTAGATCCTCTTCTGTGAAGTGTCTGCTCATTTCCTTAGCCCATTTGTTGATTGGGTTATTTGTTTTCTTGGTGTAAAGTTTTTTGAATTCTTTATAAATTCTGGAGATTAGTGTTCTATGTGAAGTGTGTGTGGCAAAGATTTTCTCCCACTCAGTAGGTTCTCTCTTCACATTATTGATTGTTTCCTTTGCTGAGAAAAGCTTTTTAGTTTGAATCTATCCCAATTATTGATTCCTGCTTTTAATTGTTGTGCTTTGGGAGTCATGTCTCACCCCAATTAGAATGTCTGTTATCAAGAACACAAGCAACAATAGGTGTTGGCGAGGATGTGGGGGAAAAGGTACACTCATACATTGCTGATGGGACTGTAAATTGGTGCAGCCACTCTGGAAAGCAGTATGGAGATTCCTTAGAAAACTCAGAATGGAACCATCATTTGACCCAGCTATCCCACTCCTTGGCCTATACCCAAAGGACTCAAAATCAGCATACTACAGTGATGCAGCCACATCAATGTCTACAGAAGCCCAGTTTACTATACCTAGATTGTGGAACCAACCTAGATGCCCTTCAGTGGATGAATGGATAAAGAAACTGTGGTATATATATACAATGGAATATTATTCAGCCATAAAGAAGAATAAAATTATGACATTTGCAGGTAAATGGATGTAGTTGGAGATTATCATGTTAAGTGAAATAAGTCAATCCCAAAAAACCAAAGGTTGAATGATTTTTCTGATAAGTGGTTGATGACACATAACAGGGGTGGGTAGAGGTAAGGGAAGAATGGAGAAAGGATGGATTGTATAGAGGAAAATGCATGGTGGGGAGGGGGCAAGGAAGGAAAGATAATAGAATGAGACAAACATCATTACCCTATGTATATGTATGAATACACAAATTGTATGATTCTACTTTGTGTACAACCAGAAAAACGATAGTTGTACTCCATTTGTGTACAATGAACCAAAATTTTTTAAAAAATTATAGAATTAAAATTTTGTTTTTCTAAAATATTGTTTTAACAAATTCCACTTGAACCTGTAGTCACATCAGTAACCATATTATCTATCCCCTTTTCTATAAATGTAATTTTGTTATCAGACAACATGAGTTTCTAATGACTTCCCTCTTCTTTTTAAACATTATTTTATAGCAGCAATATAAAATTCACATTAATTCACACTCTCCAAAATATTGATCTGTAACTTTTCATGTGAGCATTTGATTAATGTTTAAATAATATTTCCAGGGGAGGGGGAAATAATAAGAATCTAATGTCCTAATACAAAACAATTAGCTCATGCCCAAGAGAGTCTTTGAGTTTAACATATTTTTCCAATGTCTTTGGGTTTGACATATATTTACACACCTGCTGGGAATGGGATCATTGGCTCATCTAGAGATCCCAGGGAGCCTTCCAAACACTGTGGAAGTTGGCAAGTGGGAAGGGCAACAGAGTCTACTGGCTTGGAAGTCCTCAAGAGTCTCACAATGGCTGAGTCTTCTAATGTACTCACAGCAGAACAGACTGGAATGCTTTCTTTTCCACACCAACTCCCAAATAGTCTTAGTCTCAGAACCAGTATACCTATAAGAGAGTTCCTTGGCTAGAAAAGTCTAAGTCTTTCCAGAACACCTTCCCACATGGATGTCAAGCTATCCCAGTGAACTTAGAGGACCCCAGAGAGGAAGCATATAGGGATGTGTCCTGCAGCCTGGTAACCTCCATTTGTATTCATGCCCAACCCCAGGATCTCCTCAATATATCAGCTTATTACTAAGAAGCCCTTCTCAGGGGAAAACAGCAGGTGCCCAGTACTCTCTGGAGTATAAGGCTTCACAAAGTTTGATAACTGCTTCTGAGAGCAGCACTTGTTTTCTCCTTATTAAAGATCTTCTAGTTTGCTAGAATTTAAAAACATTTCTGCCTGAATATTTCCAATATGTTCTATCATTTTTTGAAGGTCAGCTATCCTACCTATCCAGCTGTGATTGTGAAGGATACGTGCACATGGAACAGAAGACAAAATGGAGGAAAAGAAATAGCATTTGCAGTCTATTCTTGATCCCTGCCCTCTAGAAACTGTGATGTGCTTTCCCTATTGTAAATACCAATTTAATCTGGTTCTGAGAGGAAAAATATTATTAGATGATGTTTAAAGCATACCTTGACTTTGGTTAAATATTTATGTATATGTATTCTGAATTTTTATAATATTTACATATTTTTAATTTTTAGATACATTTTCCAGGCAATTTAGTAAGGTGTTGACAGTGGTTAGCTGACATATATTTTTATTCATCATTTTTACTTAATTTATTTTCGGGAGTGCAACACATACACACTGTAATAATAAAAGGTCATTGGTTTTTAATATATGCTAATTTATGCATTCATGCATTAAATTTCTCTACTTTCTACCTGCTACCTGCCTGGCATAAGAGTTTTTTAAAAGAATTGTCAATTAATTAAATATAAAAGAGCTAAAAAATATATAAGAACAATGTGAATAAACTGAGTTTCTATTAGTAAATAAAATGCTTCTTCTTAAAGTTTTTCATAAGGGGTTGACCTTTCAGATGGAAATTTCCAAACTATTTTCATTTGCTACAATAAAAATTGCATGAGTGGTCAGGCCTGATCACAGATGGGGAAACTTAGTGATGCCCAGATGAAAAAGGATAACAAAGTCCAGATGTTGAGCTGTTTTTCTTCAGGCTGCACCTGGTCTACAGGGGCCTGAAGGGCTCCCAGGCCTGTGTCATTACTTGTTGTTAGGAAAGTAAGCTTGATGTCACGGAAAGTTCAGTTGTAACCCTGAAAGCTACTTGAAGGGAGAATTTCTTAATGCTGTGGATTCCTTTTAGCCTATTTTTTATACAGTTATTTGCTCAATTGTTTGCATATCAGCAATTGCTTATTAAAGTTTAAATTCTGGAATCTCTGAAAACATTTTTTCAGAAAGTTTTTGCCTCTGATGCTCTTCCACTCCCACCATTAACAGAAAGCCAAGAAGAAAAGGGACAGTCCCAAACTAAGGCCAAGATGAGTGCCATACAAAGCCCTTTGGGAAACCTGCTGAGCAATCCTATTTTTTCCAAACCTCAAATTGGCAAGAATGCCTATTTTTAATCTAAATAAACAGCAGAGCCTAATATCTTAATCAAAAAAAATATATATTTTTATTTGCTTATTTTTAATTATAGGGCTTTCTTTCCCCATCTGTGATCTGGTCCTGACCAGTCATGCGGTTTTTATTGTAGCAAATGAAAATAGTTGTTCTATGATAAGTCAAAGTGCCTTGGAATCCTGCTCAACTGGGCTTTGCCACGTCCTGGGTAACCTGGGAACTAGGTGCAGTGGCTGAAACTAAAGAATTTAGCCCTTCCCTCAAGGAATTTGCTCAAGTCTAAGGGTAATTGTCCACCCAGTTCCATCACTGCTTTCTTCATTTCCTTTTGCATGGAATTTATTTAAACAATATGAAAGTTTTTTTTAAGTTTGAATTCAGATTTTAAATTTTTTATTGCTTTTTTCAGTGTTTGACAATAGTCAAAGTAAAATGTCTCAATGATTTTTTAATCCAGATATTTGCATAAGGAAGAACCTCTTGAGAAGCAGTTTGTGACTTGGCTTGCTATTCGTTTCCTATACTGTTATTTTTTGTTTTGTTGTTTCAAGTTTTGTTTTTGGCAAGGTTGTAAAAGTCTGATTTTTTCTGTTGAATCATTCAATCCACACAATACTAAATATCTGCTACCTACAAAACAATGCACATATTAAGTGCTGTAAGAAATTCAAGATATAAGACCTGGATTCTTATTACAAAGTTTATAATCTACCTGAAGAAATCATTTGTAAATGTGAAATTTTTAATGGTAGCAGCAAGAGATAAAAGTAGGTTATAAGTCCCATTCTGAATATGATAAATAACGTTAAATAAATAAATAGATGCTGTGCATCAAGTGGTGTAAAAATATTTATTAAGTAAGTGTTCATCTTAGTGGGCATTTTATCTACCTGTGATTATTTTCTATTTCTTTTCCAAGGAAAATAAAATGTATTCCAAGGCTTCTGTGCCTCCCCATAGCCTACAAGATGGTGATGAACAACACTCCACAGTTTCCCTCCTTCCTCTATTCCTGACAGTCCACAGGCTCCTACTCAGATAATTTTACTTTCTTGATCACTTCTCTACACTTTTCTGGAGCCAGATGAAGCAAATTCAGTGGAAACCATGAAGGTCACCTCCACCCCATTGCTTACACATCCATCTCCACTGCTTCCACCTCATTATGGCAATGGACCATCTCTAAAGATGGCACCACCCAGAGTTTAAGGCAGGAAGTAGAGGACTTCAAGCATTAGGTTTCCACATTCACTTGGGGAGCTAATGGTCATGCAGCCTCCTGCAGAAGACTTAGAGAGGAGAATTTAGCAGCTAAGAAAATGGTTGCTTCCCATGAAGAACATTTACTTTTCATCTAAGTGCCTCCATGTCCCTCTCTGTTTCCTAGAAAGCAATAACCAAGCCACTGTCTAGAACCTGGTTACCACCACTCCAGTAGCACAGGGAGAGTAGCACAGGACATTGTTCTTTAGCATGTGCAAAGACAGAGGCTGTGGAAACTGGTTAAACTTGAGGGGTCCCGTGGCTAAGAGTTGTTACTTGACCTCCATGGAAACACTGACCCTCTCCCCCTACTATTAAAAATCAGAATTTTAGATGTTCTCTTCCACACTTCAAGAACCTTTGCTCTCCTCACTTGGACAAGAGATTCAGGGTGCAAAACTTCTGCATCTGGTTTCTGTGTGAGCTCAGAACTACTCATGTTGAGAGAGCTGCATAAATCAGGGTAGAGCATAGACTCTAGAACCAAACAGACCTGTTTCAATCTCAGTGTCCCTAGTTCCTAGAGTCAGTCTTTTCAATTTCCTTAATTATAATGCCTTGTTGAAATGTTCCTAGGATTAAAGATAATGAGCCTGGATTAATATAAATGCTTAATTATGATGGTTATTATTTTCTAACTCCTTGACTTTACTTATGTCCATATTACCTGGACTTGACCAGATGTGATGTTTTCTAGCTCTTTACAGCTCAGGAGGACCTAGTCTTGAACCCTGACCATCCTGCCCTGATGAGTCGGTCAGGGAGGAAAATGAAGAGCCACAGGTCCTTCCTCTTCAGAGTCACAGTTAGGCAGACACTCCACTGGGGCACTATGACTGTGCTTCATGCAACAGAGCCAGCAAAGGTGGGTTAGGGGATATGATGAGCTAGAATTTGTCTTTGGTCCTTGTCTGCCAGTCCCCATCTTTAATTTAGACTTTGCTTTACTTTAGAATTAGTCATTGTGTTTCTCCTCCACAGAGTTTTCTTTCTCATTCCATCTTTCTGAACTAAAATCTTGATCTTAACACGTTGAGCAGGACTTTGGAGTCAGGTGAGTCCAGGTGTCATTTTAAAAACCATAGCTGGGATTACTAAAATCACTTGCCCTAGTGAACCCAGCTTCATTGCTGTGGACACAGTATTACCACCCAGGTCTCAGTGCTCTAAGCCATGTCCTGGGATTCAGGTCTCCCTGGTGCCACCACATTACAGCTGAATAAAATCACTGAAGAAAAATATTTACAACTCAATGATATGCTTTTGGAGCTCATTTAAGTTTTTGAAATTCTTAAATATACATGACAAAAACTAAGCACACATTAAACATGATTATGTATTTAATTAAGAGAATATTTTGTTAATAAAACAGACGATGAATATTAGTATTTTAAAATTACACTGCTTATTTAAATGATCTAGTTCTTTTTTTTCCTTTTAGTCCAAAGAGTATTCAGTAATTTACTCAAGAAATATCACTTTACATGATACCATGACAGATGATCACATATTAGAGAAATAAAGTACAGGTAAGAGAAACTAACAATAAGAAAATTAGTTTTCTGGGTAAAAGTCCTTTTTGAAAAGATGATATTGTCAACTGTTGAGAGAGAGAAAGAAAAAAAGGAAATAGTTACTGATTTCAGTGTCTAACTCTTCCTTAGAAAGTTTGACAGTAAAGAAGCAACAAATTCCAGAAAGTGAAACTTATTTTCAGTATTTTGAGAATGTAAGATATTGTGAGTGAAATATTAAAATCTTATGCCCTAGGAAGTGTTAATAGTATTTCACAGTTAGGATAATGAGGCCCATGATTCTGCCTAACAGTGAAATCCATTATTAGCTAAGGCTTAATCAAAAAGTTACTCTTTCTACCAAAAGACATAGAATTTCAATATTTCTCCAAACCCTACAGAGATTCAAAATAGAGTGCTCAGAGCCAAGTGCAAGGGAACCCCGAAAGTTACAACTTTCTTTTGTGTAATACTAGAGACATTTCATAGAGCATATTATAGAAGAAAACTCTCAGGAATACCATCTATAAAAGCTCTATACTTACAGTGAATCTGGAAACATACCATGAGATTGATATTAGGCAAAGAGTAGGATCAATAGAAGTGAAACAACACACAAAGAAAAGGAAACGTGTTGGAAAAGAAAATAGAGCATTGTCTTAAACCATCCACAATTTGTAGTTTTCACCAATACCTTCAAAAGGAGGAATTTAAAATACACAGCCTCACGAGCAGACACACACCCCTGTGTGTGTGTGTGTGTGTGTGTGTGTGTGTATGTTGCTCAAACTGTTGCTTCTGGTAAGAAAACTGGAATACAGGGGAGAGAGTCTGTATGTCCTTTCAAATCTTTTAATTTTGTTCTGTGTGTGAACTAGCTAAAAAAAAGTAAATTACTTTAAAATGCATAAATGTAAAATCTGAAAAGACTCATACCAACATGTTAATAGTGGTTATCTCTGAAAGATTCAAGACTCTTGTTTTTCTCTTTCATATTTTTATAGTTTTATAATTTCTATAATAAATGCATGTTAATCTTATGATCACAAAAATATATACTTTTAAATTTCTCCAACAACATGAAAAAATAGTGAGCAACCAATGAATTTAAAGAAGTAAAATAAAATTAATAATACCAGTATTCCCATTGTATGTTATTAGTTATTATATATAATTTTACTTAAGTCAACAATATGGAAAACTAATTATAGTTCTCATTAAGTAGTTCATTTTCAACTAACATCTTCTGTTTTCTTTGTAATTACTCATCTTAAGGAGGCCACATGAGTATTGTTACAGATATTCGAATAAGTGGCTCCAACCCCTGGATATTTGGTGTCTAGGAAGAACAAAATTAGATAAAACACACTCTTAACATGCTTCCACATGACTAATTTCTACATGTTACCTTCTCAAAGCTGGACCTACAGAACTTGACTTAGTTATGCAACTTACATGGGAATAATAGATAAATTATAAATTCACACAACAAATATCTTTAAAACATTCACATTTATAACTACAGCCATTTGAATTAACAGGAGGCAGTTTTAAATCTTTTATTGTAGAAAACATGTAAATGGTCATAAGTACCTTAAATGACACTCAACATCATTAGTCATTAAGAGATGAAGTGAAAATCACAAGATACTACTTCACACCCAGTAGGTGGCTATAATCAGTAATAGACAATAACAGATACTAATGTGTGACAAAATTAGAATCCTGATACACTGCTGATGGGAATGTGAAATCATGCAACTGCTATGAAAAACCTTTGGTAGTTCCTCAAAAAGTTAAACATACAATTTCCATGTGACCCAGCAGTTGCACTTCTACATATATACACAAAAGAAATGAAAACACAGTCACATGAAAAGTTGCACAAGAATGTTAAAAGGGCTGGGGATGTGGCTCAGTGGTAGAGCACTTGCCTAGCATGTGTGAGGCACTGGGTTTGATTCTCAGCACCGCGTATAAATAAATAAAATAAAGGTCCATAAACAACTAAAAAAAGTATTAGAAAAAGAATATGAAGTGTTATTCATGATAGTCCAAAATTAGAAACAACTCAAATGTCCATCAGCCAATGAATGACTAAACAAAGGGATGTTCTTCATCCTTACAAAGGAATGAAGCACTGACGCGAGCTACAACATGGACAAACATTGAAAACACTGTTACGTGAAAAAAGCCACATGCAAAAAGTCACATATCCTATGACTTCATTTACATGAAGTGTCCAGATTCAGAGGGTTGATTAGTGGTTGTCAGGAACTGAGGCAAGGAAAGAATGAAAAGTCACTGCAAGGTTGATTCCATAATCTAGCTATTGTGAATTGAGCAGCTATGAACATTGATGTGGCTGCATCACTGAGGCAATCTGATTTTAAGTCCTTTGGGTATAAGCCAAGGAGTGGGATAGCAGGGTCAAATGGTGGATCCATTCCAAGTTTTCTAAGGAATCTATTATAGAATCAACCTAGATGCCCTTCAGTAGATGAATGGATAAAGAAACTGTGGTATATATACACAATGGAATATTACTCAGCCATAAAGAAGAATAAAATTATGACATTTGTAGGTAAATGGATGATGTTGGAAACTGTTATGCTAAGTGAGATCAGCCAATCCCAAAAATCCAAAAGCCGAATGGTCTCTCTGATAAATGAATGATGATGCATAATGTGGGGGGGAAAGATGGCAAGAATGGAGGAAAGATAGCTAGCATAGAGGGAAGGGAGGGGTGGGGGTGGGTGGGGGGTAAAATTAATAACAATGTGTGACAGATACCATTGCCCTGTGTACATGCATGAATGCACAGATGGTGTGACTCTACTTTGTGTACAACCAGTGAAACAATAGCTGTACTCCATTTGTGTTCAATGAATCAATAAGTAAATAAAAAAAAAAAAGTCACTGCAAATGGGCACTGGGCTTCTTTTGGGGATGATGATAATATCATGAAATTAGACAATAGTGATAGTTTCACAATCTTGTGCATTTGCTAAAAACTACTGAATTGCACACTTTAAAGGGGTGATTTTTCAAATGTAGAAGTTTTAAAAAGTCAAGATGAAAGTAGAACAGTTGATTACTAGAGACTGGGAAGGGAGAAGAAGGGAAGTTGGAAAGGGGGGGTGTGCCTTTGAGTGAATGTTATATGCATATATAGAAATATCACACAAAACCCCATTATTATGTACAATCAATGTGTGCTAATAAAAATGTTTAAAGAATAGAAGGGGTGATTTTATGTTATATAAATTACATATCAATGATTTTTTAAAATTTCATTGTGAGGGGCATGTCTAAAGTCAGAGCATCAACCTGTTCACATTTTATTGATCCATGGGCATAAGAATCACATGGGCTGATCCTTTGGGAGACCCTGATGTTATTACTATCCATTAAATAGCATATGAAGATTAACGCCATGCAGACCACATTTAAAATCTCTTAGGGATATGCTAATGCTTAAATTTTATTTGAATCCATCACCAAAAGAAAGGGAACATGGCACAAATAAATAAAAAAATTTTGCTTTTTTTCCACAGACTTTCCTTATAATAGCATAGTGAAGTCTGGTTATTTTTAGAATTTTTAATCACCAAGCTCTAATTACCACACAGTGAAAACTGACAATATGGCCTTGAATATCCAATTAGATTCTTTATAATAAATGATTAGCTGCTTATATGAATATGACCAAAGACTGACTTCTAATATCCATCAACCCATCTCCTGGATGTTAAACACAGATTATGCGATCTTTATTTTAATTACTACTCATACCAAACATTATTATAACTAATTTCAAAACAAAAATTCTTTTTTGTTGAGCATATAGTTATTAAATTATTAATTATTTAAAAGTGTTACTGAAAGATTCCAACAAACATCTAAATTCTCTGATTTTTTTCTTCTGAATTTTTTGGTTATATGGGGAGAGGGCAAGAAAAACTATTGAATAATAGTTCTCAACCCTTTGTTTCCTCTTCCTTCTCTAGACACAGGGAGTACTCATAGTTTTATTTAAAGTACTATTTAAAACGTTTTTCATTAAGAGGGCACAATGGCACATGCCTATAATCCCAGCAACTCAGGAGGCCTGAGGCAGGAGGATTGCAGGTTTGAGGCCAGCCTGGGTAACTGAGTGAGACCCCATCTCAAAATAAAAAACAAGAACCTCCCTGGGTTCAACCTCAGTACCAGCCCCACAAAAAAAGGTTTTCTTTAGCATTTCAATAGGGAACTTTTATGCCAATAAAATAAACTTTATCTTATAACCCTGAATTATCTGCTACTGCATAAAAAATTACTCCAAGTCACAGTGACTTAAAAGAAAAGCATTTATTATCTCACAGTTTTTGTGGATTTGGTGTTAAAAATCAGTGTGGCTGGAGGACTTGGGCTCAGGAACTCTCCCAAGGTTTCCAGGCCTGACTGACACTGGGGGACCCTTCCATCACATCTCCAAGATGGGGATCCTTCCGCAGGAATCCTCAAGAGTTCCCCAGGCCTCATAGAGCTGTTTGATGATTCCTCTCAACCTGGCTTCACGCAGAACCCGTGATCCAAGAAAAAACAAGGAGGAAGCCATGATGCGCTCTTCGATCTCGTCTTGGAGGCCTCACATCATCCTGTCCACCACGTTAGACATGAGTTTTTAAGTGCTGCCCGCACTCAAAATGGGAGAGGGATTAGAGGAATTTCTTTCCCTTTAGAAAAGAATGACAACAAATGTGTGGACTTATTTAAAAATCTCCACAAACTCTTTTAAAAAACAGTTGGTCACCATGTGTGCAGTCAGTACTTAAAAATCAATCTCAGGTATGTATTAATTTAGTTCTAGATTTCACTTAGAAGTTCCATGATAAGACTTAAATTCTCTTATCTGGGAGTATTTTCTCTACTTCATGTATCTTTTTTCTCTCTCAAAGAAAAAAAACTAAGGATTAACAATAAAAGCACCACGACGGGGACGATTAGTTCTCATCAGATATTTATGTGCTTTTGTATATTTCATGGCCTTCCTACAGTGAGATTGAGGCCCTTTAGCAACTTTTGGCCAATAAAACCTAAGTGGAGTGTTTCACCCATGCTGAAACAGGAGCTGGGGGGTCTTTCCATCCTCCTTTTTGTCTCCATTGGCAACCTTGAATCAACATGTTTTCCACCTGGTGGAGCTGCAAGAAAAAAGAGGGTGCTCAGTCATTGGTGGACTGTGTTGTGAGTGAGAAGAAAGTTTATTCTGTTAAACCTCTAAAATGTGGGGATTCATTTTTCATTCAGACTAGCATATAGCAGAAGGTTACTGTTACTGCTACACTGTAGTTAAATGTTTAAAAGTAGAGCTCTCTCATGTCCTAAACAAATGTTGTTATCCTTATTAGAAATTAAGATTGTCCCAATCAAGAATAAATAATAGCAACTGAGATGAGAATATTAAAATCCAGTTAGTAGAACCTCATTCTCAAATCCAGGTAGCTCTGATCTACATGTAGAACAAAAGAAAAACAGCCTCAGGCAGAAAGAATTTTAAGGAAGAATTTATGGTAAAAGAAATTCATGATCTTATGTTGAATTCACTCTAAGTCACAGTTGTGAAAGCTAACTCTAAAGCTTAAAAAGTAATTCAAAGAAGAAAACCAAGTAAGCATATGCCTAACCTCTGGAAGCTGAAATCAAAGATTAAATTGTATCTGTGATAGGATCTAGGACTATTTATATACTAAATATTCCATAATTAAATTCCTAGATCTATTCTCTATTTTTTGAACAACTCGTCACCTGTGCCCTTGGTGTTCTGAAAGATTGAATGTGGGAAGTAAAGAGGATGGTGTTGTTCAAAATAATAAGTCAAAGACTTGGGAATTAAGCAAGCTTAGAACAAAGGAGAAGCAGGAAAGACTCATAAAGTGGTTGGCAGAAACAGGGAACAACATTATTCTACATAAATAAAAACAAGTAGTGATAAGGAATTCTGTTCTTTGAAGGGGGAAAAAAAAAGGCCTAGTGAATTTGTTATTTTCCCTTTTTACCTGCAGGTGGCAGCTCCTGCTAAAGGTACTTCCTAAGGGTAATGTTCCTATTTCTGTACCTTCTTGGTACAGGCAATCCAGAGGACTGATTCCCACCTCTCACCTAGGAGAAGAAAAAAAAATACTGAAGTTATAATTTAGACACTTCTCAATAAAGTAGAAATTTTTCAAAGTAACATTAATTCCAAAAATAAAAAATAAAACAAATACTTTCCAGGGGTACAACAGAAAAAAATAACACATATAAGTTATGTTAATAAAATAATACATATATATGTATACACACACACACATACTTTTTTCTTTTTTTAATTTATTTAATTTTGATTCATTGAACACAAATGGAGTACAGCTATTGTTTCTCTGGTTGTACAAAAAAGTAGAGTCACACCATCTGTGCATTCATACATGTACACAGGTCAATGATGTCTGTCACACATTCTGCTATTATTCTTACCCCCCCACCCTGACCCCACTCCTCCCTTCCCTCTATGCTATCTATCCTTCCTCCAGTCTTGCCACCCTTCCCCCACCCCCCGCATTATGCATCATCATTCACTTATCAGAGAGATCATTCGGCCTTTGGATTTGGGGGATTGGCTAATCTCGCTTAGCATAACAGTCTCCAACATCATCCACTTACCTGCAAATGCCATAATGTTATTCTCCTTTATGGCTGAATAATATTCCATTGTGTATATATACCACAGTTTCTTTTTTTTTTTTTAATAGAAATAACAAACCATTTTATTAACTTACCCAAACCCTCTGTCATTCCTTCTTCAGCAGCATTTGCCCTGCTGGCAGGGAGAAGGGGCCTTGCTTAGTCTTGGGGACCAGCCAACCAGAAAAAGGAGGCCGCAGATGCAGGACTAATCATGCCCTCAGATGCTCACACATGGCTGTTCCTGGCCCTCGTCTGAGAGTGCGGTCCCTCCTTAAGCAACTCATCTTGGCCAGGCTCTGGTAGAGCCTGAGATGGTAGGGGACTCCCCACACTGCCTCTACCCCCCTGTGCCATCCAATAGATGGGGAGTTAGCAATTCATAGGCGCAAGCTCTGCTCTGGTCACCTGCAGACTTGGCTTACAAATGTGAGGCTGGCACTCTGAATTCAAGATGCCCCATAAAGGCTTCATTAGTTGGTGCTGCTGGGAGCTGAGTCTCCCAGGAGCCAGACAGGTCTGTGCTCAGCCAGGTCTGGAGCAAAGGGGGAAGCTCCAATTTAAATCTGATAATTCTGACATCAGTCCAGTCCCATGCTCCAGAGATAAACTGATCCAGTCTACCATCTTTTCAGATAGCTCCTATTAAAGTAGAAAAAGTCCAAATTAAATACCTCTGTTCCCTGATATTTGGGGTTCGTTTTTGGTATTGTTTGTTTTTTTTGTTTTTGGGGGTTTTTTTACTTATTGACTCAATGAACACAAATGGAGTACAGCTATTGTTTCTCTGGTTGTACACAAAGTAGAGTCACACCATCTGTGCATTCATACATGTACACAGGACAATGGTGTCTGTCACACATTCTGTTAATATTCTTAACCCTCCACCCTGACCCCACCCCTCCCTTCCCTCTATGCTATCTATCCTTCCTCCATTCTTGCCACCCTTCCCCCCTGCATTATGCATCATCATTCATTTATCAGAGAGACCATTCGGCCATTGGATATTGGGGATTGGCTGATCTCACTTAGCATATCAGTCTCCAACATCATCCATTTACCTACAAATGCCATAATTTTATTCTTCTTTATGGCTGAGTAATATTCCATTGTGTATATATACCACAGTTTCTTTATCCATTCATCTATTGAAGGGCATCCAGGTTGGTTCCACAATCTAGCTATTGTGAATTGAGCAGCTATGAACATTGATGTGGCTGCATCACTGTAGTAATCTGATTTTAAGTCCTTTGGGTATAGGCCAAGGAGTGGGATAGCTGGGTCAAATGGTGGATCCTTTCCAGGTTTTCTAAGGAATCTCCACACTGCTTTCCAGAGTGGCTGCACCAACTTGCAATCCCACCAGCAATGTATGAGTGTACCCTTTTCCCCACATCCTCGTCAACACCTGTTGTTTCCTGTATTCTTAATAAAAGACATTCTAATTGGGGTAGGATGAAATCTTAAGGTGGTTTTGATTTGCATTTCTCTTATAACTAGAGATGTTGAACTTTTCTTCATGCTTGTAGACCTTCCTCTGTAAAGTGTTCATTTCCTTGACCCATTTATTGATTGGGTTATTAGTGTTCTTGGTGTAAAGATTTTTTAGCACTTTGTAGATTCTGGAGATCCATGCTCTATCTGAAGTGTGTGTGGCAAAGATTTTCTCCCACTCTGAAGGCTCTCTCTTCACATTGCTGATTGTTTCCTTTGCTGAGAAAAAGCTTTTTAGTTTGACTCTATCCCAATCATTGATTCCTGCTTTTATTTCTTGTACTTTGGGAGTCATGTTAAGGAAATCTGGTCCTAGGCCAATGTGATGAAGATTTGGACCTATTTTCTCTTCTATTAGGTGCAGGGTCTCTGGTCTAATTCCTAGGTCCTTGAACCATTTTGAGTTGAGTTTTGTACAGGGTGAGAGATATGGGTTTAGTTTCATTTTGCTGCATATGGATTTCCAGTTTTCCCAGCACCATTTGTTGAAGAGGCTATCTTTTCTCCATTGTATGTTTTTGGCTCCTTTGTCAAGTATGAGATACCTGTATTTATGTGGGTTTGTCTCTGTGTCCTCTATTCTGTACCATTGATCTACCTATTTTGGTGCCAATACCATGCTGTTTATGTTACTATTGCTCTGAAGTATAGTTGAAGGTCTGGTATTGTGATACCCTCTGCTTTGCTCTTCTTGTAAGAATTGTTTTAGCTATTCTGGGTCTCTTATTCCTCCAAATGAATTTCATGATTTCTTGCTCTATTTCTATGAGGTCTGTCATTGGAATTTTAATTGGAATTGCATTGAATTTGTATAGCACTTTTGGTAGACACATACATTTCTTCCAACACAGCAACATAACAATTCTAAGTTAACTTTTTGAACTTTTTAGAGTTGTGTCTTGTTTTCATTTATTTTATTTTTTTGTATGTTTTTAAGTGTACCATCTTTTTGGCCAGATCATAAAAGGCGGGAATTGGATGAATGGGATCGAGAATTACACTAATCATATAAAAAATTTTCAGCATACACAAAGATTACTGTGGATATTTTCAAAGACATATGTATCTCCAAATAAGTATTAGGACAGTGTATTGGAAGGACATACATTACATGTGTTAATTCTAATATCTGTTGCAGAGAGGAAATGGGATTAGAAATAGAAGATGAAAGAAGAAAAATAGTGAAGTACATTTAGATTTATTTCAACTATATTATGGTTTTAGTTGCTTTTGTAAATAGTATTATATTTCAATTTTTAGTTACTTATTCTTAGCTTACAGAAATAAGATTAATTTTAGTATATTGACCTTATATCCTGAAATTTTGCTACATTTACTTAGTAGAATTTTTGTGGATTTACTGGGATTTTCTATGTAAATGATCTTGTCATTTTTATTTAAAGATAAGAAATGTCCATAGCCAATCTACATAGTTGGTTTTTTTTTTAATTTTTCTTGCCTTATATCACCATCTAGGATTTCTAGTTTACTAGAAGTACTAAGAGCAGACATCTTTGGCTGTTTCTTAATCTTAACAGGAAAGTAATCACTATTCCATCACCAAGTATGGTAACTGTAGGTATTTTATAAACACCCTTTATCAAGTTGAGAATGTTCCTTTTTACTCCTCAATCACTAAACATTTTTACAATGCATGTAAGTCAGATTCTTGAATGTTGTTTTCTTTATTTGTTGATAGCATCATGATTTTTTCCTTTTTTAGTCTACTAATTTGGTACATTAAACCAATCAATTATTAACATGTACCAACTGGACATAATGTATTATCCTTTTTATATATTATTGGATCCAACTAGCAAATACTTTGCTGAAAATATTTGCATCTATGTTCACATGTTACATTGGTCTTGGATTGTCTTTTCTTAAAATGTCTGTCAAATCTTGAAATCAGAGCAATTTCTCTGATTTCTCTTCTGTTTTCCAAAAGAATTTGAGTAGAATTGTTACATTTCTTTCTTAAATATTGGGTGCAATTCACTGGTGAAGTCATCTGAAACAAGTTTTCTTTGTGGGAAAGTGTTTTAACTAAATTATAGTGCTATTTAAGTATCTCTTCTTGAGTAAAGAAATTTTGTAGGACAGATTTTATTTAAGTTCTCAAATACATTGGCAATTTTCACAATGTTTTCTTACGTCTAATGTCTGTGAGATCTGCAATTATTCTTTTTGACTTTTGTCCTACTGTTTTTATCAATTACTTAAATAGGAATGATGAAATTCCAATTATGTCTGTGTATTTGTCTATTTCTCCTTTCTGTTCTCAGTTTTTGCTACAGCATTTTCAAATTCTGTTGTGATATGTGTATGCATTTAGAATTGTTATGTCTTTTATTCATTGATCCTTTTATTATGTGTTTCTGTATGTTAGTCTAGGGGTGCTGGGTTTGTAGTCTCCATTCAGTAAGGAATTTAAGAACAGGATTCAGAGATGGCAAGCAAGAAATAGGTTTATTGCAAAGGTGACATAGATATAGACTTCTCTGAAGAGAAGGGGCCCCATAGCTGGAAATCCAGTGTGGGAGTTTGGGCCTGTTCTTTTTGTGGTCTCTGGAAATTCCTCTTTTTCTTATCTCCTCCCCTGTCCACATACTTCTCACTATTATTGACTGGTGTCACCTCTGTCCAAGCATCTGTTTTTGTTTTTCTATTGGTTCCCCTGCTTAGGAGCTCGAGTAAAGAAGTGTCTGTCTGATTGGTCCCCTGCTTGTGTCCACAAGCTCTTTAGTCAAGCAGGAAGTTGACCCTCCCCATGCTCCTTTGTTCTGGCCCTACCCCTGACCTCCTTCCTCGCCATCTTGCCCTGGCTGCCTAAGCCCTTGTATATCTCCCTCATTTATCCATGGCAATAGTTCTTGTTCTAAAGTCTACTTTCTCTGCTATGAGTATGGCCAGTAAAAGTTTACTTTTAATTAACTAATGCATAGTTTCTCTTTGTGTTACCATTTTTCTCTAAACAGGCCTATATATTCGAATTTCAAGTGGGCTTCATGTAGGCAGCACATACTTATATCTTGTTTTTGCATCCAGTTTGTCAATGTTTTCCATGCAAATGGGATATCTAATTCATTTATATTTAACATAGTAATTTTAGGATTGGTGGTAGATTTATCTACCACCTGGCTCTTTGTTTTCTATTCCCTAGCAGTAGACTATCATTGCTTGTTACTAGGTGGGTAGATTAGGGTGGGATGGAGAGGGTTCTCTTTTCTCCTCTTCCATTTTCAGCCTTAGGCAGGCCCTCGGGATAGGTTTTCTCAGTTGTTTCTGCCCCACTGCATTTCAGGAGTCAAAATCTTGGGAGTCTTGGGCAGAAGAGTTTTCTACCCTCTCTCTAGCAGCATTGCTCTTCTAATTACTCAATTCAAGAACCATGGGGAATTTCCATTCCTCTCTAAGACAGATGGCTTTTGTTTCTATCCATCTTTCTGTAGCATTGTATCTTTGTCTGGGCCTAGGGTAGGACGACTTCCTCCTCTCCTCCAGCAGTAGACGAATTTTGCTTTGAACCTTTCCACGGAGGAAGATCGTTGACTGGGGGCAGAATACTTTCCTGACTCCTCCAAAGGTTTACAGATTGTGCTTTATATGTAATAAAAGTCCAGAAAGTGGGCAGATTTTCTTTGTATGTCACCAAGGGGTGTATTCTCAGAACTCCTGGCCTGAACCCAATCTTTCTTGTGAACACTCAGTGCAGCTCAGTAAAAAATCATTGACAAACAAATGAGTACTGCCCTTGTGTCTAGCACTCCCAAGGATCCCAAACTATCATACTAGTCCACATTCGGCCTTTAAGAACTTGTTAAAATTTTAGCTATTTTCTTCTTCCTCTTTTTAGAGCTGTAACCTCTTCTGTGCTCAGTCAAACGTGGAACAGATTGTAGGTGCCATTTCTTCTTTAAGAGACTTGTAATCCTTTAGAATTTATTTAATTGCTTTGCATCTTCAGTTCTTTAATGTCTCATAAGAGTTATGATTTTTTATATTATCTGGATTTTTCTTGTTAGAAAGAGACCAACATTCTTTTTGTGGCGTGGAGTGTCTTGGAAAATGAATGAAATAAGATGAGCAAAGTATGGATAATTGATAAATCTGAGTGATGGACAGATGGAGATTCATTACATTCTTTTCTAACTTTGCATATGTGTAGCAATTTTCAGAATAAAAAGATTTACAACAATTGCCTTAAGATCAGAACACTTTAGATATTAGGCTTCATATTCCAGAGATTACTTTAAATTAATGTTGCTCTCAGGGCTGGGGTTATAGCTCAGTCTGTAGAGTGCTTGCCTCACAAGCACAAAGCCCTGGGTTCAATTCCCAGCACCACAAAAAAAAAAAATAATAATAATAATGTTGTTCTCAAATAGGATAGTCTATGACAAATTATATTTACAAAGTGAAGGATTTCACCTCTGAAAGTAAAATATATTGGAAACAATGGTGAATGACATGTCCTAAGAATTAACTGACAAGGTTTGATTATTGAAATCCCATGACCTCTACAATTGAGTTGTCTTCTTGTTTGCCAATGTTGTTAGCTTCCCTCGGTGTATAGAAGTTAATTTTCTTATCAAATGAACATTTATTACCACCATTTTATTATTATCTTTTTCATTACCAGCTATTGCAGATACTTCTGTAGATTTCAATCCTATAAAAAAAAGATTCGGAACTGGGGTTGTGGCTCAGTGGTGGAGCACTTGCCTAGCATGTGTGAGGCACTGGGTTCGATTCTCAGCACTGCATATAAATAAAGGAATGAAATAAAGGTCTATGTACATCTTAAAAAATTTAAAAAAAAAAAGATTCAAATGATGAAGGAATGTTATGAAATGTTCCCTGTCCTTAATAAAAAAGATTCTCTTCCTTTTTAAAGAGCCTCTTTCATTGACCTTTTCTTTGTATAATCCCAGTGTTTCTCAATTTCTGATTCATTCGTAGCATTTTCCATATATGAGGTGTACAACGTGTGCCAAGCCTGATGACAGATACTTTATGTAAATTCCTCTTATGTTTTGGATATGGTCTAAGTGTTCTCCTGAGATCCATTTTGATTAAAGGTTTGGTGCCCAGGATGGCACTATTTGGAAGTTCTGGGCAGACTTTTGGAGGTGGGTCCTAGTGGGAGGTCTTTGGGTCTTTGAGCATATGTCCTCCAGAAGGTAGTTCCCCCAAGAGGATTGTAGTAAAAGCTTAAGTTTGGCCCCACCCAGTCCACTGTGCTCTTGTTTGAGATGTTATCTCTTGTCTGCTCCTATACACACTCCCACCATTGCTATCCACCATGATATCATATAGCCAAGAATGTTGCAGAAGCCAGTTCTGGGCCTTGAACCTACAAAAATGTAAGCTATATAAACCTTTTCTTTTATATGTTATCTTGTTCAATTTATTTCATTCTAGTAACAAAAAGCTGACTAATAAAATTCCTTTGCACTGCACGACTTCTTTTGGGTTTCCACAAGTTCTGTTATTGGTCTAATTTTCTACTCTACCCTCACTCTCACTTCTAGTGTGTTAAGGCCTCACCTTTATCCACAGGTCAAGTTTTATGTCTCCAATAACTTCCTAGACTTTTTCATGTTGTCAATATGTTTGAAAAGGAAAGAATACAATTTACACCAATCCAGTTCTCATCTTTTGTCACACCAGAAGATACATGCTAGAAAATTACTACACAAAGTAATATAGTCAGAACACTGAAAAAAAAAATCTATATGCCTTGTGCCATATAAAATTGTATTTTTTTATGTGACATTCCTTACCTCTGTGACTAACCATGCTAGGAAAACAAACTATCACCTTTGAGCAAAAGTGGTTAAAGAATCATCACAAAAGATAATACTTATGATATTGGACAAATTATATTGTTGTATTGTGTGCATGTACAAATATGTAAATATATATGTATATATTTATTTATATATGTATAATATTACCCTCTGAAAGCTAAAAATAGGATAATACAATACCTAAGAAAAATGAACTAGGGTGGGGAATGAAGAAAAATTCACTTTCTGAGTTAATTCTTTAAATGTTACTGATAATATTGGTATTACTGACAACTCCTAACTCAATTTAAAAGACCAGAGCTATGCTCAATTTTATCAAAGAGAGTAAATAAGAACTTTCAGAAAAAATTTTATTATTATCTATAATAGTGAAATGCTATATAACTAAATAATAATGATCAATATGGGATATGAAACAGGAGAACCAATGAGCAATGTTTGTCAATGTTTTTTTCTTTATCCTTAGCAAACTTTCTAGTTGAATGGGTTTTTTTTTTTTTTTTATTTGTTTCTTTGTTTTGCTGTACTGGGCATGGAGTCCAGGGCCACATGCACATCACCCCTGAGCTACATCTCTAGCCCAAAGTTGTCCTAGTTTAATGATAACTATCCACAACCTAGTTTACTTACTCTTCATATATACTAAGCAACTTTTTGATAAACCAAGCGACTTTTCTTATTGGGAAGAGTTATGCTCAAAATAACTGGTAAGTTGAATATCTGTGCCTCAGGAGATGAGACCTGGGCCCTTAGCCAGATGTGACTGAGCTATGACACAGCTCCTCCCTATGGCTGAATGCAGCATCTAATTTCTCACTCTCTACATCTTATGTCAGTTTCCTTTGTGTACAATTTTGCTTGTATGACCTAATGATGTATTTCAATTTTTATTATAGGCCTAGAATTTTATTCTCTATTCACAAGGTAAATACATTTGGTTTTGCCTGAAATTCTTGAATAGTTTTTTAAATGCCAATATTTTTTGAAAATTTTAAGACATTCATATCAATGCCTTACCTGAATACTTGAACTTGGACAAAAAGAAAAATAAAATCTGTTGCTCTGTTATTTTAATGTAGCTATAACACTTTTTGTCTTCCCTTCTGGCAAAATTGCCTTACTAAAGGGTGACAACAGTTGACAACTCAGTAATGATGTACATCCTATAAAGGGCTGAGAGTAAATATTCTAGGCTTTGTCGTCCATACAGTCTCTAATGCGACTTTTTGACTTTGCTGTTACAATATGAAAGCAGCCAATATGAAATGAATGGTCATTGCTTGGCTCTAATAAAACTATTTGTGAACACTGAAATTTAAATTTCATTTAATCTTAATAGATCAGGAAACATTCTTTTTCTCTCCACCATTTAAAAATGCAAAAATCAGTCTCCACTTGTAAGCCAACCACAAGGGGGCAGTGGGCTAGATGGCCATGGCCATAGTTAACCAGTCTATTTGAGAAAATATGTCTAGTGTTGATCTGTGTTCTGAGCTCTACAACCGCATTTTCAGTTTTTCCCTAGTTATCCTATTATGAATATCCCCAAAGCACCTTAAACTAAAGCCATTTAAAACCTAACTCAGAACATATGCCTCATCCAGACCATCTGCCTGCTTGTCTGAAATCCACTATTTCTGTTCATGGCACATCATCTTCCAGTCATCCAGACCTGAAATTTAGAATTCATTGTAGACTGACTCAGTACCCTTGTCAAGTTCTATCCTGCTTCACATATGTCTTCGCTTTCAAACTCCACCCCTAGCATCTGAGTTTAAGCCTTCATTCTATAGCCTACCTTGTTGCTGTGGCCCTGTGATTGGTTTCCCTATTGCAATATCTCCAGTACGGCTGTTCTCTAATACTGCTGCCTTCCTGATAGTGTTATCAGAATAGATTCCTAAAATACTGCTCTAATTATATCTCTATACTATTTTAAAACTTTCCATAGTTCTATTGCTTACCAAATTTAGTACAAATTCTTCCCATCACCAGTCAAGACCATCCAAAATATTACCTCACTTATGTTTCTAGTCTTGTCTTATTTTAAACCACATTCAACGAACATTTAATGAACATTATTAGGCACCATGCTAGATACTCTGATATGATCATGAGCAGAAACAACATAACCTCTGTCTTCACTGATTCCAAACTTTGAAAAAATGCATTACTTAAACAATATAAGATATAAGAATAAAACTGGCAGGCATGAAGGAATCCTTTCAAAGATTTGGAAGAACTTTAAATCTAGAATGTCACATAAAACTCAACTATTATCTAAGTATGTGGCTGAAATAAAAACACACTGACATATAAGCCATCACAATATTTATCATACACAGAACTTCCCAAAAATTCTACTAAAAGCAGTACTCCAACAAGAAAAGTATTTCCATTGGCTTTGAGATCTATAGGAAATAAAGTTACATAAACTCTGATAGGCTTCAATGCTATATTGTTGCAGATGTGTACATATGTTAAATCTTATAAAGTTGATTGCTTCAGACCTGAACAGCTTATAATATATCATTTATATACCAATAAATGTGCGAAAACTTTGATAGTGAACCATTCTTTTAAGGAATAAAATGAAACGTGTATAGTCAATATCTAAGTTTAGGGGGGAAAGTCGCATAAACAAGCATAAAACAAAGTGACTAGTACTATGAAAAAAAGTTGGGGAAATCTAGAATCAAAATATTTGACTTGGGGAAGTTTGAGGAGCCTTTCCTGAAAAAGTAGTGCCTAATCTGAGAACCAATAATTGACTAATAATATTAAAAGCCAGTAATACAGTAATGCTATGTGGCAGTAAAGCTATTTTATGTTTTATATTCATTAACCCATTTAACCCTCATAATAGTACCTAGTGTTTTTTTCCTTTATTATCCCCATTTTATATGTTGCAACATTGAAGCCCAGAATAGTTATGTTTCTTGCCTAAGTTCTTATAGGCAGTAAGAAGCGGTATCATTAATCAAGAAATGGACCACTGGGAAACAAGTGTGAAGTGTGTCAGTGTATTTGGTCGTAAACAACAGAAACTGGTTTTAGCTATCTGTATTAGTTTAGGTTTCCCTGAAAGCATAACCTGAGATTAATTGGGTAAATTTATTTAGGAGTTGGTACCATAAAGCAGGATTGATAGATGATGCAGAGTGTGATGGGGAAGATAAGAAAAAGCTTAGTATGAGTGAGGCCCTGGGTCTGAGTGCAATCTCCAGCACCACCATCTCCTCCCTGCAAAAATCAAGAATAAAGGTATATTATCAAATCCTCTTTGTGGGAAATGTTTGCACTAGGACCTTCTGAAAAGTTTATGGAATAATTACTCCCAGAAATATCTGCCTGAATATCAGGAAGGAGAAGTATTTATCTGCTATCTTACCCCTTTGATTGAGGGTTTCTCCTAGAGGCAATAACCCTACACTTTTAGGTCATGCTGTGTGTGAGCAAATAGGTTCCAGCAGCATCAGAAAAGGTCCTTTGATAGAAAATTATGAAACAAGTGACTCCTCTTTGAAGAATATCATAAAGAGAACACATACTCACACAGAAATGTTCACCTTGCCTGAAGCTGACATCAAAGTTGGGTTAAGATGATTTGACATGGGATACCAGGCATCACCTGTACTTTCTGAAGAAAAATTACCAAAAGAGAAAAAAAATCCCATTTACGATAGCATCAAAAGTATAAAATAGGGGCTGCGGATATAGCTCAGTTGGTAGAGTGCCTGCCTGGCAAGCACAAGGCCCTGAGGTCAATCTCCAGCACCCACAAAAAAAAAAAAAAAAAAAGAAAAAGAAAGTATAAAATAGGAATGAACTTAACTAAGGAATTACAAGAATTATAGACTGAAAATGACAAGATATTGATGAAAGAAATTAAAGAAGATATAAACAAATTGAAAGGCATTCCATGTTCATGGATTGGAAGACAATATTGTTAAAATATTCATACTATCCAAACCAATATTTAAATTTGATATAATCCCTTCTGAAATCCCAATGCATTTTTTACAAAAAAAATATTAAATTTTAAAATACATTTGGGAACCCAAAACATCACAAATAGCCAAAATAGTCTTTAAAAGAGCAAATCTGGAGGCATCAAAATTGATTGCAAAACATATTACAAAGCTACAATAATTTGAACAGTATGGTACTGTTATAAAGACTGAAATATAAACAACGGAACAGACTAGAGAGTCGAGAAATAAATTCTGACCTTCAACATAAGAGCCAAGAAAACACCATTGGGAAAGAATGGTCTTTCCAACAAATGGTGTTGGGTAAACTGGATAGCCATGAGCAAAAGTATAAAATTGTATCCTTATCTTACATTATGTACAATAATCAACTCATGATGGGTTAAAGATTTAAATATAAGACCAGAAATGATAACGTTTCTAGAAAACATAGGGGAAAACCTTCATGATATTAACCTTGGCAATAATTTCATGGATATGATTACCAAAATCAAGGGCAAAAATGGGTAAGTGGAATTACATAAAACTAAAAAGCTTCTACACTGCAAAGGAAACAAGAGAGTAAAAAATGGAATGAAAATGTTTTCAAACCATATATCTGATAAAGAATTAATTTCCAAAATATATAAGGAACTTATGTTATGTAATATCAAACAAAACAAACCAAATTCTACTAACCTGATTGAAAGATAGACAAAGTACTTGAATAGACATTTCTCCAATGAGGTTCATACAAATGGCCAACAGAAAAATGAAAAGATATTCAATATCATTAATCATCAGGGAAGTGTAAATAAAAACTACAATAACATCACTTTACACCTGTTAGAAAGGCTATTATCAAAAAAATAAAAGAAAATAAAAAGACAAAAAATGTTGTCAAGAATGTGGAGAAATTGGAATAATTGCATGCTGTTAGAGAGAAGGAAAAGTGGTATATTTGCTGTGGAAAACAGTCTGACATTTCCTCAAAAAGCTAAAGATAAAATTACCCCAAAATCCAGTAATCACAGACCTAGGCACTTATTCAAAAAATGAAATTAGGATTTTGAGGAGATATTAGCACTCTCATAGTCATGGTGACATCATTCACAATAGCCAAGATGTGGAAATAACCTATATATCCATGGATGAATAAATGGATTAAAAAGTGTTTTCTATACATACAATGGAATATCATTCAACTTTAAAATACAAGGAATTTTTGCAATATGCAACATGAGACATGAACATTGAGAACACCATGCTAAGTAAAATAATCTGGTCCAATAGGACAAATACTGAGTGATCCCACTTATATAAGTATTAAAATAATGGAACTCATAGAATTATATAATGGTGGTTGCCAGGAGCTGGGGGCAAGGATAATGAAAGTTGCTAATCAGAATTTCAGTTCTGTAAGATGAACAAGTTCTAGAGTTCTACTATGCAGTATTGTGTCTATAGAGAACTATACTGAATTCTACACTTTAAAATCTGTTAAATGGTAAGAGTGCTTACTGCAATAAAAATAAAATTAATCAAAATAAAGAGAAAGATTTTGGGAATTCACAGAATGGAGTGTCTTAGTATGTTCAGGCTGCTATAACAAAATATCATGAACCACGTAGCTCATAAATAACAGAAATCAGTTTTCTTACAGTTCTGGAGATTGGAAAGTCCAAGATCAAGGAGCTGACAGATTCTGTGTCTGATGATGGCTCACCTCCTGGTCGTGGTTATCTTCTCACTGTGCCCTCATGTGATGGGGGAGGGTAAAAGAGTTTACGGGGTGGATCTTTTATGAAGCACTAATTCTGTTTTTGAGACGGAACTGTCATGACTAAATTACCTCCCTACACCCCACCATCCCAAACCATCATATTGGAGGGAAACTTTCAAAATATGAATTTGGGGAGGACATAAACATTCAGTGAATAGCATGATGTAAGATTATATGACCAGACTTGAAAAAAGACAAAAACCAAGGCTATTCCAGAAGCACAAGAAACAATAACTGCTACAACTTATTTCTGTTAGCAAAAGTCTGGCAAGTGAGCCCAACCTCCACAGGATAACACTGCTACCACAGCTTGATGCCATTGGCATTGCTGGTACTACTGCAGGTTGATGCCAGTATCGCTGCATATTACTTCTAACCATAGAATCGTATCAGTGGCAGAGTCTATATTATGTGTCTACATTTTTTTTAGAAGAGGACATGATCAGAGGAGGATTGGCTTCTATGTCTTCTGTGCTTACAAACAATTGGAAAAACCTACTGCCACCAAAGAAAAAGATAGTCATAAGGGACAAGAGCATGTTTCAGTTTTAGATATGTTGAGACTGAAACACCCAAACTGAGATGTCAACAGGCAGCTGAATATACAGCTCTGGAGTATAACTTCCTCAACAGCCTCTGTGAAACAGTTTCATTGATTACGAGCCCCAGGGAGGGCACTATTACATGGAAAAATAACAAAGACCATCAACTCTGACAATGACCAGGAAGAAGAATACAAACATTCAGCCTGCTACATCTGGAGCTACACTTTATTACTCACCACAATCCAGTGAGATAAGATAGAACATGCATGCACAGCAATTCACATGAAATAGGTTTATTACTTGCAGATAAGCAGCAAGGGACAACAGAATTCTAAGATTCATAATAAGCCAGTCCCAGAAGGATCAGGAAAGCTACTCAGGGTGGATAGAATTTCATCTTCACATGCCCCATGCTGCACTGCACCTGAGGAATCCTGGGTTTTATACTAGGTGAATCCCTGGTATTTTAGGCAGATTGTGCTTGGAGAGATAGAAAGAGCCTGGGTTGTTTCAGGCAGTTCATTCCTACCTCAGGCATTGCATGTCCACTGCATGCTAACTATTCTGAAAACTATGGGCAATAAAAAGGAGGAAACCCTAGGTTGCCCAAGACTATCTGAGAACCATTCTCCAGTCTCCCGTGCATAAGCTGCTGCTGCTGCTTCTTTCTTTTTTTTTTTTTTAAGTTGTAGATGGACACAATACCTTTATTTTATTTATTTATCTTTAATGTGGCACTAAGGATCAAATCCAGTAGGCAAGCACTCTACTACTGAGCTACAACCCCAGCCCATGTATAAACTCCTTGAGCTCAGGGAGAACTCATCATCCATCACCTACCTAACACCAACACAATTAACACGAAGTAAATGAATGTCCGCCCATATTAAAGTTGTTTTCCCTGAGCTTCCTTATATGTTGCATGACATTCTTTTGATCCTCAGTGGCTCTCTCTCCCTAGTTAGTTAAATAATATCCAACCTGTGTTGAAGAATGTAGTCTCCTTACCTATACTACATCTTCATAAAACTTTAATAATATCCCATGTGGGATTTCATTGTCTCTACCTTTGAAACTTCCTAGTTGGTTATTTATACATATAATACTTAATATGGTTTTCTTCTTCTCATTTTATCCATTTTTCTTGAGCAAATATTTTTATGGCTTAAAATAGACCTTCTTAATTTACTTCTAAAGTATCTAACTTGGGGAAGTCCTAATGCATATGAGAATCTACCACTGGAAATAGAATGTGTTCAAGAAGAAACTTGACAAGTATTAAATCATAGCCTTGTTACTAATCCTAACTTAAAGTGAGACTATGAAGAAAGGATAAAATCAATCTCACAAAATAATTTTTATAATTTAAATAAAATAAATTAGACTTACTCCTTTATTTGGACATGGAAGTAAAATCTAAGAAGACAGTTACTTGTTTGGAAATATTACATGTGGTAAGGGAAAGAAGAGAGAAATGCAAAGGTATATATGTATATACACACACACAATATACACATATATCTACAAACATATGCATATATATACACACACTTTACGTATGTGTGTTTGTGTATCTTTGGTAAAATATATAATACCTGTGTGTATACATAATGTTTTACCAAAAATACACACACACACACATATATATATATCTTACCAAAAAAGCTACTTGAAAAGAGGATTTCTATCAGTAGGTGTCAAGTATTTTATGAACTGCTGAGCATAGGGTATCATAAGTATTTTCAGGCAAATAATGATGCAAAATTTTATTTGAAGCAACTACATCATTATTGATTGTAAGAAAATTAGTAGCTAGTAGGGCTATGTGAACCCATGTTACAATACCATTAATGTGTTACATGAAAGTTGTAATTAAAGTCAGCTTGCATAGTCAATGGGATGACAAAATCTAGGAAGTAAGGCAAACTGGAAATAGAATATCTTATGACATAACTAAGAATATTTTCCTCGATTCTGTTACAATTAGAGGATGAGCAATATTGAAGGCAATGGATGTGCTCTGAAACTGTGAAGGCAGTGGTAAGCATAAATCTAACACACACACATATGCACACACAAACACACACACACAAACATTCAAAGAGGCAGATCTGTCAGAGAAGCACTGAATTGAAAGTAAAATAAATTTTATCATAGGGATTTTCACAGCATGAATACTATGAAAATGAGCACCCAAAGTTAAAGCTTTTCTGGTTCAAAAACTCAACAAAATGGCATAAATGCCTAATAGGTTTTTCCATTTACTTTAAAAATATTCTGGGTCCCAAGGAGAAACTTTAACCATATGCTAGACTATAAATCTAACACGGTTTTATGATTAACTGGCTGTGAGATTCCATGCTTTTAAGGATTATTTTTGCTTAGATTAAGACCCTAACATATTCATATTAAGCAAAAGATTTAAATACATTAACTCTAGGAAGTTTGCCTAAACTATCTGGGAGAGGATACTTATTTTTTGCCAAGCTTTCTTTCCTTTAGACAGCACTCACCTATTCCATATGAAAATCTCCAGGCCATGTGAAGCAGGTAGGACTGTCATGACTCAAAAATAAAAAATAAATGAATAAACAAACAAACAAATATAAAAAATGTCTCCTGACCATCACATATTCTATGCATGGGCACTAGGAAGAAGTGAAATATTCTTTTTTTCTAGAAAAATTATTTGTAAGATGAAGTAGAATTGCAGCCAATAATAATCACATTTCCACTATCGTCTTCTCTTTCTGAGTGTGAAGTCAGGCAGAAACAGCAACCTAAGCTGAGCCTGAGCGCTCCTGCTCCTTCCATGGAAATTTCCACGTGTGTGATTCCAAAACAAAAAATAAAAAATAAAAAATAAAAACAAAAAACAAAACAAAGCAAAACCAAAAAAAACATGTTTCCTGTCTAAAGCTGCTATTGAGTTTCTGTTATTTGCAACCAAAAGATCCTGAACTCTCCATAGGCGTAGCACATAAAATGTGTTGCTATTGATAGTCAATTATCTAGCATCAGCAATACATTGTACAAAGTATTATACAACATAAAACATACATTACATCATAATTCCTGCCATCCAGGTCTTGAAAATAAGAAAGACATTCATTTTCTAGGAAAGGCAAGATGAATAGAAAAAGAAATATTGTGATACCACACTTATCTCTTTGAAGTTTTCCTCATACCCTTTCCTCATTCTTTCAGAAGAAAATCTGCTGAAATTTTGCCAGATTACCTCAGTTATGAGAAAGTAGAATGATGTCCACAGGAAGATAACTGGATTGCTGAACACTCACAAAACTAGAATACCAACAGCAGTAAAAGTGAGCGAGCCACAGCTTTACATAATCATGTTAATGACTCTTAAAAACACAATGTCAATCAGGGCTGGGGGTATAGCTCAGTTGGTAGGGTACTTGCCTAACATGCACAAGGCCCTGAGTTCAAAACCTAGGCACCACCAAATAAAACAATATCAAACAGCAAAGTAGTTTCAAAAGACTACAAAACCAATATACCTTTAGATAAGCTAGGCATGGTGGTGCATACCTATAATCCCAGCCACTCTGGAGCCTGAGGCAGAAGGATGGCAAATTTAAGGCTAGCATGGGCAATGTAGTAAGACTCTCTCGAAGAGGAGGATCGAGCACAATCGGGTAGAGCAACTGGGGTTCAATTCCCCAGTTACCACAGAAAGAAAGGAGGAGTGGGGAGGGAGAAAGAAAGAATTAAACTATAATTAATAATGAGGAAATGACAAAACCAATATGTAGAATTCTAGTTCCCCTTGGTGGGAAGAAGAGGAAATGTGATCAGAGGGGCATATGATCCTTCTCAAAGGCATGATTAATGTTCTATTATTCAACCTGGGTTCTAATATTCCACCTGGGTTGGCTAATAACTTGGAAATCTTGGTTTCTTCTATTGCTATAAAAAATTAACACAAGTTCAGTATCTTAAACCAGCATTAATACATTAACTTGCAGTTCTGAAGATGAGAAGACCGAAATGGGTCTTTTGAAGCAAAAATCAAAGTGTTAGCAGAGCTGAGAGTCTTCTGGAGGTGCTAGGGGAGAATCCATTCCTGGTCTCTCCCAAGGTCTAAAGGCTGTCATGCTTCTTGGCTTAGGGACCCAGCAGTCCAACCTCTGCTTCCATAATCACATTCCTTTCTCTTACTCTCATCTTGTAATCCATAATAATCTCCCATCTCAAGATTTTATTGAATCATATGTATGCCATCCTTTCCACTATATAAGGTAAGAAAACCACTGGGGTCCGGGAATTGGGACATGACAACTTGGGGCGGGGGCATTATTCCTTCAATACAATGAGTGTTTGTTTTATTCTGTTTTTCTTATTTATACATTATATACATTCATAGTGGACCCTGTGGGGTGCCACATGATCCCACTGCAGGCTTAGGGCATTCAATCTCCTGACTTCTCAAAACATGGGCAGATGACAATTCCTAGATTAGAGACTCACTGCAGGAATGGTCCTTAACCAAAGATTATAACCTCACCCAAGGTCTCACTCCTTCCCCAGGACCTGCCTGCAACCAGTGGTAGGATCATTAAAGGCCTCCTCTGCCAAGCAGCTCAAGTCCTTCCTCTGCTCAGTCTCACTCTCCACCCTCTAGAGGTGTTGATCCAGAGAACATGCCCCAGTGATGCCCCAATGAACTCCCTGAGCTTAACTCTTCCTCCTAGAGTATGTTTTTCTGATATAATATTATTTTATAAAGATAATATATTCTTTTACATTTTAAGATAATTTAGGGCACTTCCCAAGTAGCAATAAATTCACAAGAAAAAGGAAAATAACCAAGATGCAATAAAAACTGGAAGCATGAAGTCCAACTTAAAACATTATAGATATCTAAAGGTACTAAAATGAATGCTTGGTTTAAGGAATTAGTGAACTTCAAAAGAACTAGACTGATTCAACACTTTGAAACAAATTTCCATAAACATTAGCAACTTAACAATTCAGGGAAGTCAAGGTTAACATTATTAATCTAGACTTTTATATTTAGTCCTATCTCTACATTTCAACTTCTTCTGGTGTTAGTTTCCTTACCTATGAAATAAGGTAATTGGTTGGGTAATCATAAAAAGTTTTTTAATTCAGTCACAATAAATACTATTCATACCAATTAGAAATTCTAAGAAGTCAACCAATAATTTGACTTTAGAAAAAAATGCTGTATCTTTTGTTCTGTTAGCTACCAGGTACTCAACATGGTTCTGATGCTCTGAAAAAAAAAAAAAAAGGCAGGGAAAGACCCAGCATTCCTCCCTATTGATAAAAATCTAAACCAACCCTGACTTTTCAATTGAATTTATTTCTTTATCCATTACTTCATTTAGAATATTAATATTGTAATATTTATTGTTTTGTAGCTCCATGAATGCATGTGTTCATATCATATCCTATTTTGGAATATCTTTCTTTTCTATTATGTCTTTAGAAAGAGTTCTTACTCTTCACACCTGTAATCCCAGTGGCTCAGGAGGCTGAGGCAGGAGGATCACAAGTTCAAAGCCAACCTCAGCAACTTCACAAGGCCCTAAGCAACTTAGAGAGACCCTGTTTCTAAGTAAAATAGGGGTGGGGATGTGGCTCTGTGGTTGAGTGCTCCTGAGTTCAATCCCCCTACCAAAAAAGAAAGAAAGAGTAAATAAAAAATATTCTGTGCTGCACATGGCTACTATCTATCCCACAAACATGAGGTCTCATATGGCGAAGAAAAATCGATGAACTGGCAAACGTGGGCAGATGTTCCCTGCAATCACTGAGCCATTTGGTTTGGAGCCAGGCCTAGCAGCAAAGACCTAATATACCACAGGTCCATGGATTGGAAAGAAGTCCATTGTCATTCATCTGCAAGCTTGTTCAGTGCCGGCTATGTGACAGACATTGTGCTCCATCTGAAAATCCAGCCTTGGCCCCAAAGTAATTTTGGAGGTCACTCAACATGGTGAACTAAAAATAACCACTCCAAAGGCAGAAACCCTAATCAACATCCTAAGATCAGGAAGAATACTAACAGTAATTCAGATTTGCTCTTCAATTTCTCATGTCCAATTTGATGTTTGGAATAAGATTTGGTCCCAAATGAAAACATTGTCATATGTCAGTTTTATGAACTTGGATGGAACCTCTCTTCACTTCAGCCTTTTCATCCACAAATCTGAGTTACTCCTTGAGAAATAAAAATTAAATGTATCATGTGGAACTATTTAGAATTCTGAAGTGTCATTTTGTTCATGGTGGGGTTGGTATTGATGGTGAGAGTGATGGTGTTACCACCACTTTATCCATAATCATTAAGATCATGACATTAGAAGAAAAAGAGTGCTTGAACAGTGGCATGAAAAAGAGGCTTCCTAATATCTATTCAATCAGTGACTAGATAAGCATAATTACATGTTAATATTTGGATAGATTACCAAATCATTCCACCTTCTAGTCAGCTGTCCTATTGAGCCAGTAATCCTAACCCTTCTTCCCAGATTTTTGATACATAAAACATGTCTGTCTCATAGGAAACAATTAAACAATATGTCCATTCTCATATATACCAGACAACAACAACAAAAAATAGAAAAACAGTAATTTGCTATTTTCAAGATTATTTCTGATAATTAGAGAAAAATGCTAGACAACAGTTCATTTCTTTCTCCTTGTTAATGATTTCCATCAAAGCCTTTAGTTAAATAAATAACAGACCATAGGGAAGGAGGAGAAATGAGGCTAACTTGGAATATTATAAATGACACTAGACTACCTGTCAGTAACCTGCATTCAGAGGCTAGCTCTTGCATAAGTGAATAGTTTCATTTTGAATAAGCCACTTTACCTGCAAATTATAAATGCATTCACTATTCATTAGTTCTGCACGTATTCATTGATCATATATACTAAATGCCAAGCACTGAATTGGATAGCTAGGGATTCAGTTGTGAGCAAATGTGGAACACAAAATCCTGTTTCACTGAATTATTGTGAGAATCCAACAGATTAATGTACTTGAAAGTATTTTGTTATAATGAACTAAAGGTATAGTTTTTTAAAGCACCAACTGTACTTAATTTTTCAACTAAGCAATCAAAGCAGCTTAGAAAATAACATAGTAAGCCTGTAGGTATCTGTCCTCTAACTCTAATTATTACTTACTTTCCCTTTCTGTTTCAACTCACCTCTCTCTCTCTACTTCTTCCCCATCTTATTTTCTTTCCTTCTTTTCCCAAATCATAACTACTATTCTGAATGTTGTGTTTGTCATTCCAGTGTGTGTGTGTGTGTGTGTGTGTGTGTGTTAACATTTGATACATAAATCATTACCTGTATGTAAGTGTTGCATGTTTTGGAATTTTACAGTTCCGCAGCATGATTTTTTTCATCAAAATCTTATTGGAGATCTGAAAATGTGAATATAATACTAGTTCATTCATTGTAATTGCTATACAGAAAAAGATTGGCAAACTTTGTCTATCAAGTTCAGACAGAAAATATTTTGAACTCTTGCAGGACTAAAGTAGACATAGCACAAACAAATGAAAATGACAACATTCCAATAAAACTTTACTTACAGAAATAGGAAGTTGTGTAAGTTCACCAACCTCTGCTGTGAAACAGTGATTCTCAAGCCTGAACACATTGATATCACCTAGGTACTTTTAAAAAATACCCATGCTGGATCCCAAGACTAGATTAGCTAAATCAAAACTGAAGGTGAATTGTAATACAGACCAGGATTTTACAATTTCTTTTTCTCAAGAACTTTCAAGGTGCTATAAAGAACATTTTACAATTGACAGTGACCTAAACTAATACAGAAATCAACATACAGATTGAAAATTAAAAATGTATTTCATGTAAGCTAAACTATATTATATAGCAATATAAAACTACTTTCTAATAATCTATATACTAATTTGTTTCTGTAACATAAATTACTAGAAAGTAGCAATAATGTTAATTATACTAATTAAATATACCTTACAACGTATGTGATTCAAGCATTCTAATAACTTTCAAATCATTTACTAAATTTTATATGTTGTTGCAATCTTTGATTTGACATAGGTGACCCTAGTTAAATGATGCCTTTCTTAACCATGGTTTCATATAGGTAAGTGTTATGGTTTAAATGTGGTGTCCCCCAAAAGCTCACCTGTGAGACAATGCAAGGTTTGGAGAAATTATTGGCTTATAGCCTTAACTCAATCAGTGAATTGATCCCTGATGGGATTAACTGAGTGGTAACTGGGGGAAGGTGGGGTATGGCCAAAGGGTATTGGGGGTGTGGCTATGGAGTATGGGGTATATATTTTGTATCTGGAGAGTGGAGTCTCTCTCTCTGCTTCTTTTTTTTTTTTTTTTTTTTTTTTTTTTTTTTTGGCAGGGGCCTGGGGTTGGCAGGAACTAGGATTGAACTCAGGGACACTCGATCCCTGAGCCACATCCCTAGCCCTATTTTGTCTTTTATTTAGAGACAGGGTCTCACTGAGTTGCTTAGCACCTCACTGTTGCTGAGGTTGTCTTTGAACTTACAATCCTCCTGTCAGCCTCCCAAGCTGCTGGGATTACAGTTGTATGCCACCATGCCCAGCTCTCTCTGCTTCTTGATTGTCACGTGAGCTGGTTCCTTCTGCCACACTCTTCCACCATGATGTCCTGCTTCACCTTGAGCCCCAAGAAATGGAGCCAGCCACTATGGACTGAGACCTCTGAAACTGTGAGCCCCTAAATAAACCTTTCCTCCTCTACAGTTGTTCTGGTCTGGTCTTTCAGTCACAACAGTGAAAAAGCTGACTAAAACAGGAAGTGTGTGAAACTATTTCCATGAATTCACTAGTCAATCAATAGTATTTAGGTGATTTGTGGTCTCATTTCACAGAATTTCTCCTATTAATAATTTTCCTTGTTAAAATATTGACTGACATTATATGCTTTTACCAATCCTCAAATTACTCTATCTGAGATTTTTCACATAGTAACCATCTCTAGTATCCCTTACTGGAATATAATGTTTAATTTTTAAATAACCATATTTAAATAATCACATTTAATTAGGTTGAACCTAATCCCACAACACAGAAGAAAAAGACCATAGCATTGCAATGATTATGACTTGCTTTGTGGGTTAAATTCCTGGTACCAAAAATAATTTTTTTACTTGTATCAAGGCAGTACATGTGCATGTATATATGTGTGTGTGTGTGTGTGTGTGTGTGTGTGTGTGTGTGTGTTTATTGACCATTTTAATTATTTTTACTGGTTCCTTTAGTTATGACTTTTGTATGACTAAGTAACATGCTTTTGTTGATAGTTCTTATTGTTCACACTTAGATATTATGTCCAATTCCTATTGTTATATAATAAAAAAATTAGTGGCTTAAAAGCGTGTATTATTTCTCACTTTTCTAACAAGTAACAACTGCTTCTTCTGCTTCATATTGTATCAGTTAAAATTCTGGACACCGAAGGCCCCTGTGACCTCACTTACATAGGTGACAGTTTGTCCTGGCTGCCAGTGGGAGCTCAGCTGGAGCTATCAGCCAGACACCCTTGGTTCTCCTTCACAATCTCTTTAGGAGGGCAATTGCATACTCAAAGTCAATTATTAGGTAAAAATTTAGGATTGTTATGTCATCTTGAGTATTGTACCTTCTTATCATAGTAAAACAATACCACTAAACATTATCATTTACCTTCAAACATGATAAGGACTCTATCTGGAATCTATCACGCTAAGTGAAATAAATCAATACCCAAAAAGCAAAGTTGAATGTTCTCTCATATGTGGCTGCTAACACACAACAAGGAGTGGGGAGGGGAAGAATAGAAGTTCAGTGGATTAGACAAAGGGAAATGAAGGGAAGCGAGAGGGGATAGGAATAGGAAAGACAGTGGAATGAAACTGACACATATTATGAATACACCACAGAGAATCTCAACACTGTATACATCCACAAAACTGGGATCCTAATTAGAAAAAGATATACTCCATTTTTGTATAAATATGTCCAAATAGACTATACTGTCATATATAACTAAAAAGAACAAATAAAAGTTAAAAGAAAAAAATTACCATTTTCACTGGTAATACTCCTTGGATTGATATCTAATTGATCTGATGTTAGCAAATCATACCAGCTCTGTGATTATGATCCATGTTTGTATGGTTATATAATTTTCAATCCTTTGAATCTATCTATATCTTTATATGGAGTGTGAACCTCTTATGAACAACGTATATTGGGTCTTGCTTTATTTATTCAGTCTGGAAAAAAAATCCTTATCTTTTAATCATTGTGTTTAGTCCATTTACATTTAAGGTAATTACGTGGTTGGTTTAAAAGTCTGTCACCTCGTAATTTGTTTTTTATTTGTTCCATAAGGCCTTCTTTTGGTTTTTGTTTATTGCTTTCCTTTAGGTTAATTTATTATTCATTTACTTCTTTGCTTTTAATATTTCCTTTTACATATTCTATTGGCTTTATAACTGTAATGTGTGTGTATGTATGTATTTCCTTTATTGTGTGTCTTTTAGTGATTGCTTGAGGGCAGTGGTGTCCAACAGGGGCAATATTGAACTCCAAAGAACATTTGGCAATATCTGGAGAAATTTTTGGTTGTCACACTAAAAAACGCATGTGCAACTGGCATCTAGTGAGAAGAGGCCAGGATGCTACTGAAAATCCTGTAATGAACATGATAGACACCCCCCCTCTGCCCACATGCATACATAAGACAAGGAATTATCTGGCCCAAAATGTGAATTTGCTAAGAGTAAGAAATCCTGCTCTAGGGAGTAATATGTATTCCTAATTTATCATAGAATATGTTGAAATTACATTAAGCCACTTCCCTACTAATAGAAAAATCTCACAATTGTATATTTTTATTTAACATCCCCCTGCCTTTGTGCTATTATCATCATATGTTTTACTTCTGCAACTCCTACAATACATTGCTGTTATTTTTGCATTATAAGGTCAATTTTCTTTTTAAATTTTTAGAGAAGAAATAGTGTTTTGTATTTATACACATTTCTAGTGTTCTTCATTTTTTCTTGTAAATCTGGGTGTCCATCTGGTATTGTTTTCCTGCAGCCTAATGAGTGTCCTGTAGCTTTTTTTTTTTTTTTTTTTTGTAGTAAAAAATCTGTTGCATTGAATTTTCTCAGCTTGTGTTTATCAGACAATGTCCTTATTTTGCCTTGATTTTTGAAAGCCATGTTCCCTAGATTCTAATTGACAGGGTTTCTCTTTTTTTCTTTAAAGGTTATATTCCTTTAGAGATACTGTTGCATTGTGGTTTCCACTCTTTCTGGGGAGCAGTCAGATAGCATTTATTTATTTAGCATTGCTAGGGATCAAATCTAGGTCTTCATGCATGCTAGGCAACTGCTCACCACTGTCTCACAAATAGCATTCTTATCATTGTTCTCCCATAATGGATCTTTGGGGGTTTTGCCAGATGCAGTTTTTTTATTTTTTTTATTTTTATAAGTTTTCTCTTTATCTTTTGTTTTCAACAATTTGACTATAATATGATGTGATGCAGATTATTTATGTTTATCCTATCAGGGCTTGTTTACGTTTTTGGGGATCTATAGTGTGAAGTTTTATACCAAATACAAATAATTCTTTTGCCACTATTTTCAAATACTTTTTTCCTATCCAGTTCTTTCTTTCCTCCCCTTCTGGGACTCAAGCACAAGTATATTGTACCACTTGACAGAATTGCATAGATTACTTAAATAGTAATATTTCCCCAATTTTTTATCTCTGGATTAGTTAATTTCTGTTGAATTATTTTCAAGTTCACTAATCTTTTTGCTTGCATTCTGCAAGCTGCTATTAAGCCCATCTGATAAATTTCTTTATTGCTTGCATTTTACAAGAAAATTTTTACTTCTAATTTTTTTGTTTCTTTAGTGAAATATCATATATCTTTACCTATTATATTCATGTTTTCTTGTTTATGCTTTCACACACTTATAATAGTTCTGTTCAGTTTCCTACAGAGTTAAATACCTCTGTCTACATCTCTAAGTCTACTTTAATTGACTATATTTTCTCTTGATTATGGGTCTCATATTTATGTTTATTTTCATGCCTGTTTAAAAGTTAATGTATAGACATTGTCTATAAAGCAACAATAAAGACAGAATACAAATTTGTTTTATTTCTTTTAGTTATCTCCAAAGAGTACATGCTCTATTCTCTATGACGGTGAAGGTGACTTTTTAGATTTTTCTTTCATTCATGTTGAATGAAGTGATGGAGTCAAGCCATACTTTTTGTTTGTTTGAATTCACATGCAATTAGCCTCAATAAATTAAATGTCTTTGATTTCTTTTTTTATTTCAACTGATAGTTGTGTTATAATTTCAGATATTTTTGCCTCATTTTTAGGTTCAACTTTGTCAGATTCAAGAATCCAAGCACTTTGAGGGTATGTAGGAATATGTATTTTATCTATTTTTCCAACCAGTCCTTCACTATTGCTTTTTTGGCAATACTGGTGAGTAACTGGTGTTTGGAAAAGAGGACTTCTTTTCAAATCTGGGGTTTATTCTGGTTATTTAATGCTCTAACACTTATTACCCCAAATTTAGCAGTTTAATATTTGAAATGAAAACATTCAAATTGAAATAAAACTAAGATTTGAAATAAAAGTGAACACTTCATTATGGTCAAGGCTTATGTGGATTAGGTGAAGGCTACTCAATGACAAGGAGCAGGAATCATCTAGAGGCAGCTCACATGCCTCCTGGCTGATGTTGACTATTGATTAGGTATGACCCAAAACAACTTAATAAGCCCTCTCCTCACCATGGCTTGCAATCAGGTTTGCAAAATCGAGTATCCCAAAAGGACCAGGTGGAAGCTTTATCATCTTTTTTAACTTAGTTTCAGATTTAGCATATCATTATTTCTGCCATTGTCACATACTTGATGAGATAAAAGGGAATGATCTTAGATCCTACCACTCATTAGGAAGATTGTCAGTGTCACAGTGTAGGAAAGTGAATATAGGATGGGAGATATTGTTGAGGACATTTTGGAAAACTTAGTCTACTACAGGCTTCTTCCCAATTCCAGTGAAACCCACGAATCCACACTGCTATCTTTGACAGGCCAACTCTCCATCTGCCCAATACTCAGAAGAAAGCTTCTGGGACTTTCTATTCAATTATGAATACCTCATTTCTCTTTGAAAAATAGTTCATCTGGGTTTACTTTTGTTAATCCCTCCTTACTGACCACATAGAAAATATGATTTTAATTTTGTTGGGGGTTTTCTTATTATTACCATGTGTCTTTCATGTTCCTCTACATATTAACTAGAAGCAGAAATTTCCCCCTAATTTAATTTCAATGCTCTTATTTTTAATTTCTGCATTTTAATTAATTTTTTTTGTATTTTCTCACTTTATTTTTAATGACATTATTATAAACATGCTTATTTATAGTGTTCATCTGATGGCTTTACTGCTTTACCTATAAAATTCATCGGGTTTTTTCCTTGCTGCTATTTCTTAATGTCTTTCAATAATCGTGGCATTTTGTTTGTAACATGTAATTGCAGGTTAATTATCAGTGTGGTTTGATACCTATGGGAATCCTGTACAACCTGAAAGAAAGGTATGCACCCCACCCAGAATGAATTTGTTTTGCTTTCTAATCCTCCTTTATCCCCAGGAGGATGTTAAAACCTGTACTAGTTATTACCACCCTTCTTTGCTCTGATTTTTGATGTTAGTACTGGACCCAGTAAATTCCCTTCCTTCAACTGGCTGGCACTATGTTAGAATCTTCCAGTAAAGGGTCCTGCAGAGACATGAGAAGAAGTGACATGATTTTTCCACTGTTTTGAGTCCTAACCTGATTCCCACAGTGGCCATTGCCCTCTTGCTTTAGTGGCAAGTGCTTCCTAACCCACTCAGGTGAGTTCAAAGAAGGCATCTTCTCCATTACCACAGTGGCAGCCAGTGTTTCTATGGCATCCATGTGTCTTCTCAGAAAATGAGAAGAGCCTTCCTCTAAGTTTCTCAATTCCTTCCTTGTTCAATTTTCCTCATTTTCAAGGGTGGTAGCTGCTCCCTACAGTAGCCATATCTCTTTGACCTTAGAGTTTCCTTCTTGTATTATTCACCATTGACCTACTTAGTAAGTAGGTTTTCCCTGTTGGAATTTAGTGGTTTCTGAATTGGCATGAGAGATTTGGAACATGCTCAGCCCAGTGGGGACACTCCTTACCAATCATGTAACTGTTCCTATTAATCTCTCTTTGTTAAATGTCATTGTTGGGTGAGCAAAGAAGGAAGAAAATTGTTTTTTCTACTGAGCAATATTGACCAGCTAATGAAACTCATCACACACTCAAGAGCCAGAAGAATGGTGATTGAATGAGGAGTTAGGTAATTTCCCCCTTGTATCTTTAAGCACATCACTTTGTATCTATTTTATTGAAAAAAAAATCATCCATATGGTCTATTTAGCTATTAAGTTATGCAAATGTGAAGTAAAAGATCATCATGAAAAACAAAGGGGTTTGAGAGGAGTAATTTTTGGGAGTCAAAACAGTAAGAATGTAAAAAGCTATTTGCAATTATAGGCAGAGTTAGTTCTTTTGGACCTTTTTGTGAGAAATGTTTGGGGTTTTTTTTAAACGAAGCTCATTTATTTAAGTTGTGATGTGCCTGAAAGTGTTACTTACATTTACTTATTCAAGGCATTGTTAAGTGCTAAGGAGCTGAAACCAGTTTAGTGCACTCAAATCCACTTTATAATATAAGTAAATATGTACAAAAGAATGAGCCAATGCTGGGTCATTTTAAACCTGGGCTGGATTATTGGTCTTTCACATGGTAGTATTTAAGATTAAATAAACAAGTCTTTAGGATAATGATACCATATTGTTGGGTTAAGATGAAGATTGTTCCATTGAGTTACGAGGACAAGACACTGATAATTGGAAGGAGGCAAGGTGTCCTCTTTCTTCAGTGGATATTCTGACTTTCAACCATTCTGCAAAGAGGCAGATCATGGGACAAACAAGGCCTGAGATTTGAGGAAATTTTTCCTCTCTCTAGGCCACATGTCTTAGAGCTTGACTTCAAGTAGTAGTGTGGAGTGTGCCTGGGGGCAAGCCTGAGCAGCAGAATTTTTTAAAATCTAGCATTTTTCCCCCCACAGGATGCCAGGGGTGTAGCTATAAAGGAAAATATAACTTGTTATTGAAAATCCCTTCAGTGTAGATAATAATAGTTAACATTTACATTTGTGGTATTGTAATTATGGTAAAAGTGTGTATATTATATACATATAATATAATATAATAACATATAACATTTATATTTGTGGTATTATAATTATGGTAAAAGTGTGTATATTATATACATATAATATACACACTATTATAAGCTTATATGCATATAATATACACACTATTATATGCTTAATCATTCTGAAAACAAAGGTAAATTTATTATCTTATTACTTCTATCTTACAGTGGTCATATCTAACCCTCTGTAAATTTTGGTATTCTGAACTATGGAGTGAATAAAAAGGATAAGTTTGTGTCTCTGTTTGGACTAGTGTGGTAATAGCACAGAATTCTTCCCCTTACAGGGACTATCCATCATATCAGACCAACTTGATAGTAACACTTGATCTCAAACTGAAGATGTGGTTAATAGCTAATAAAAGAATTCTGAGCAAACAAGAGAATTAAATTTGGAACCACATAATCCAAAAGACAGTTGGAGGTGGATCCTGATTGACTCCTGAGTGTCTATGAGGGGGGAAAAAAAACTTTTCCTTGACATCATGATAATAAAATACTAGAGAAAACAAAATACTTTGTTTTTTGTTTGTTTGTTTTTTGCAGTGCTGGGGATTGAACCTAGAGCCTTGTGGCTTGTGAGTCAAGCACTCTACCAGCTGAGCTATATCCCCAGATCCTAGAGAAGGGATTTTTTGAAGGAGTTGCCAAAGAGAAGTCCTGATACCAGGAAGCTGGGGTACATAGTCTCTCTAGCAAACTGACTTTAAGAGGCAATCACTGCAGAGAATCTCTTACTGCTAAGATGGTCTCTTACAGGTAAACTGAATATTCTCCTTGACCAATAATGATATAAATGAACTCTCAAGTTGTGATGAATTAAACACATAAAATTTGAAATACACTGGACTATGATCTTTACTGGTTTTATATCTCTGCCCAAATTTAAGGGTTTGGGGAACAGTACTGTAGGAACATGAGTCTTACTGGCAGAACTGGGTGTTCTTAATGTTATAATTTTAATCTATTGTATGAGCTTGGGCAAATTATTTAACTCTAGAGACTCTCATTTGTAAAACAAAGTTCATCCACTTCCCAAGCATTCATTTCAACTGTGGGGTTTCTTCCTGACAATTTTGCTTAACCAATAGCAGATCATCACTTAGCTGAATGTTTACAAATTCTCAAAGCTACATTACAATGAAGATAAGATTCTTGATATCAAATTTCACCAAAAAGTGCATGATGAGCATGATGATAAATTTCAATAACTCCTCATATTAGTTTGGTAATTTATCCAATAAGTTTCTAAAAATAAAATGTTAAATAGTTCTCCACAATTTATTATCCACCCACATTGAAGTAAGATCTCATCAGTTTCTAAACCTCTGCATTTGTTATCAAACTTTAATTGAACACTAATCTTTTCTTCTGATGAACCACATTAAAAGTTTATTAAATATTAATTGATCATTAAACTGAGGAAACAAAATTAGAAAAAAACTCCCCAAATTCACAATCTTGATATAACTCTTAATTATACATAGCATTTGGGCTCATTGTGACAAAATCATACACATGAGAAATTTTATTTCAATCCCCATTCCCCCTTTTCTTCCTCTCTTCCCTCTTCCTATTTGACCTTCTCTACTACATTTCCTTTCTTCTATATACACATAAAGGCAAAATTCCCTTTGGTACCTTTACATATGAATCTAACATACTTTTGTTAAATTAATTCCATTTATCTTCCCCATTCTCTTCCTTCCTCCGTCACTCATTCTTCTTTCACTCCACTGATCTTCCTTTTATCTTTATGATATCTGATTCCTTCTACAACCACTTTCTTCCCCCTTATTTTGCTCTAACTTCCATATATGATAGAAAACATTCAAACTTTGATTTTCTGAGACTGGCTTATTTCACTTACCATGATGTTCTCCATTTCTATGCATTTATAGGCAAGTGTCATTATTTCATTCTTCTTTATGGCTGAGTAGAACTCCATTGTGTATATATGTCACATTTTCTTAATCCATTCATCTATTGATGGGCATTTGGGTTGATTCCATAATTTGGCTAATGTGAATTGTGCTGCTATAAACATTGAGGTGGTTGTATTCCTTTGGATAAATACCAGGGAGTGAGATAGCTGAATTAGATATGATGGTTCCATTCCTAGTTTTTTGAGGAATCTCCACACTGCCTTCCAGAGTGGTCACACTGATTCGCAGACCCACAAATAATGTAAAAGGGTTTCTTTTTACCCATGTCCTTACCAGAATTTATTATTATTCCTGTTCTTGATAATTGCCATTCTGTCTCGAGTGAGATGAAATCTTAGTGTAGTTTTTATTTGCATTCTTGTTTATATTTTGATATTTACCAGCAAGACTGTTTCCTTAGGAATATATGTAAGAAAGAAGCATGTGCTTTGTTTTAAACATGATTTGTAACATATAATTTCCTATCCTAATTTTTCTTACATATTCTTCAGCAAGCTTTTTCTATATTACCAGTTTTTCAAAAAAACATTTATGAGACTACATAAAAAGAACATACTGGCAAAGTTAACCATCCCTCTATGGTTAAGCATTTAGTTTGTTTCTGACTTTTGCAAAATACTTCTAAACGATTTTTCAGAATGAGTTTCACTGTACTCTTGCAAAGACTTAACATTTCATTTGTACATTTTTTTCACTTTACAAGTGGATAATAATTTCTCATTGTTTGAATTTACATTGTTTTGCTTAGTGGAATCCATTGAAAATGTTTTAGTCTTTTGTATTGATATTGAATATCATATCCTTAACTGAGAAAGCAGATGTACTTTTTTAAAAACTTTTTATTGGGATTAACTTTTTATTAAGTTTTATAATAATGCCTATAGAAAGAATGCTCTAGTAAGTCTACAGCTGTGAATTTTTAATTGAATATTGTGCGTATGTATTATTGAGACTTGAACCCAGGACCTTGTACATGATAGACGAGGTTTCACTAAGTTGACAAGGCTAGCCTGGAACTTGCAATCCTCCCCTTAGCCTGCTCTGCCACCACACCCAGCTTACTGAACTTATTATTTTGCAATAACTGTGCTGTTACATGCAGTTTTAAGAGATAAGAGATATCACCTGAATCTAGTTTCCTTCAAAGGTAATATCTTTAAAAAAATATAGCAGTGTCAGAACCAGGATATTGACATAGCCAAAGACAGGCTTTCATCACCACAAAGATCCACTCCCCACTTCCTAACCCCTAGAACTAGCAAGAATTCTGTTCTCTATTTCTATCATTTTGTCATTTCTAGAATGGCATATAAATAGAATTATACACTGTGAGCTTTTCAGATTGGCATTTTCATTCTGCATAATTTCCTGCAGATTCATTCAAGATATGTTCATCAATTATGTGTTCCTTTTTATTAATGAGTAATATTTCATAAATGTACCAGTTTCCTTAAACATTTATAAACTTTAAAGACTATTTCATTAATATATTTGCTTGCTTCCAGAGATCAGAAAAGGCGAAGAGAATCATCACTATTTAGGAAGTCATTCAGTCATTTCACCAACACTCACAGAGTGAGAGCAGACCACCGGGCCAATGTTATCCTATGTACTTTATTACAAAAAAGTAACTCCCAAATAAAATTAGTTGCCCACCCCTTCACGCGGGGACACGGTGCTGCGGCTCCAGGTGAGATTTGGCCGGGAGTGGAGCTGCTTGCTGGCTCCAGTGGGGAATTTGGGCCCGGTGGGTGCCATTCTACAGCTTCCCTGGTGGAGAGACTCCATCTTGAGCTGTCTGAGCCCTCCCTCGACCTAAGCCCACCCCTTTCGCGGGGACACGGTGCTGCGGCTCCAGGGACACGGTGCGGCATCTCCTGGTTGCCTCTGCCCAGAAACATTGATCATTCCCAACCTGGAGGTTGTGAGATAGCGGCTATCTTGGATCACCACTTGATCAAGCACCTCTCAAACATCTGGTGAGTTGCTGGAAATCTGCAGGGACACTCTGGGTCTTTACAGGGAAGTTGCAATCCCTCTGATTTGCACTACTAGAGGGGAGGATATATGAGCAGCATGGGAAGACATGGGAAGAAAGTGTCCCAAACAAACCTGGATGGTGCATCAGGAGATCCTAAGGACAGCACGGTAGAGGGAATGACAGAAATGGAGTTCAGAATGTTCATAATTAAAATGATCCGAGAAGAGAATGAGGTGACGAGAGAGCAGATTCAGGCTATGAATAATCAGCTAATAGAGCAATTTCAGGAAGCAAAAAATCATTTCAATAAAGAAATAGAAGTTCTGATAAAAAAGCAAACAGAAATCCTTGAAGAAAACAAGGAAATGAAGGAAACAATCAACCAAGTTAAAAACTCAATAGAAAGCATAATTAATAGAATAGATCACTTGGAAGACAGAACCTCAGACAATGAAGACAAAATATTTAATCTTGAAAACAAAGTCGAACAAACAGAGAAGATGGTTAGGAATCATGAACGAAACCTCCAAGAAATATGGGACATCATGAAAAGACCAAATTTAAGAGTTATTGGGATTGAGGAAGGCACAGAGATACAAACCAAGGGTATGAACAATCTGTTCAATGAAATAATATCAGAAAATTTCCCAAATATGATGAATGAGATGGAAAATCAATTACAAGAGGCCTACAGGACACCAAATGCACAGAATTTCAACAGATCCACACCAAGGAACATTATAATAAAAATGCCTAACATACAAAACAAAGATAGAATTTTAAAGGCGGCGAGAGAAAAGCAGCAGATTACCTACAGGGGGAAACCAATACGGATATCAGCAGATTTCTCAGCCCAGACCCTAAAAGCAAGAAGGGCCTGGAACAACATATTTCAAGCTCTGAAAGAAAATGGATGCCAACCAAGAATCTTATATCCAGCAAAACTTACCTTCAGATTTGATGACGAAATAAAATCCTTCCATGATAAACAAAAGCTTAAAGAATTCACAAAGAGAAAGCCTGCCCTACAGAACATTCTCAACAAAATATTCGAAGAGGAAGAAATGAAAAATAACAATCTCGGTCACCATGGGGAGGAACTACCCTAAAGAAAGAGTCAATCAAAGGAGAAACAAAGTTAAGCTAAAAACCCTAAAAAAGCTAAAATGACAGGAAATACAAGTCATATCTCAATAATAACCCTGAATGTAAATGGCCTAAACTCATCAATCAAAAGACATAGACTGGCAGACTGGATTAAAAAGAAAGACCCAACAATATGCTGCCTTCAAGAGACTCATCTCATAGAAAAACATGCCCACAGACTAAAGGTGAAAGGTTGGGAAAAAGCATACCATGCACACGGACTGAGTAAAAAAGCTGGGGTTTCCATTCTCATTTCAGACAAAGCAGACATCAAACCAAAGATAGTCAGAAGGGATAAAGAAGGACATTTCATATTGCTTAAAGGTAGCATAAATCAACAGGACATAACAATCATAAATATTTATGCACCAAACAATGGCGCATCCATGTATGTCAATCAGATCCTTCTCAATTTCAGGAATCAAATAGACCAAAACACAATAATACTCGGAGACTTTAACACTCCTCTCTCACCGTTGGACAGATCTTCCAAACAAAAATTGAATAAAGAAACTATAGGACTCAATGACACAATCGCTAATTTGGACTTAACGGACATATATAGAATATTCCATCCATCAAAAAGCGAATACACTTTCTTCTCAGCAGCTCATAGGTCCCTCTCTAAAATAGACCATATGTTATGCCACAAAGCTACTCTTAACAAATACAAAAACATAGAGATACTACCTTGTATACTATCAGATCATAATGGAATGAAATTAGACAACAACGAGAAAGTTAGAAACAGAAACTACTCCAAGACCTGGAGATTAAATAATATGCTATTGAATGATACATGGATAACAGAAGACATTAGGGGGGAAATTAAAAGATTCTTAGAGGTCAACGAGAATAAAGATACAACATATCGAAATCTCTGGGATACTATGAAAGCAGTGCTAAGAGGAAAACTCATTGCAGAGAGTGCATTTAATAAAAGAATGAAAAGTCAACAAATCAATGACCTCACATTACAGCTCAAAGCCCTAGAAAAAGAGGAACAGATCATCACCAAAAGTAGTAGAAGACAGGAAATAATCAAAATCAGAGCTGAAATCAACAAAATTGAAACAAAAGAAACAATTCAAAAAATTGACGAAACAAAAAGTTGGTTCTTTGAAAAAATAAACAAAATTGATAAACCCTTAGCCACGCTAACAAAGAGAAGGAGAGAGAAACTCCAAATTACTAAAATTCGTGATGGAAATGGAAATATTACAACAGACACAATTGAAATACAAAATATAATAAGAAGCTACTTTGAAAATTTATACTCCAACAAAATAGAAAACCTGGAAGACATCGACAGGTTCCTAGAGGCATATGAGCCACCCAAACTGAATCTGGAGGACATACACAACTTAAATAGATCAATCTCAAGCAATGAAATAGAGGAAGTCATCAAAAGCCTACCAACAAAGAAAAGTCCGGGACCAGATGGATTCATAGCCGAGTTCTACAAGACCTTCAAAGAAGAGCTCATTCCAATACTCCTCAAAGTATTTCATGAAATAGAGGAGGAGGGAACCCTTCCAAACTCATTCTATGAAGCTAATATCACCCTGATACCAAAACCAGAGAAGGACACATCAAGGAAAGAAAATTTCAGACCCATATCTCTAATGAACATAGATGCAAAAATTCTTAACAAAATTTTAGCGAATCGCATACAAAAACATATTAAAAAGATAGTGCACCATGACCAAGTGGGTTTCATCCCAGGGATGCAAGGTTGGTTCAACATCCAGAAATCAATCAATGTAATTCACCACATCAACAGACTTAAGGTCAAGAACCACATGATTATTTCAATAGACGCAGAGAAAGCATTTGATAAAATACAGCACCCCTTCATGCTCAAAACTCTAGAAAAAATAGGGATAGTGGGGACATTCCTTAACATTGTAAAGGCTATTTATGCCAAGCCCACAGCTAACATCATTCTAAATGGAGAAAAATTGAAAGCATTCCCCCTGAGAACTGGAACAAGGCAGGGATGTCCTCTTTCGCCACTACTATTCAATATTGTTCTTGAAACTCTAGCCAGAGCAATTAGACAGACCAAAGAAAATAGAGGAATATGAATAGGAAAAGAAGAGATCAAACTATCCCTATTTGCTGATGACATGATTCTCTATCTAGAAGATCCTAAGAATTCCACCAGAAAACTTCTGGAACTCATTAATGAATTCAGCAAAGTAACAGGATATAAAATTAATGCTCATAAATCTAATGCATTTTTATTCGTAAGTGATGCATCCTCTGAGAGAGAAATTAGGAAAACTACCCCATTCACATTAACCTCAAAAAAAATAAAATACTTGGGAATCAATCTAGCAAAAGATGTGAAAGACCTCTACACTGAGAACTACAGAACACTAAAGAAAGAAGTTAAAGAGCATCTGAGAAGATGGAAAGATCTTCCATGTTCTTGGATAGGCAGAATTAATATTGTCAAAATGGCCATACTTCCAAAAATGCTATACAAATTCAATGCAATTCCAATTAAAATCCCAATGATGGACCTCATAGAAATAGAGCAAGCAATCATGAAATTCATTTGGAGGAATAAGAGACCCAGAATTGCTAAAGCAATCCTTAGCAAGAAGAGCGAAGCAGGGGTTTTCACAATACCAGACCTCCAACTATACTACAGAGCAATAGTAACAAAAACAGCATGGTATTGGCACCAAAATAGACAGGTAGATCAATGGTACAGAATAGAGGACACAGAGACAAACCCAAATAAGTACAGGTATCTCATACTTGACAAAGGAGGCAAAAACATGCAATGGAGAAAAGACAGCCTCTTCAACAAATGGTGTTGGGAAAACTGGAAATCCATATGCAGCAAAATGAAACTAAACCCATATCTCTCACCCTGTACAAAACTCAACTCAAAGTGGATCAAGGACCTAGAAATCAGACCAGAGACTCTGCACCTAATAGAAGAGAAAATAGGTCCAAATCTTCATCATGTTGGACTAGGACCAGATTTCCTTAACATGACTTCCAAAGCGCAAGAAATAAAAGCACGAATCAATGATTGGGATAGAGTGAAACTAAAAAGCTTCTTCTCAGCAAAGGAAACAATCAGCAATGTGAAGAGAGAGCCTTCAGAGTGGGAGAAAATCTTTGCCACACACACTTCGGACAGAGCACTAATCTCCAGAATCTACCAAGTACTCAAAAATCTTTACACCACGAACACCAATAACCCAATCAATAAATGGGCCAAGGAAATGAACAGACACTTTACAGAGGAAGATCTACAAGCAATCAACAGATTTATGAAAAAATGTTCAACATCACTCGTTATAAGAGAAATGCAAATCAAAACCACCTTAAGATTTCATCTTACCCCAATTAGAATGTCTTTTATCAAGAACACAGGCAACAACAGGTGTTGGCGAGGATGTGGGGAAAAGGGTACACTCATACATTGCTGGTGGGAGTGCAAGTTGGTGCAGCCACTCTGGAAAGCAGTGTGGAGATTCCTTAGAAAACTTGGAATGGATCCACCATTTGACCCTGCTATCCCACTCCTTGGCTTATACCCAAAGGACTTAAAATCAGATTGCCTCAGTGATGCAGCCACATCAATGTTCATAGCTGCTCAATTCACAATAGCTAGATTATGGAATCAACCTAGATGCCCTTCAGTAGATGAATGGATAAAGAAACTGTGGTATATATACACAATGGAATATTACTCAGCCATAAAGAAGAATAAAATTATGGTATTTGTAGGTAAATGGATGATGTTGGAAACTCTTATGCTAAGTGAGATCAGCCAATCCCAAAAATCCAAAAGCCGAATGGTCTCTCTGATATATGAATGATGATGCATAATGTGGGGGGGAAAGATGGCAAGAATGGAGGAAAGATAGCTAGCATAGAGGGAAGGGAGGGGTGGGGGCGGGTGGGGGGTAAAATTAATAACAGAGCGTGTGACAGATACCATTGCCCTGTGTACATGCATGAAAGCACAGATGGTGTGACTCTACTTTGTGTACAACCCTTGAAACAATAGCTGTACTCCATTTGTGTTCAATGAATCAATAAGTAAATAAAAAAAATAAATAAAAAAAATTTAAAAAATAAATAAATAAATAAATAAAATTAGTTAAGTGGTGCTAATACTAAAATCCAAGGTGGTCCAGATTTCAAGAATTGAGAAAGTGAATAGTTCAAATAACATTTTATCATTAATAACAATTCTCTAATATATAACAATTTCACTGATTAAAATATTAATTAACTGACATATCTGGTTAGTCAATAAAGCATCTTGCCTACTGGACTAAGCATTTACTAAGCCACATCCTGTGTCTGATTTTAAGGCAAACTGCTGACAAAAACCTGACTTTAAAGTAGCATCTGAAACACAGAGCGATGGCTCATGCCTGTATTCTCAACAACTGGAGAAGTTGAGGTAGGAGGATCACCAGTTCAAGGCCAGCCTGTGCAAATCAGCAAGAGTCTGTCTTAAAAAAATAAAAAAGGCAGAGGATGTAGCTCAGTGATAGGGCACCCCTGGGTTAAAACCCCATTATCAAAAACAAGCAAACAACAGGAAAAAGAACTCAAACTATCACTATTTGCTGATGACATGATTCTACATTTAGAGGATCCAAAAAATTCCACCAGAAAACTTCTAGAACTCATAAGTGAATTCAGTAATGTAGCAGGATATAAAATCAACACTCATAAATCTAATGCATTTCTTTTTTTTTAATTTTTTATGCATTTCTATTCATAAGTGATGAATCCCCTGAAAGAGAAATTAGGAAAACTACCCCCATTTACAAGAGCCTCAAGAAAAAATAAAATATTTGGGAATCAATCTAACAAAAGATGTAAAAGACCTCTACATGAGAACTACAGAACACTAAAGAAGGAAATTAATGAAAACCTTAGAAGATGGAAAGATCTCCCATGCTCTTAGATAGGCAGAATTAATATTGTCAAAATGGTCATACTACCAAAAGTGCTATACAAATTCAATGCAATTCCAATTAAAATCCCAATGACATACCTCATAAAAATAGAGCAAGCAATCATGAAATTCAATTGTAAAAATAACAGACCCAGAACAGCCAAAGCAATCCTTAGCAGGAAGAGAGAAACAGGTGGCATCACAATACCAGAACTTCAACTATACTTCAGAGCAATAGTAACAAAATTGGCACAGTATTGGCACCAAAATAGACAGGTAGACCAATGGGACAGAAAAGAGGACACAGAGACAAACCCACATAAGTACAGTTATCTCATAGGAGACAAAGGTGCCAAAAACACACAATGGAAAAAAGACAGCCTCTTCAACAAATGGTGCTGGGGAAACTGGAAATCCATATGCAGCAAAATGACACTGAATCCCTATCTCTCAGCTGCACAAAACTCAACTCAAAATGGATCAAGGACCTAGGAATTAGACCAGAGACCCTGCACCTTATAGAAGAAAAAGTAGATCCAAATCTTCATCCTGTTAGCTTAGAACCAGACTTTCGTAACATGACTCCCAAAGCACAAGAAATACAAGCAGGAATCAATTAATGGGATAAATTCAAACTAAAAAGCTTTTTCTCAGCAAAGGAAACAATCAACAATGTGAAGAGAGAGCCTTTGCCACACACATCTCATATAGAGCTCTTATCTCCAGAATTTATAAAGAACTCAAAAAACTTTACACCAAGATTACAAATAAACCAGTCAATAAATGGGCTAAGGAAATGAACAGACATGTCGCAGATGATCTGCAAGCAATCAACAGATATATGAAAAAATATTCAACATCTCTAGTAATAAGAGAAATGCAAATCAAAACTACCCTAAGATTTCATCTCACCCCAATTAGAATGTCTATTATCAAGAATACAAGCAACGGTAGGTGTTGCCAAGGATGTGCGGAAAAAGGTACACTCATACATTGCTGATGGGGTTGCAAATTGGTGCAGCCACTCTGGAAAGCAGTATGGAGATTCCTTAGAAAATTTAGAATAGAACCACCATTTGACCCAGCTATCCCACTCCTAGGCCTATACCCAAAGGGCTTAAAATCAGCATTCTACAGTGAGGCAGCCACATCAATGTTTACAGCAGCTCAATTCACAATAGCTAGATTGTGGAACCAACCTAGATGTCCTTCAGATAAATGAATGGATAAAGAAACTGTGGTATATATACACAATGGAATATTATTCAGCCAAAAAGAATAAAATATTTGGCATTTGCAGGTGAAAGGAAGGAGTTGGAGAATATCATGCTAAATGAAATAAGCCAATCCCAAAAAACCACATGCCAAATGATTTCTCTGATAAGTGGAGGAGGGGGGCAAGAATGGAAGAAGGATGAATTGTATAGAGGAAAATGAGGGGTGGTGAGGGGGAAAGAGGAAGGAAAGATAATAGAATGAGATAAATATCATTACATGTATGATTACATGTATGATTACACAAACGGTGTGACTCTACTTCGTGTACAATCAAAGAAATCAAGGTTATACCCCATTTGTGTACAATGAATCTAAATTTAAAAATTAAAATAAAAAAAAAAACACCACCTATTTGAAGAGGTATGCCACTGGTCAGGACGCTGTCTCTACCCTCCCTCTCCCAACAATTCTGGGCAGATAATTGGCAAGGCTGGTGCCCCTGAAAAACTCTCTTGCAGATTTCCTTTGGATCCCAACTTCCCCACCTGAAATAACTTGGAAGATTTTAATAATTTCAAACAAAACTTGGACAGCAGTGCATCATTAATAAATTTCCCTAGTACATTGACAGTGTATGGAAATTGTGATGCCAACGAGAGATCGGGAAAAAAAAATTCTTAGTGCGCTCAACGTAATTCCAATCCGTTTCTATTCCCAACGATCGTTGAATATTAACAAAAAACTCAGCATATGCTGCAGAGCAATGCCTTTCACACTAGTTGCCTTCCGGCCTGGCTCTAGGTTAAGTCGCTCACACGGCTTTAGTATAAAGTTCAAAGGCTGAGCCTTGACCCTACGACACTCGGCGCGCTTGGGGCCTTGAGCCGAGAAACTGCAAGGAGAGAAGGAAACGCTCTAGTCTGATCAAGGTCCAACAAATACAACACCCACACCCAGCAATCCAGCGGGTCGGAGGCTGAGGCGACTGAACCCGTAGCTGGCGGAAGTGACGCAAGGACCGGTCGCCGGAGGAGGCGGGGCTGCCGAAGAAGTGGGTCCAATCGGGGCCCAGGAGAGGTCGGGGGTGTGTCTGCCTCGGCGGCGGGGCTCGGGCCTGGGCTCTCGGGAAGGCGGGGCCTGCGCGCAAGACTCCTAGGGACTGGCCTACTGCGGCGGTAGGAGGCGGTCACTCGTTCTGGGCCGGCGGCCGAGGGGAGAAGGCCATGCGGCCGGCCAGGGAGTCGAATACCCGCAGCCCCGCGCTCTTCTCTTGCGCGGCCGCGGCCTGGGGGTCTCTGGACTAACCGCTGCCTTTGTTCCGAGCGCCTCCTTCCCTCCGGTTGCCCCAGCCCCTCACGCTGCCGCGCTCCGGCCGGCCCGCCCTAGGTCCCCGAACCCTCCTTCGGCTTGTGCCGCGCGGATGCGGCTGCCAGGCCTGGGTTTGGGCTTTGAGCGGGAGGAGGAGGAGCAGCGGCGGCGCCTGGGAGGCATGCGATGGGGAATTGCTGCTGGACGCAGTGCTTCGGGCTGCTCCGCAAGGAAGCGGGGCGGCTGCAGCGTGTAGGAGGCGGCGGAGGGTAAGCCCGCTAGGGGACTGGCCCAGCCCGGGTGACTCCTCTCCAGCCTCTGGCGGGGAACCCCTCTCACTATGCCCCAGCTGTTGGGAGGGTCCGAGACCCCTGCTACCCTTATAGCTTAACAGACGTCGAGCAGGGTGATGGTGGTGGAGGCCCTGGTCTGGGGACGGTCTCTGGGCCTCCTCTGGAAAGAGGTTGAGGAGGGGGCGGCGTCTAGTTCCCGCCGCCCACAGCAAAACTCCCGCAAGGCTCCCTGTCACGCGGGGAAGCAGTCCCCGGAGCACCATCTCAAGGGAACTGGTTCACTCTCACGCTGATGGGCAGTAGGACCGGCTCTACAGCCACCTAGACACACCCTTGAGTTTGAGCTTAATGCCAAAGTTAGTATCGCTGTATTTGATCTCCTCCTTAGTCCTGTCAGAGCAGGTGAGAATTTGGCTCCAAAGCTGATGCCTCAGATGGATTTTAAGTATAAGTTAAAATAAAATAAGGTTCCAGGCACTGGTGAACTTCTTGATAGAAGGAGTTGCTAAATTGCTGAGTTTCCATTGGGCATTCAGAATTTGGGTCCTGATGACAAGAGAGGCAGTATGTCATTTTTCACATTGTTTTATTTTGAAATTTGGAGAGGAATGTCATGCAGTGACTGCTACTCACACACACTAGGTAAATCAAAGTGAACCTCACTCCTTGTGTTAAACTGGGATATGCTAAGGTTTTTCTATCCAAATCATGTAGTAAAAATTCTTATAGTCATTCCATTTTTGTGTTTTATTTAATAGAGTATTGAAAAAATTGGGGCAAATCTCTTTAGAGTTGACTTTGTTGTTAATAACTCTCTTCCAGGAATCCAAACCTACAACTGGAAAATCTGAACCAAGCCACTCTGTATAGGGAATAAACTATTTTGCACTTTCTGAAACATTGCTGAGTTTTCAGCATCTGCCTCACTTAGCCAATAGTATTAAGTAATAAGGTGTTCAGCATAAACAGAAACTGAATGATTTATAAATTGAATCACTGGGTAATGAAGGTCTCATAAAATATATTATGATTCACTTATTAATCAGGCATTGTGTCATCTCTCTGACACAAAGTAGTTTAGGGTTTACTGTGAATGTCCTGGAAAGGAAGTGTTAAGGACTTACAGGATTTTTCTGCCTGATTTAATCTTTTGCTTTCCCTCTCTTATGAACTATCACTGTTACAGGGGGGCTTGATAGCTGTCTTATCTTGCCATCCAGAATCAAATTTACTTCTGACTTTTGTGTGTGTGTGCATTCATAGAGTTAAGTTGTTTAAATAGGCTTCCCTCAGGACTACATGCACACAATAGTAGGATATTTGCCTTTTTTATTATTTGTTTTTGTGTTGAGGAGGTTGAATTCTAACCTTTAGAAAGAAGAGAGGGTCTTAATTCTGAATGGGTAGGAGAAAATTACTTATGTTTGCCTTTGGACTACTTTATATAGATTCTGTGGAATTTTGTTTTATCACAGTGATTTTACAAACTAATTATGTTTTCTTTATATCATTAAAAGTGTAGATTTTGCTCCCTGAGCACATGAGGTTGGTAGCATAGGGAAGTAGCTGGAGGAAATCGGTGAATCAGTGTGTTAAATGTCCATAGATATCATTAAAATATGGGTTTTTATCTGGGTTGTGGATGCTGTTATCTGAAACCATACAATCAATATTGATCCTGTTTCTTTTAATCCATAAATATAGGTTTTAACAGTTCCCTTACTTGAATCCTTTGATTATTTACGTTTAATGTTAATCTTAACATTTTTCTAGCAACTTTTTGTATGCATTTAGACGGGTAGATATAATTATTTACACAATAAGGTCAAACTTTGTCTCTCCATTTAGCTGCTATTTTACAGGTAGAATAATAGGGCTTGCTGGGTTTTTTTAGGCTGATTTAAGCTGGACTTCACAGGAGTGCTTTATGATCCAAAGCCTGGTTTCTTACCCTTGCAGATTTCCCAGGAGTACTCAAAATCAGATCACTGTTATCCAAACTCTAAATCAGAATTCACCAAAAATACTACAGAATTCTAACATTTTATATTCTTAGAGTAACTGTTCATCAAAATATTAGTATCAGTGTTGAGGTATACATGGGAAATTTTATTGCTAATAAAGTTATTTGGTGATAAAACAGGGTTTTAAAAATTATCTTTAAGAAATAAAATGTAGACATAATGAGTTATCCTTCACTGAAATTTAGCCTACCAACACATTCTAGAGGGCTCCACCTGCTGGTCAGTTCATCTGTTTCTTTGATCCGTACTACAAATCTTTCATGGAGACTTTTATTGTGTCCCTTTATCCATATGCTAACATTCCCCAGAGAAATTTCATCCATTTCTACAATTTTGAACAATTACCACTTCCAGATCTCACGTTTTGCATGCACCTATTTTCGTTTGCCTACTGAAGAGACACTCCTGCAGATATTCTGTTCAGTCTTTTATACCTACAGAACCTGTTTCCTTCCTCTGCCCTTCTGCCTTAAATATTGCCTCTACTGTTGCCTAGTTGCTTTCAGACTGCTTTCCTTGTAGTATCTCTGCCCATCTTCCTCTCCTATCACTGGAGTTAGGTTGTCTAAAATCCGTAATTGAATCATGCCATTCCCTTGTTTATGACTGCCTGCAGTTTCCTGTTTCCTATAGCTAAATTTCTCAGTTTTTTTTTCCTCCTGTGACAGCTTGATGAATTGCATAGCATTCAAATATGCAACATAATATTTGTTGGTATACTCAGGATGATGGGAGTTGTGCATTTCAGTATCTATAATCTTACTGTTTGTCCTCTCATTTAGAAAAATCATGTCAATACAAATCAGTGAGGAAAAAGATTAAAAGAATAACATTGAAGCTATTCTAATTCCAAAAAAATTTAGCTCATTCAGAAGTCTTAGTATTTTAACTTTTTTGATTAATTATTACCCTTGAATTGAGTACTATCAAGTTTAAACTTCTGAGGAGGTAACTTAACCTTACCTTGTTTTGCTGGCCGTATTCATTGCCATTCTCTCACTTGCCACATCTTCAGTCTCCTCTGTACCAGATGAACTGTGATTGTTCCTGCTATCTTAAAATTCAGTGTTCTCTCACCCTGTGTCTTTATGTGTGATATTTCTTCCTTCCTCATTTCCTGGTTTGGGTGAGCTTTTACTCATCTTTATTACTTTTCCTATCAAATTTGCTCCATCCCCCCAAGATGACATTTTCTCCCTGAGGAAATAATATTTTCTCCAGGTTCACATCAGGGGTTGGCAAACTTTTTCTGTAAATGGTCAGATAATATGTATTTTAGGTTTGGCAGACTGTACAGTCTCTGTTGTAACTTCTCAGCTTTGCTATTTTAGTGCAAGAGCAGCTGTAGGCAATGTGTCAAGAAATGCATAGTAACAATATTCCAATAAAACCTTACTGACAGAAATAGACAGTAGACTTGGTCATGGGCCATAGTTTGCCAACTCCTAGTGTGTAGCATGATATTGACTGAGAGTCCTCAAATTCAAATACTGCATTTTGATCTTTATCTCTTTCCATTCTCAGCATCAAATGTTTGTTGGATGAATAGCATTATTTATGAAGTCATAGGATCTATAAAACAGTGATTTCTTCTGTCCTTCATTTTCTTTTATGGGTCTCAAGATAATTCCCTAACTTTGGCAAAAACACCATTTACTCTTGCTTCAATACACGTTCACCAATACTATGTTGACTCTTTAAGAGAACATTTAGAGTCACAATGAAAATTTTAAAAATATTTTATCATAATGTATGTCACTAACTAAAGTACAGTAATTGATAGTTGTACAAGATTCATGTCGGTTTTTCGCATGTTTGTTAGCTTTGAAAAATATGAAAATGTAAGACATTTCTCTTGAAATTTCAGCAGTTGGAAAAGAAAGCAGTAGTGGATTTAAATGGATATGAATATCTTGCACATTCAGTGTTATAACTTAAAGACTCCCTAGGGCTCTGTTCTGAACCTTACTATATTGTTCCTTAATGTGTTTTTCTCCTTAATGTGCCTTTTGGGTAATGGTGTGAAAACATATGACTTTACCTACTACCCATATACTAATGAGCTCAGTCATTTCATGCTGAGCTCAGAAATAGCTGATTGCCTACTGCATATTTCCACTTGGGTATCAAATATAACTTTTTAAATTCATTTTGAAGCCGAACTAATCTTTGTTTCCTTCTCATAACCCTTTTTTCCTTTTAAACCCTAACATTATGACTTTGTTTCCCCTCAAGTGGTAAAACATTCTTTGAACCTCATAATCATATTAAACTTCTCCCTTTCATTCACACTCCAAACCCAGGTTATCAAGTCCTATAGATAATCCCTTCTGAATGTTGCCTACGTCTCTCCATCCTTTCTCCCTCAGTAAAGACCTTGCTGTCTTCTGTATTGTAGTTCTGCCCTCTTGGTGGTACCTTTTGAACTTGTGTTTCTCTATTCTAAAAACCAAAAGAGAAAGAACCATAGACTTTAGTTAGATCCCAAGACTCCTGCCAGCTGTTTTCCATATCTGCTGCTTCTTCCACTTAACAGCATGAGATTTGTCTACTCTTGGCTTCAGTTTCCATTTCCTTCTCACGTAGTCTTCAAGGTAGTCTAATGTTCCCCTTTCCTGCTCCCTCTCTCCTTGAATCTCTGACCCCTACATATGTTCATTTTCTTCTCAGTCATCACTGCCTGTACTCCTCAGGGAATAGCATGCACATAGTCGCTGACCTAGGACTTGTCTTTGATGCTACTTTGTATCATCCCACACTTCCAGTCTATCTTCGGACCAGATGTTTTTCGGTACTTCCTACGTAGCTTTTTAATCCACCCACTTCTCTTTCTACTGCCACCTTAATCCAAGCTGTCATCTTGTGTTGCCTAGATTTCAAGAATCTTGTGTTAAAATAGCACTCTTCCTCCTTCAGCATTCTCTGGCACTACTTTATTTTCCTTCAGAGCATTTATCACTCCATGCCTTTGTAGACTGAGTACTTATTTGCTTATTGTCCATTGCTCCCTGTAATACAGTATAAATTGCATGAGGTCAGAGACTTCGTTTATTCCCATATCTGCAGTACTCCAGCATTGCTTGCCACATAATAGGTCCTCAATAAATATTTATTAACTGAGGGAATAAACTACTGAGTGGGTCTATCCACATCTATTCCTAACGTTTTTCAATTTATCCTGAATCCTGGAGTCCATGTGATCTTTTATTTTTAAAATATTTTTAGTTGTAGATGGACACAATACCTTTATTTTATTTATTTTTTTATATGGCGCTGAGGTTGGAACCTAGTACCTCACACGTGCTAGGCAAGCACCCTACCACTGAGCTCCAGCACCCATGTGATTTAAATGCAAACCTGTGACACAAACACAGCACAAAATTATTTTTAAGACTTTCTAAAGACTAAAGTCTAAAGACTGAAATCTTTATAATCTTCCTTAATGTGTATTTATAATGTAACTTCCAAGACTTTACATTATCTATTCCTTGCCTACTTTTGGTTGTTGTTGTTGTTTCTATGTCACACTCTGCCTTGAATCCTTTTTTTTTTTTTTTTTTCATTTTAGTAACTTCTACTCACTCTTCTTTTGACACCAGTTTAAGAATAATTCCCCACAAAAGTCTTTCTATCTCCATCCCCTTAGGTTATAAGAATTCACATCATCATGGAATGATGTTTTCTTCTGAGTACTTCTTCGGGTTATAATTATTCCTCAAATGATAAGATTATTTGGTTAATGTCTATCTTCTGCTCTCAATATAAAGGAAGGCATTCATGCTGGGTTTTGCTTACCTTTAAACATTCACCTCCTACTTAAGTGCCTAACCGGTGGTCCATTTTCAATAAATACTTGTTGACTGAATTAATGAATACAGTTTCTTGAAAAGTGATGTTCTTTTCACTCCCCCTTGCTTTTAGTGCTTTCTCCGCCAATCCCTCTTTCCCTTTCTTGGAGACAGGGTGATTTTTTGATATCCTTCATCTAAACATTTCCCTCTCAAAGCACAGTAGTTGTTAATGTATCTGTGTGACTATAAGCATCTTGGGCACTTGAATCAATTTTTATTCATGTTTATATTTTAAATTTATAGTTATGCCTGTCATTCAGTAGCCCAGTGAAAAATAGAAATAAGATTTAAAAGTTCATTTTCATAGGAGCTGGGATTGTAGCTCAGTGTTTGAGGACTTGCTTCACATGTACGAGGCACTGGGTTCAATCGTCCACACCACATAAAAATAAATAAAGGTAAATAAATAAAGGTAAAAAATAAGGTATTTTGTCCATCTACAACTAAAAAAAAATATTTTTTAAAAAATTCATTATCATAGATGCATAAATGACGTTTCCAAAAGAAGGCGGCGATGAGTAATTTCAGGTGCTGCACACAGATTGCGGAAGGTGAATGAGAAATAAAAGAACTTTAAGGTCCTTTCTAGTTACTAGTTTCCCCTAAATCAGGCTCTTAAAAGGCAGTGACTAATTTTTAAGCTCATTTTCTGTCTTTGATATGTTCAGAGAAATTTTTTTTCCTCTTTTCCAAGGAATAAAATTAATTTTCTGAATATCTGTTCTTCCTAAGTTTGTCTTCATTAGGAGGAGCTTATTAAACAGTAAATATTGTTACTTTACTCTTACCACTCATGTTAGGGTTTTCCAGAGAACCAGAACCAGTAGAAAGATACCTGAATATCTGCCAGTAGCTGTACCTTTATATGGATATAAAATGAAATTTATTATGAGGAATTGGTTCATACTGTTGTAGAGGTTAAGTCTCATTGTCTTCCCTTTGTAGGCTGAAGACTCTGGAAAACCCTAAGTCCCAGTCCATGGGCAGGAGAAAACCAAGGAAGGTCTCAGCTCAAGCAGTGCAGGAAAGAGAATTCAGACTTTCCCCACCTTTTTTGTTCTTTTCAGGCCCTCAGCAGATTGGATAATGCCTACCCAAATTAGAGAGGACCTTCTGCTTTACTAGGTTCACCAATTCAAATGCTAATGTGTTCTAGAACACCCTTGCAAATGCACACTAAAAAAAATTTTCACCAGATACCTGGGTGTCTGGTAGCCTAGTCAGGTTAACAAAATTTACCATGACATAGGTGGCTATGTTGGTGCTGTCCCTGCCTGGAAAACTCTATTGATTTTATCCTTTTAAAATTTGAATGGTTAAACCTCCACTGAAATATTTAATAATAAGTGAAAAACAATGTGTCCATCATCATCTTTCTAATAGTTTTTGCCAGGCATCTGATTTATAACCTTTCCAGTCTTTTGTTCGGTGGGGTGGGGAAGAGTCATGGGAAGCGTTTAATTTTTAATAAACTTTGGAACCATTTACCCTGATTCTTCATCATTTATTTATATACTGTCAAATAGAAGATATGGGGAAAGACTTTCTTCCTGTATTTTCCCAGATGCAATATAGATGAATATGAAGAGAAAGAAAAGTAGCAATGTAAATTTTTTGAGAAATTTCTAGATTTACTTAATAAAACTAAATTTGGAGGCTAGGACTGTAGCTCAGTGGCAGAGTGCTTGCCTCAACGTGTAAGACCCTGGGTTCCATCCTCAGTACCACATAAAAAAATACATAAAGATCCATCTACAACAACAAAAAATTTAAAAAGTATTTACTATGCAGAAATAACACAAGAAGCATAAAAAAAACTACACTTTCAGTCTGTTCTCAACAAGACAGACTTTAATCTTAATAAAAGATTGCCTTGGTAACATTGTTAAGTAAATATAAGAATCTCCACTTCTGTACCATATTGCCTTCGAACTCTTCCAAATTCCTTTGTATGCCACAACTGATTAGAGTATAGAAACCATCCATGACCTCTCTTTTCAACCTCTCTGAAATCCTTGACATGTTTTGAGTTCATTTTCACATCTCAGTAGTAGCAAAATGGATGTACAGAAACCTGTTTTGCTTCATTTAGAGACAGCTCTTGAGGACATAGGATTATATATAAATGAATGTCTGTGGATGATTTTGGAGAGTTCCTGTCTGTTAATAAAGAGGGAAAATGCACTTTTATTTTTCTTAAGTCATTTTTGGGAGCCTTTTTGTTTCAATTGCTCTGCTTTCACTTTAATTGACACAACTAAATATGTATGCTCTTGAATAGAATGGTCGATTGTTGCCCACATCATTTCTTACTTCCCCCTACCCTCCAAGGCATGTGACTGAATTCCTGAAAGTTAAATGCACATATAATGTGACATTACCATTTTCCTCACACAGCTCTATGTGATACTGCTCTATTTCTGGAGGACTCTAGCATCTCACATCACTTTGTATACCTTATCCTTTCACTTCTGGAAGTGATATGTCTTGAATTTGCCACATTTATTTTTCTCTTGTACCTCTACCCTAGACTCCTGCTTTCATATTATATTTCTATTGGAATTCTGCCGCTACTTCCCATCATCTCTTGATTCCCATTCCATCCACAAAACCTCATGATTTTTATCTTCTCATTTTTTTTAATCCGTCCACTTGTCTCACACCACCCTAATCCATGCTATCATCATTACTTACCTAGCCTCAAATTTGGTTTCATACATTATTCATGCATTCACTATGCATTTATGCCCACTCATTTTTCTAGGACTCTTGTGGTTCTTGGCATTGGCAGGAGCAGCTAACTTCTAAGGCTGGTTTATTATTCTAGGTTGAAGAAAAGAATTGTATTCCTATTTCTCTACAGTTTACTTCAGATACAATAAACATTGATTTGTCTTTGATCAAGGATAATGATTCTTAACTGGAGTGTTATTTTACAATTCCCATTTCCATCTGTGTAGTTCCAGTTCATTCACTTGTTTCTCTTCCTGTGTAGTGTTTCATAACATGAATAGGCCATAATTAGTTTATCCATTCTCCTATTGATGGACATTTCTATTATTTCCAGGGTTGTTTTTTATTTGTTTGTTTAGTTAACATTCTGATAACATTTGTAGGGCTGGGGATGTAGCTCAGTTGGTAGAGTGCTTACCTCACATGCACAAGGCCCTGAATTCAATCCCCAGCACCACACACAAAAATAGTAGGTTGATAATTTGTACTAGACTCCTTAAGTATGTATAACTACAAGTGGAATTTCAAAATCATAGCTTATACACTTCTTTAAGTTCTAGAAAATGCCAAACTTTTTCAAATTATACCAGTTTATATTTTTTACCAACAACAACAGATTTCTGTCATTCCCCTAACATTTGATATTGTCAGGGATTTTTTTTTCCAACATATTAATGTGAAATGCTTGCTCATATTTGCATTAAAACTTTATTGTATTCCTATATACCAGCAACATATAAATAATGCATATTTTAAAATTATCTTCTATGATAACCAGGAATAAATCAATAATAGACTAGAACCATTTTTTTTAAAATCCTATTAAATAAATGAGGAATACAGTGTCCATAGTTAGAAAGACTCCCCATGCTTAAGACATTCTTTATCTATTGACTAGAAGTTCAGTACAATTCCAGTGAAGTCCTAACAGGATTTTTCTGGAACTCAACAAACTGATTCCACAGATTTTGAAGAAGGTAGAATTGTCCTATCAGATAACTCGTTCTAATAATTAAAACCCTGTAGTATTGGCACAAATATAAACATATAGGTAAGCAGAATAGAGAATAGCCTCCAGGCTCTGTATCACCCTGAGGGTGAAGTTCAATACTATTCATTTTTAACAAGGTGATTGTTTCTTACCTAAGCATGAGAATGACTTCTTTATTAAACTGTAATTCTTAGGACTAAAAAATCTATTAGTTGAGATATTTTTATATATTGTATCTAGTCCAGGGACTCATACTCTTTTTTTTTTTTTTCCTTTTTTCTACCTGAACTGCCAAAGGTATCAGTAATAATAACTATTGATGTTTGCCCAAGAGTGGGGAGTGGATGCCTCCCTACATTTACTGTTGTCATTTTCTTATGTTATTTCCTGCAATACTTAAAACATTCACACCTCCAAGAATATCTGGTGTAATGAACTTGGGAGTTTGCTAAAGGTATTGTTGTGTTATCAAAGTAAATGAAATTAGACATTCAGTAACTTTAGTCAAATGTTACAAATATGAATGCAGAAAATAGTGATTCTTAGCTTCCCATTTTTATTTTTAAGCAGTGTTTACATACATAATAGAAAAATCTTAAATTGCTCTGTGCTGATAATTTTTTTAAGTAAATTTTGGGAGCTTTGAACAGTATGACCCACTTATATGCTAACAATAGTTCTAAAAAAGTAGGATGGCTATTCCCCTTTATTTTTAGATCCTAAAGCAGTTATGATTGAAAATATTAGACCACATTTTCTTTTGAAATGTTACCAAAGTTAGTTACTGCTAATATTTTGTGAAAAACTCCTTACAAATAATAGTCATTTTATGAATAATAAAAATCATAAATGTTTTGTGGATAATACAAAACGATTTTTTCTTTTAAGTTACTTTTTTTTCTAATGCTTAAACAATCAATGAATTTATTTATTCATATTTAAAACTAAATTTCTCCTTTTGAACTATGGAAGCATAGAAGCAATACACAGAAAAGTTGTTCCAACTTCCTGAGCCACAGATGTACAGTCTGTAACATGATCTCATTATGTCATCATTGATGCACCTTCTTCACCAGTGGCATCTTGGGAAATATGAAGATCTTCGAGCATCTCAGCCAAACTAATTTGAGGTGCTCCTTCATCATCTGTGTCACTTTCCACAGCAGTATAGTTGAATCTGTATAGTTGTTGACATTTTTTCTAATTGCCCCATCTTCAAGATCTTCAAGGAAATCTTGGTATTGCTTTTCATCATCTGTATCCATGTTTTCTCTATCTCTTGCAAGTTCTTTCAGTTTCCAGTTTCTACGACGCTGGCATTTGGTACAGTCATAACTCTTTTTGATAGTACCACATCTGGAACTCTATCTGAGTTCATTTTGTTGACATGCTCATCATTTAAGTTACAGTTGACCAAATCAAACCCCAACATCAGGTCTCCAAGATTTAGAAGGTGTCCCAAATGAGTGCGACAAAAGTGCTGTTTATCTGTATTCATTTCGGACCTTTTGTATACCCAGACTTCCCCGAGGATATGCTTTTTTGATATCATTCCAGCACAAGCATTGTGTTTTACATCTCAAATGATGCTGCATTCCATCACAATAAACTCCTCTGTTTGGGATGGCATAAACTTTTGAAAAGATGACTCCAGAAAGTGCTCCCATCAATATCTGCAACTTGTAGGGTGTTTGGATCTATGAGGTGGATGGCACTGGTTACTCGAATACATACACAGATCTGGTTCATATTTCCCAGACTTTGTGCCAGTTTTGGAGACAGACAGACAACATTATCCTTGCAGGTTGGAACAATTTCCACAGAAAAAGTGCTTTTGTAATTGTATGTGTTACTATGAATATCCTGAGAGATCAATCTTTGTGGTGCTTTTTTATCTACAGGGAACTGTACACTGAAGAAATTCTACCATCTTCCTAGCATGTTGTTTTGAGGAATAATAGAAATCCATCTATTGGAATCTCTTTGATACGAAGTGTATTCTGATGCATTCCATATTTCAGAATCAACTGTTCCAGATAGTAGATTTTTTTGTGTAAAGTCTTTTGCCTCACTTGAATCACAGCCTTCCAGAAATCTTTGACTTCTACTCTGTGACAATCTCTGCACATTTGGGACTTACCAACATAATCCACCACAAACACTTGCTGAAGGATAGCACCATTCATCACCTCTTTCTGAATAGTCAGTTTAACTTTAAGTCTCTTAGAATGGGGCTTAGTCCAAACAAAGCCCGCATCTACAAGGTGTACCTTACTCAGAGGAGTTTTGATTTTTTTCAAACACAAAGCAGGAAGTTCCCTGGATTCTAAAGCACACTGTACCCAAGTTCCTGGTGGCTGAAAATATCTTTGACATTGTTTGCAGAAAGAAATTGAGACCTGTTTCAGAATACATTGGCTGATGTCTACTTTACTTCGCAAACAGGCCACACAAATATTGGCAGGATTTGGACTAATTGGGACACCACACTCACAGCACAAGATGTGTCCAGGGGTGTGGTCAGTGGATTCTGTCATGTACTCCATTGTTTTGTATACCTCACTGTCAGTTGCCACCACAGCCCAAGAGTTACTTTTTATTGGAACATACACAGCAATGTTTTCAGCTGCTAAAGTATGATCAATTAAACATGAAAGGGGGATGAATTGAAGATTTAAAAGTTACATATCTGTTTGACTATGGAATATATTGAAAAGAGCTTAGTTATTGAAGTTAGATAATTTACTTTTTTTTGTATTAAGTCTTCAAAATCCATTGTGTTTTTCAAAGTTTATAGCCCTCAAAATTCAGACTAGCCATATTGTAAGTGCTTTAAGCCATATATGGCTTGGGGTTATCATACTGGACAGTATAAATCTATCTAATGGGATAACAATACTCCACAGACGTGTTCTGGAAAAGAAATGTATATAAAATACACATAAAAAAAAAACACTTCAGTTTCTGGCCCATTGTAGGTACTCAGTAATGTAATTCTCTCTTTGCTCTCCATTATACTAATAGCTTGTTAATTTGATTTTTGTAGCATCATATGTAGCTGGAAACATCAGGTCAATTAAAACACTGATTTTTTTTTTCCTTGAAGTTGAAGAAAGCAAAATATTGTTGTTATTTCTCTAAACAATAATCAAAAGTGAAGCTTTTGGAATAGATATTGTACTTTTACTCATTTTGTTTCCTATTTTTCCAAAACTCAGCTTTCATTGAAGATCTGGGAGAACTGACTAAGAGAAGTCCTGTGACCACCACCCCCCCACACACCCCATAGCCAGTTTTGCAGTCCCATTTAAGCTGTTCTTCTATTTCCTCTTCTTAACAAAAATTTTAAGAAAGATTAATTTCTTTAAGTCTTAAAACCTAGGACTCTTAAATCTTTTTCTGTAAGTTAGCATGCCAAAGTTACTGATTCATTAGATAGTGTGTAGTTTTAATTTTCGTTTCTTATGTTTCCAATTTACTTAGAAATAACTCTTCCTCTGCGCCCTAGGAATAGACTATTGTTCTACTTTTCCATAGTGATCAGAAGTAAAATCCATAAAAATAGCAAGCATTATGTATTTATTGGTGATAACATGAAGTGTGTGTATGGGAGGGGAAAATGTGCTGACATTGCCATCCGTCCATAGTCAACATTCCTCGGGATAGGAAAAGAAAAAAAGATGAATTTCCTGGGTTTGATGTTATTTATTTTTTGACACGTTGCTAGGGTTGAACCCAGTACCTTCCACATGCTAGGCAAGTGTTCTACCACTGAGATTCACCCCCAGCCTGATTTCCTGGGTTTGAAGCAGGGAGGAAAAGAGAAGTACTTTTATTGATCTGGTATTGAGAAGTAACCCCGGGTTAATTATAGGAAAGTATTCTTAAGGAGTTTTTGGACTGATATTTATGTTAATTTATAGATTTGAAATTTTATTGATAGAGGACTCTTTAACTTTGTAACAATGTCAGGCTCAAGGATCCAGAATTACCTCCTTTTCTAGCCTTCCTCATCTCTGTAAATGATAGCTTCACTCCTCTAATTCTTCAATCCAAACACTTAGGAGACATTCTTGTTTATTTTCCTTTTTACAAACACTCCTATCTAATACATTAGCAGATCCTATCAGCTTTGTCTTCAATACTACTTATTACTGTGATCCAAACCACCGTCATTTCTCTGCTGTACTACTAACGGCTTTCTCATTGGCCTCTTAAAACATGTCAAATCATCTGTTCAAGATCCTCCAGTGAAATTCTGAACAAAGCTAATAAATTACCAAAGAATAATTACAGAATCATTATTTTTGTTCCTTCTTAACGATTCAATGGAGCTGAGCAGTGATTACCAAGGGATGTTATAAAACCATTTGGTACAAAGTTAATGTGGAACTTCATAATGGATGCTAACGATACCTGAACCTATACATCAATCTTAGCATCAATAGAAGTGGAATAAAGTTCCTGATCTGATTCAGTAGTTAAGTACTGCATATGAAAGATTCTTGCCTATAAAAATTAAACTCAGTATAATCAGACTTTTAAGTCAAATGCAAGAAATATTGGGGATAGAGAAAAAAGTTAAACACCACCAAGAGGTATAATATCAGCCAAAACCAGAAAATGAGAAATTCTCTAACTGCTTGAAGAAAGGCAGGGAGGAGTACAGGGTGGAGAGCTGTTAAAGACTAAAAAAGGTTTAAGATGTCTAACAAGCAGTGTGTGTCCCTTGTTTGACTCTGCTTCAAACAAATAATGTACGAAAAGATAATCAGGGAAATTGAAATATGAACTGAATTGGATATTAAATGATACTAAGGAATTACTTTTTGTTACATGTGACAATGTGATTAGATTTTTTAAGGTTTTTAGTAATTTAGTAATTAGAGATGCAAATTGAGGCCAGGATAAGATAACATGCTGAGTTTCCTGTAAGGAAGTGAAAGAAAAAGTGGAAAATGGTAACTTTATAAGCTGGGTGAAGGATGCAAAGAGGTTTGTGATACTCGTCTCTACTTTTGTGCTTTTTGGAATAAATCCTGATAAAGGTTTAAAAAAAAAAAAAAAGTAAAGGCCAAAGCCAAACATCTCTTTTCATCTAATTGAGAATAAAATCCAAAACACCTGCAAAGGCTTGTTTGCAGTGTGACCCTTGCTGTTTATTTCTCATCTCTCCCTTTTCATTCCATCCCTTCTGACCCCTTTGCTTTCTTAGAATATGCCAAGGACAGTTTTGCCTCTGTGCCTTTGCATTTGTTTAGAATTCGTTTCCTCTAAATATCCTGGCTGGTTTCCTCATTTCCTTGGGGTCTTCATTCCAGTTCTACTTATTAACTTATTTAAATACTGGGAATTGAACTGAGGGACACTTTACTGAGCTACATCTCCAACATTTTTATTTTTTATTTTGAGACAGGGTCTCACTAAGTTGCTTAGGGCCTCGCTAAATTGCTGAGGCCAGCCTTGAACTTGAGATCCAGCCTCAGCCTCCAGAGTTGCTGGGATTACAAGCATGAGCCACCTTACTGGGCTCTGACCCAACATTAGCAGAAAGTCCTCTGGGCATCCTGTATAATATAACCTCCCTCCCCCAGACTGAGTCTTATTTTGTCCCAAACCTATTCTGCTTTTCTGATTATCTTCCTTTTTAACTTATTGCTATTTTGGTTTATATGTCACCTCCCCTTACTCTAAGTTGTTTTTATTTAAGGCTAGCCCCACCACCTGATGCATTCATTATCCCTGCGTTTATTTTGTTTGTTTTCCTTTTTTATTTTTTATTTCTACAGACTGCATTTCAATTCATTGTACACAAATGGGGTACAACGTTTCATTTCTATGGTTGTACATGATGTAGAGTCACACCTGCATTTATTATTGTTCATTTCCAAGAGTCTTCTCAAGGCCTTTATCTGTTAATTGACAGTTACATTGCCAGCACTTGGAAGAGTGCCCAGCACTTAGTAGGTAGAGATTATTATAAAAGTTTAAAAACTTAAGCCTGCTGAGCATAGTGGTGAATATCTGTAATATGATGATTCAGTGATTCAGGAGGCTGAGGCAGGAGGCCCTCAACTTTGAGGCCAGCCTCAGTAACTTATTAAAAAATAAAAAGAACTGAGAATATTGCTCAATGGTTATGCACCTGGGTTCAATCCCCTGTACAAAACAAAACAAAAAGTTAATGATTATGTCTGTCCTTTTCTCACCCCAGTTGTTCTGCTTACCTTTCATATAGTTTCATCTTTACCTAGGAATAAGTAGTGAAGGGTGGCCAAGAGCCTGCTCCTCCCTTTAGAACAAAACTGTGAGGTAGAAAATATAAAAGGTCAGGAATATTCATTCAGCACCGGAAACACTAAAAGGTTATATTTCAAATTTGTTGGGCTTTTAAGGATCCAGTAATATTTTAGTCTTAATTTCTTTCATTTGCTTTTTAAGTAAATGAAAGCTCTCTGAAATCTGAAATGGCACTTTCAAACAGTAGGTTTTCCAATCACTTTAAAAATATGTATCATGTGTGGGGAAAAGGGTACACTCATACATTGCTGGTGGGAGTGCAAGTTGGTGCAGCCACTCTGGAAAGCAGTGTGGAGATTCCTTAGAAAACTTGGAATGGATCCACCATTTGACCCTGCTATCCCACTCCTTGGCTTATACCCAAAGGACTTAAAATCAGATTGCCTCAGTGATGCAGCCACATCAATGTTCATAGCTGCTCAATTCACAATAGCTAGATTGTGGAATCAACCTAGATGCCCTTCAGTAGATGAATGGATAAAGAAACTGTGGTATATATACACAATGGAATATTACTCAGCCATAAAGAAGAATAAAATTATGACATTTGTAGGTAAATGGATGATGTTGGAAACTGTTATGCTAAGTGAGATCGGCCAATCCCAAAAATCCAAAAGCCGAATGGTCTCTCTGATAAATGAATGATGGTGCATAATGTGGGGGGGAAAGATGGCAAGAATGGAGGAAAGATAGCTAGCATAGAGGGAAGGAGGGGTGGGGGGTAAAATTAATAACAGAGTGTGTGACAGATACCATTGCCCTGTGTACATGCATGAAAGCACAGATGGTGTGACTCTACTTTGTGTACAACCCTTGAAACAATAGCTGTACTCCATTTGTGTTCAATGAATCAATAAGTAAATAAAAAAATAAATAAAAAAAAGAAAAAAAAGAAAAAAATATGTATCATGTAAAAAAATAGAAAATATAGAAAAATATGTAAAAAGCTATGGTTTTTATATGGCTGAAATTTGGCAGAATATCAGTGGTAAACTTTAATACTTACTGTACATGTTTGGAAGTTCTCTTCAGGTGCCAGCAATGTTTGAATAAAAAAAAACTGACATCCAAAATTCATAAAAAACAAAATATATACATATCAGTATTATAATATTGACCTACTTATTTTCAGATAAATCCTAGATAAAGCTTCTCCAATAAAAATGTTGCCCAGTTTGTCAAACTGAATATTTACTTGAACCTATCAATATAATTTTAGCATTTATGGTAATAGGAGTCAATATATGCCTCTTTGTGAATGAGGTCTCTCTAATCTACTTTAAAAGGAAAGTTTGAGGTTTTTTTGCAAATATATTCTGCTTTTCTGCTTATCTTCCATTTTAACTTACTGCTCTATCTGGTTTATTTGTCATTGTATCTCTTAGACTCATGTTTGTTTATTTATTAATAAGGACTTTGTAGGAACAGATCAAACTATTTTAAGCAAAGGGGTTTATTATAGAAATATTAAGTTTCTCAAGTAATGAACTGCTAGCAGGGCAGGGATGCACCAGCTCCTTAGAGATGACCTCAGTGCTATCAGAGCACTCTTTCAGTAGGTTTCATTCCTCTTGTTTCAGATTGATAGGAATCATAATCCCCGGCGGCTCTTGTGATCTTTTAAGAGCACACTGTCTGTCTCTGCTCAGTTTCTGAATAACCCAGAGCCAATCAAATGAGGTCTGGGGGATGACTGGGTGCTGGCTGGGTCAAATATTCAGAGTCAGAGCCATGTAATAACATGATTGTCCTTACTGGTGCTGGTTGTGGGTACAGCGGATTGGGTAAGGGAGAGATTACAATGTCTGAGGCCAGCCTCCACACCTTATTAAAAAATAATAAGAGCTGGGAATATGGTTCAGAGCTTTGGTGTCTAAAATTCACTTTTATCTATGTAAAATTTGAACAGAATAGCATATTGGCATCTAAACATAGTTGAGTACTTCCCTCGATTTTGATAGTGTTCTGCATAAGATTTTTTCGGCTTTATTTCATACTGATGGCTTATATTGTTTGGGCCACCTAGTATTACTGAACTTCATTTCACTGTTCAGTTACACCAGTTGGTAAGCCTGGAAGGGGAAATAGATTAATCAGAGACAGAGTCTTCATTCAAGGGAAGGAAGTGAAGGTTGCAGGGAGAGAAGCATCTATATAGTGACCAGAAGCAGGAATCCTAGTACCAGAAGACAGGGCTACTGGGAGGTTCAGCTCATTTATGATTTTGTTTGAGAATGAAAAAGAGAGGAGTGGAGGCACAAATGGTAAGAGGATTAAGGATATTGTGCTTGTAATTGATATGTTCCAGGAGATCTATGGCACAACAATACAGAATCTTCTACCTTTTACCAATAATCTTTGAGCAAAAAAAGAACTATTTGCATCTATCAGCAGATAAAAGATTATAGCCAAAAAAAAGGAAAAAGAAAGAAAGAAAAGATAGGAAGCTATGATTTCATTGCTACTTTTATTCTTTTTTCAGGGGCAGGGCATGCTGGGGATTGAACTCAGGGGTACTTGACCACTGAGCTACATCTCCAGCCCTATTTTTTGTATTTTATTTAGAGACAGGGCCTCACTGAGTTGCTTAGCACCTTGCATTTGCTGAGGCTGGCTTTGGACTAGCTAACCTCCTGCCTCAACCTCCCCAGCTGCTAGGATTACAGGCTTGCAACCTGGCTACTTTTATTCTTTAATCATGATAATATGGCATTCTCTTTCAATGAACCTGCAACCCACTACATATACACATAATACAAAGCATTTGGACCAATCCTCATCCCAGAGTTCTCCCCATTTCTTGAAGGGGAGTTTTCTGTCCAAAAATCCTGACAAATTAGCAATGCATAAGTGGATATGGATCCATGTATACATAATAGAAAGCATTCAGAGTAGTCCTCACACCAGGGCTCTTCCCAATTCTGGAAGGAGTGTTTTCTGTCAAAAAATTCTGACAGATCAACAACCCTGTGTGTAGATATGGATCCCCATAGGGGACATCCCTCTCCTTCAGTTTTGGTAGCTGTAAAAGGAACCGTATTATGAGTGAAAGTCTTAATTTCCTAACATTTCCAGGAATAAAAGAATTTGAATGGCTCTGTCCTTGACCAACTTTGATACTATAGTGTTACAGTGTAGACAAATTGTTGACACAAATATAGTAATAAAGATGTTTATTGGAAACGTCTTATGTAAGTTTATGTAAGTTTCTATAATAGAAACAGAAGAGAATGATTAAAGTAAAAGTCAATATTTGGTCCTAGTTGGAAAATTAATGTAAGGAACTATTTGATTGACATGTATAGGCATTGTTTTTCTTCTTTTATTTGTGAGAGCATTGGAAGAAAACAAATGCCTGTATAAAGATATATGACCTCATTATCTAAAGATATCTACTCTTAGCATATTTGCAGATGGATCTTTTTAGATTTTTAATGTTTTCCATATGTTTTATAGAATTTGAGGACACACTTTTTGTGTATTACTTAACAGTATTGTTTAAATTTGGGGAGTTTTGTTGTTGCATTATACACCGTTAATGGGATTCATTATGCCATAGTCATCAGTCTCCTTTCCCATTATCTTTTCCCTCTTCCTCCCTCCCCATGATGTCCTTGCTCTGCTCTACTAATCTTTCTTCTATTATTATTTTAATTAGGGTATTATAATTATATATGTATCAGTGAGATTCATTGTGATATATTCATATATGGATGTAGCATAATTTGGTTAATTTCATCCTGGCCTGCCTCCCTCTCAGTCCTCTCTCTGTACTGAATTGATCTCCCATTTTTATGAGATCATACCCTTTTATTCAATTCCTTTTTTCCCCTCTCTGCCTAGCTTCTACATATGAGAGAAAATATTGAATCTTGCTTTTCTGTGTCTGGCTTGTTTCATATAGCGTGCATGATGTTTTCCAGCTTCATCCATTTATCAGTAAATGGCATAATTTCATTCTTTATGACTGAGTACAACTCTCTCTATACATATGAACCACACTTTCTTTATCCATAGCTGGTTCCATAATTGGCCATTGTGAGTTTTACTGCTATAAATATTAGTGTGTGTATATCACTGTAGTATGCTGATATTTGTTCTTTTAGGTAAATACCAAGGAACAGGGTAGCTGGGTCCTGTGGTGGTTCTGTTCCTAGACTTTAAAGAAATCTCCATACTGTTTTCCAAAGTGGTTGTACTAATTTGCATTCTCACCAACAATGTATAAGTGTACATTTTTCCCTCATCCTCTCCAGCCATTATTGTTATTTGTGTCCTTGATTGCCATTCTAACAGGAGTGAGTTGAAATCTCAGTGTAATTTTGATTTTCATTTCCCTTATTGCTAAGGATGTTGAAATTTTTTTTCCATATAATTGATGGCTGTTTGTATTTCTTCTTTTGAGAAATATTTGTTGAGCTCATTTGCCATTTATTGATTGGATTATTTGATTTTCTGATTAACAGTATTTTTGACAAGATATTTTTCTTGAGACAGTAAAAATAAATTTTTTAAATGTAATTGTAATCTGTTTTATGTAATAATGATGCAAAATAATTCATTACTATAGGTTTAGTACGAATTAATACCAGGAAAAAAATATCTGTTGACTAAACACTTAAACTCACAATAAAGTTTAGACTTTATTGTTTGGTAAATTTGATTGTTCCTTTTATAAATATAAGATACTATATATTAGAGAATTTAAAGTTGCTTTTGAGGAAATATTTTTATACCATCATATTAATTCAGTTTTAGGGTCAGTTTTGATATTTAAAGTTGTTTTTCTGTTTTCCTTCCTAGATCCAAGTATTTTAGAACATGCTCAAGAGGTGAGCACTTAACTATAGAGGTAAGTAGAATCATGAATTTGATTGGATTGAAAATACCTTCAAAAGAGCAAAAGAAACTTTCAATTAAGGGGAAATAATATAGGCCCAAATTTAGTAGAGACTGTTTAGGTTGCAATATTGTTGATTCTAGTAAAGAGGGAACGAATTGGGCAACAAGGGAGAAGAGTGAATAGGGAGAAGTTTATTCTCCTAATAGGTTTGTTTTCATTTCACCCTACACATTTCAGAGAGAGGGTGCTGTCCTGTCCGTATTAATGGCTGTTGGCCCACCCTATCAGAGAGATGAAGTAGAATCAAAGTAGCAAATTGATTTTAAGCAACTCCACAGCAGAAGCACTGAGTACTTTTTCCTTGTATATAAGAGATATGGTAGAAGCTCCTCAATCCCCTACTATGTATCAATCACTCTACCATATGGTTGAGGAATGCCACTACTACAGCTCTTTTGTAAACAGATGAGAGTCATCCTATTTTATGGATGAGAAATCAGAAGCTTAGACAGATGGAAAAACTGGAAGTGGCAGAAAACAAAATCTAGTCCAAAACTACCTTGCTCCAAAACTTGAAAACTATTCTTTACTGCCTTCTATATTAAATAAGGAAGCATGTAAACTGAATCCTGTTTCTTAATTTTACTTTCTATGACGTTGAATAATTTGTTCTGAACTGAAGTAAAGTGAAAAATTCTGGTAGTAGATATTTAAAATACGTACATAAAACTACATGTGGTGGCACACTTGAGGTTGGGAAGATCATGAGTTCAAGGCTAGCCTATGCAACAAGGTAAGACCCTATTATTTATTTATAATAATAAATAAATAAAAATAAAATACCCCTAAGAAATATTCAATTCAGGTAAAGGTATAGTTTATAATATAGTTTCTGCTTTATTTTAATATTGCTGTAATTCTCTCTTATTTTCATATAAAGTTGTAAATACAAATAATTTATGCTTGTTTGGCCATTTTGTATATTTTTTAATATATTAAATGAGCCGATGTATAAAAAGGCAATTGACTGAACTTATTAAAGTATATTATTTTTAAGGTGAGAAAAGTGACAATTTCTTGTAAGATATGCACCTTGGGCAAGTATCCCTCTTAATACTTACTTTCTTGTTCTTTCAGTTTGAGAATCTAGTAGAAAGTGATGAAGTAAGTATTTCCATAATAGTACAAAACTCATATTTGTTTGTCTCATGAATCATCTCTTTAGTTCTAATAATTTTTTAATTTTATTTTTAAAATTTTATTTTTACTTTTTGTCCCTTCTATATCATTTTCTTCTTTTACTAATTTATGACAGCAAAGAATTCAGAATTTTCTATTATATAAGCCATGTATGTAATACTACACATACGCAGGTTTTCTATAATTCTTATAGAATTCAAGGAACTTCAGAAAGCAAAAATTTTAACCACTTCACTTATATAAAATACTTCAGCAATCTAGAATGGACCCTTTCTTTAAAAATAGTTTTCATAGATTTCTGAGGGTAGACTTCTGTAATGTCTACAAAATATTCTACAATTTCTGTTTTAACTAGTACTCCTTTTCAGTTACTCTTTATATTGATCTTCTGTATTTCATTTTATCTACACTCAATTTAAAATGTATCATAAGTACAGAAATGTTAAAATATGAAGAAAAAGAATACTTTAGAATCAGCAAAATATGGTGTATGTTTCTTATGCAGGTATAGTTAGTTGTATGCTGATTTCCAGCTTTACTAAACTAATTGTGTGAGTTTCTACAAATTATTTAACCTCCCTAGAAACAATTTCCCACATCTATGAATTTGGTTAAACTACAAGAGCACAGCAAGCTCTCACTTTTTGTCCTTTTATTTTCTAAAGAAAGAGGAAAATGAATCATCCCTTTTCTTTACATTTTTAAATTATTCTTTAGCCCAGAATTTCCTAGTATGTATATAATATTTGTCTCAAGATATAAATTGGCATATTAAAGGTTCTGAAAACGATTGTTAAAATTATTTAAACCTGTTTAACTCAGAATTTCCGTAATTAATTTGGGTATAAATCCTTCTTAAGGATTAAATATGTAATTATACATATTTATCATCCAGTAGGACAAATTTAGAAAACTGTCTTCCATTTGTTTTGCTAGTAAAATAACATCTGAAGTTTCACAGAACCTAGTTTCCTTACCTTCTCAAAGGTCACTTTCACTTTCATGTCTTTCCTTTTTAAAAGGTTTATGCATACACAATACAACATTTTTAAAGCTTCTAATAAATAAGAGTTCTCTCAGCCTTCACAGTAGTTCATCTCAGCATTATATTGCTTTTCAAAAGGACATATAAGGTACTTTTTTTTTTGATTCATTGTACACAAATGGAGTACAATTATCATTTTTCTGGTTGTACACAAAGTAGAATCGTACCATTTGTGTATTCATACATGTACATAAGGTAATGAAGTTTGTTTCATTCTATTATCTTTCCTTCCCCGCACCCTCCCCACCCCTCATTTCATTCTACACAATCCATCCTTCTTCCATTCTTCCCTTACCTCCCCCATTATGTATTCACTTAGAGAAATCATTTGGCCTTTGGTTTTTTGGGATTGGCTTATTTCACTTAGCATGATATTCTCCAAAGGTACTTTATTTGATTGGTTAAGGGTTTTTTTGTTGTTGCTGTTTGTTTGCTCTTATTAAACAATATTAACAATAAAATATTTTTCTTTCAAGTGGTTATTAAGTTACTTATTTGAAATACACATGTTTAATATAATAGTAACAATGCATGTTAAGTACAGAAATGTTAAAATATGAAAAGAAAAAGCACTCTTTAGAATCAACAAAATTGTATTATATATAAGTATAGTTAGAAGAACTTTAGTTTGTGTCCTAATTTTCAGCTTCATTAAACTAATTGTAAACTAATTTCCCTCTCCTTTCACATTTTCCATTTGGTTTAGTTGAAAATCATCCTGTTTTGTAGTGCTATTTTCTAAGTTTATTTGACCTATTTATTTAGAATTTTTATTTCTACTCTTCACTTAGTCGTATGTTTCAATTGTCAGATATGACTAGTTTAATAATGTAAGATAAGCCAGGCTTGGTGGTGCATGCCTATAATCCCAATGATTTGAGAGGCTGAGGCAAGAGGATCCAAGTTCAAAGCTAGTCTGAGCAGCCTAGCAAAACCCCAAGCAGCCTGGTGAGACCCTTTCTCAAAACAAAAAATAAAGAGTTGGGGATGTGGTCAGTGGTTAAGCTCTCCTGGTTTCAATTCCCAGTACTAAAAAAAGTGTAAGATACATTCATAAGCCCAAATTAGTCTTGAAAATAGTTATGATTCACTTTGGAGGAAAAAGCTATAGGTGATTTTATAACCTTGGAAAAGAAAACAAAAACAGTGCTTGTTGTCTGTTGTAAATGTGTTCCTTAAAATCCATGAATGCTGCATTAGTACATTCTGAAGTATCATTCCTAGAGGGATAACAGGTAGGTCCTGCAAGCCTCTGGTCACACACAACATTTTCATCAACCAATCAATATATAACCACATTATATGTGTTTGTCTTAAGCATGTATTATTGACTCAACTTTGAACTCACTGCCACCAGCAAAAACTTATGCCTAAGTGAACCTTATCTAATGAACATTTTTTTTCTCTCTGTAAGGCACATTACAGCCTTCTTGCACTTAGGAACAGTAGGACAGCATTTAGGCATTACACGTAGGGTTCATTTTGAAACAGTGAAACCATGTACAAAACACAAAAATGCAAGCTACTTGGCACTAAATAGCTATGTAAAGGCTACTTTAGATAGCCTGAAAGTTACAACAAGAATGCTGTGCAATGTCCTGTTCTACCTCTGCTGGGAATATACATTGTTAACCACACACACACACACACACACACACACACTCACACACACACAAATCTGCTGCTCTGCGCATATCTCTGAATGGCCCAGAAAGCATAGAGTATTGATTTGGGGGATACAGATACATTTTAGCAAGTAGGTTAATTTACAGACTTGGAATTGAAATAATGAGGATCAACTGTAAATGATGAGGACATAGAGAATATACTGTCTAGTATATCCTGACTGCAGAAGTTCACTTGTATCTTAGAAATTTTGTTGAAAACAAATTAAGCAATAAGCAAATGGCTGTAATATAACTAAACTAAATAAAAAATTTAATTTTGCCTTTGAAAAATAGTAAAATTTTAAAGACTTTGTTTCAATCTAAATAATGAAATTTTTTTATTGTGATGAATCTGTAAGTAGAAAATATTAATTAAATGAAAATTTTATTGGCTTGCCTTAAATAGAATTCAGCTATTGAAATTTTTTTAATTGCCTAATTAATTTTTATACAGGGGGAGAGCCCAGGAAGCAGTCATAGGTAAGCCTTTTTTAAAAAACCAATAAAAACTTCTATATGAACTATAAGATGCTTTCTGAGAATTCAGGCTTTATTATTTACTGGCTTTAAGACATTGAACAGCTTACATTTCAGCACTTCAGTTTTCTCTTTTCATGAGATTGAGGCAAATAATATATTTCTCAAAAGATTATTTCAAACATTAAAGAGTTTACATTTATCAATGTCTAGGTGCTTTCCTAATGAACCTACATTATGTATTTTTTAGGCTTAAAAAAATTTAATATTGATACATTTCTAAGTTTTTCAATTTCATCCCCCTGTCTTCCTTATGACATTCTAAACTTGTTCTACTAATCAAAAGATTTGACATCTTTCAACAGTAACTAGAAGCTCGATACTATATTGAAGTAGCCTTTTAATGTGCTGTTAAAATTGCATGCACTATTTGAGAAAGAAGCATCTGTCTTTAAGTCAAGATTGTTCTTAATATCAAGAGAATATTTTCATATGCTATTTCATATTTTAATGTGTGTTCTTTACTTGTTTTAGTTTAGCAAATATTTAAGCAGTCCTCATATGCCAGGCACTATGTTAGATACTGGGATTTAAACACCACACATGGTCCCTACATGAGAAGAAAGAATATCTTGGTCCAGAAAATAGATCTTGTAAATGACATTTCAGCATAAGGTAGGAAAAACCAGGAAACAGCAGTTATAGAACACACTAGAAACCCTCAAGAGAGGTCCTCTGCCCAAAACATATGAAGAAATGTGTCCAAGATGACTTCTTTAAGGTGATGTTTCCTGCCTTGATCCCTGAAAGAGTGGTTCGTGGTTACTATCTAGGCACAAGAGAATGTGTCTGACTGGAGAAATTGTATACAGTGTGGGAGAATTGATTGGAAAGGGTCACAAGGAAACTATATGAGGTGATGAAAATGTTCTGAATCTTGCTTTGGGCAGAGATCACCTGAGTGTTGGTAATTGTCAAAATTTTATGAAGTGAACACTAATGGAAGTAGGAGATGTTATTTTATACATGGCTTGTTAGCCATGATAATTACCTAGCTCACTTACCTAAGTCCAGGATTGAGGGAGAGATAGAGGAGGGTGTACAAAGAATAGAGGGAAGTGGTCTGAGGGTTGAATAGACAAACAGATAACCAAATAGTCATCAAAAAGAACGAGGAGAACAAGAGAAGTCAAAGGAAGAGGTAGAGATAGCCTGATAGGCTAGAGGGAATGGTCAACACTGTCACCTGTAATAAAACAAGGACTTAAATTTGTCTATTGTATTCAGCAACATAGGAGCCAAAGATTAGCTTTGCTTGAGTTACTGGAGTGATGGAACAGAGGTAAACTGTGGTTAGTTGGTAAGTGAATGGAGATAAGGAAAAGAAGGCCAGAGAAGCACAGTAATTGAGAGCAAGTTGCTTAGGTAGACCCCTGGGTTTAAATTCTGGCTTTGCTCCATACCGTGTTACTTCCTTAGACATGCTCTTGATCTGTCTTCATCCCATTTTCCTCATATGTAATTTTTCTTTTTTTTTTTTTTTTTATTCTTTTATTTACTTATTGATTCATTGAACACAAATGGAGTTTTTCTATATACCTTACAAGATTGTTGAGAGGATTAAAATTAGTTAACATGTGTAATATTAGTTAATACATATAATTAATTAATACGTGTAATATTTAGAGGAGAGTCTGTCACTTAGTAAATGCTGGATATGCTATCTATAACATTATATGTTTAATTTAAGGAATTTTGGTTAAAAGAGGAAAGAAAAAGGAAGCAGTAGCTAGAGGTGGATGCAGGACAAAGGGTTTTTTCTCCTTTTCTGTTCTCCATTTCTTCACATGGAAAAGAAATAAACACAGACAGAAGGTTAAAGATAAAGAGGTGCTACTTAATGGAGCGAGGTCCCATGGAATTCTCTGGAATGCAGGAAGAGAAGTGACACCAGGGATGAATTAGTCAGGAGTGTAAGCACAGTGGTTGACCTTAAGCAGGTTAAGGAACACTAGCTCTTTAGAGGATGGAAAGAAGAACAAAAAGGGGCATACTGCAGTGAGGGGAGGGATGGAAGTGGAGAGAACTTTATCTTTTAAGAGAAAAGAAACTTGCAGAGTAGGTAAAGATTTTGAAGTAGTTAGCATAGGATGTGAGAGGGAACTGACCTTGTATGAGTAAATGAATTATTGCTTGGGGCTGAGGACCAATGATGTTAGATTTTTTTTGTAGCGTCACACAGCAGAAAGGGCTAATCATGGAAGTGATCCAGGATCAGAACATGAGTAAGCCGGGTGCATGTGGTATAATGATAGGAGTGTAAGAAGGGAAGTATTTTAGTAAGCAAGTAGTTCAGATCAGGCCCCCATTGGGTGTAAATGAAGGGAGGCCATGAGGTTTCCTGGATAAATGACTGGAAGGAAAGAAAAGGATTGAGAGCCTGGGAAGGTCTGAGTGATTGAGCATGATAAATAGGATGGTTAAGAGTTCAGAATGTGTGAAGGCTGGGATTAGAATTCATGTCCTGATGTTTGTATTTTATGATGAACATTTGGGAGTACCCTCCAGGGCATATACCCACAGGTCAGATAGATGACTAGAGTGGACCCTGTGTAAGGTAAGCGCACATTTCTTAAAAGATTCAGCAAAACCAAACTCAGATACTTAATCATCTTAGTCAGTTTATATACCAAAGATGATAGTTAGAATGTGTGCTTTTTACTCTTAACAGTTGAAATCATAGTATGAAATTGCCTTCATAAATTTTTGAGAGTAATATTCAGAATTTCACTGGGTTTGTTTGTGTGGTTTTGGATTGTTTGTGGGTTTTTTGATTGTTTATTTGTTTTCATTTTCCCTGCCACCTTCCTACCCTTTTTTTTCTGTAGGCCTCTTACAGAGGAAGAAATTGTTGACCTACGAGAGCGGCATTATGATTCTATTGCGGAAAAACAGAAAGATCTTGATAAGAAAATCCAAAAAGAGGTAAAATCTTTGTGTTGCTTACATGTATGTTATCATAAAACCTCTTGTTTATAGGGGATAGTTGTCATTAAATAATTTATTACATTTAGTCATTGCATCTATATTTAGATATATACAGATAAAATTTATTTAAAAGTAAAACGTTATTCCAGACTGCTATAATTTTTTTAGTTTGGTTCAATTTATCAGATTATATGAACCAGAAAATGAAGGCAGTACATTCTTTTAACTAATCTCTTAGTTCACAAATAGGGATGTTAGCAAGAACATCCACCTTTGTATTTAAAATGAACTTTTCAAATAATTATTCTGTTTCATAATAAGTAGTGTTTAAGTTTTTGTTTGTCTTGGGTTTATTTGTTTTCAGTGAATCAAATACTTCTAACAACCATAAATGTTTACTTAATATATTTGTAGACGTGGACTGGAATTATGGTTTTGCTATCAGTAAACTAAATGGAATTAGTCATACCCCTTTATATATTAATAAGTGTTCTTAACTGTTTTGTACCAATTGGTGATTTCAAGTACATTCACTTAATCAACACAGGAGATACTAATATTAGTTTTTTTCAAAAGTGTAAAAATCTGATTTTTAACTTAGATTTGACATGCACTAGCTATCATTAAAGAAGTGTTTGTTATTATGAAAGGCAAGAACCTAAATTTGAAAGATTAATAGTAATAAAATTAAGAAGACAAGTGCACTGATGTTGATTAGATAAAAAGACATGGATTTTGTGAAAGCTTAGTTCACTTTGAAAGATAGTGATATGATTAGCCTTAGTTTTAAAGGTCTTTGACTTCGGAAGGTCAGAACCATTAAACTAGTCAGAGTGATAGATGTTGGAATGATTGTTAAAATGAAGATCTTTGCATATTCTAGAAAAGGACAGATTGGTACTTTTATAAATTAGATGCTGCTGTATCATAATTCAGTTATTAAAGAATTCCATAATGTCTTTCATATCATCTGGATTATTTTATAAAAGGAGAAATTGAAATGAACAATCTCAAAAATATCAATTTTGATGTTTCGTAGACCACTTATTTTTAATGATTTATTTTTTATTTTATAAATAGAAACATTTTATTTTTAGAGCAGTCAGACAGGTTCTGATTTTTGTTAATCCTTATTGTTTTGTTCATGTACAGTTAGCCTTACAAGAAGAGAAGTTAAGACTAGAAGAAGAAGCTTTATACGCTGCACAGCGTGAAGCAGCCAGGGCAGCAAAGCAGCGAAAGCTCTTGGAGGTGAGGGGAAAAGACCCCAGCGAATATTAGGGTTGCTTTTCTCCTTATTTTCTCTGACAAATCCTAATTGGGACTTTTTCCCCCTAGAATCAAGGGCTTCTTGTTTAAATAACAGATGTATTTATACATATTCTTAAGAATTATAAAGGCAAATTGTTAAATCTTTAAAAGCTGGAAATAACAGGCTTGATACTGAATATTATTTAGCTTTAGATTAGCAGAAGCTAATTCCTGTTTATCCTAAAGATGAATTTTAGTGCTCCAAAATCAGAATTCTTTTAGAAAAATAAATATACTTGCAGAGGGAAAACTAGTCTTGAAACAATTTCCAAAGCATTTCATAGTATATTTTTGTGGGTTTTTTTTTAATTCGTGAAGTCCTAGAATTTTTTAAACTTCTTAAAATCATGCCAATTTTTCCCCAAAAGAATATTGTTTACTTCTTATCTTTACTCTTGTGTCTTTGAAAGATTGAGAATTTAGGTTTTGAAAAATCATTGGCATATTATAAAGAAGGCAGCAAATGTACCATATCTTAAGATGCCATGTGGGAATGAGGCATTATCACAGTGCCTCACAGCTATACATTTATGAAGCCCTGGCTAAATGTCAGGAACTGTTACAAGTAGTTTATTTGTGTTTTATCCTCACGGCAATTTTAGAGAACAAGTTGTGTTGTTAATCCCCATGAGGAACCCAAGGGACAGTTGTTAACTTTCTTGAGATCCTATTACTAATACATGGCAGAGCCAGAGTTCAAGCACATTAATGCTTAGCCAGCATACTATTTAGTATCTTTCTCCATATTTTGCATGCATGTATTCACTACTGTAGTGTTAATGGAAGCACTATCAAGATCATGTCACATACGAAAACAGGAACTGAAAAGTCATGTCTATCATATTGTTATGTCATTTGTGGACTGTGTTCTTTCTCTCTCCCTCTCCCTCTCCCTCTCCCTCTCCCTCTCCCTCTCCCCCCCCTCCCCCCCCCTCCTCCCTCTCCCTCCTCCCTCCCCCCTTCCTCCCTTCCCCCCCCCACACTGCTCCCCTGGGGGAGAAGAGGGTTGTAGCAGATTAATTATATGAACAAGGGTTTTTTTGTTGTTTGGGGGGGGTTTTTTTAGTGCATCCTAAATAATGGAAAAGTTTTATAATTTTACTTTCTGCAAAATATAAGTGTTTTTTGGATTAATGTAGGTTCTTAATTTACAATAATTAAGCCTCTACTGCTTGCCTTTTAAAGACTAAAAACAATCCATCTACAGTATCCATTTGGGTGATTTTCTGAGTTCTATGAGTCTTTCCTTCCCTAAGTGTTTGCTATAGGTCTGTGCAGCATACACTGACACACAAACATACATAGACATGCACCATTTCATTTGCTTTTCATAATAACCCTGTGTTTGCTAGGACAGTAACATGCCATCTGTAATACACAGATGAAGCAGCAGAAAGTAAAGGCCATGCCAGGGACATACTACAAATAACTATCAGAACCACAACTTTGACAGGTCTTCTAAATCCTGTGTGAGCCCTAAATAATCAGTCACCTTTAATATTTGAGTCAGCTCAGTCAAGCCTTATAAATGCTTTGTTTGATTACTATTTATTGCAGACAGAATTGAACTCCAGGTGCTGATTAAACTATTCCTTTCCTGCCCCTCATCTTTCCAGTTACTAGTAAGTACTTAGGTGTATTATGAACAGACAGCAGTACATAACTGTTTTAAAAAATTATCTTTTTACAACACCATGAATATTCTAAGCACTTAGAGATTACACACTGGCAAATTCAGAGAAATTCTACCCCATAAGTAAGAGGATGTAGAAGTGAGTAGTGGTGAAGGAAAGGAAAAAGACTTCAAGAGAATCACTTTTTTGTTTTTAAAAATTAGAAAAAATATTTTTCAGCATTGCATGCATGGTTTTAAAAAATATAATTTTCCAACAGAGTGATTTTGTATTATATTATGTTTCCAAAGCAAGAAAGGCTGAGAGTTGTGCAGCGATATCATCCTTCCAGCAATGGAGACTATCAAAGGTAAATATTGGCATTTCCTCTTCCCTTTGTGGTAGACAATGGTATTTCCAGAGAGAGCACTGTTTACCCCAGGATATATATAAATGTATTCACATTTATTTGATCCCTTAAAATTGTTGCTTCTCTGGGCTAGAGAACATATGCATAGCATGTATAAAGCCCTGGGTTCAATCCCCAGCATCAAAAAAAAGAGAGAAAAGTATCATTACTTCTCTAAGACTCTGTCTTGGAAGAATACTGAGAGCATTTATTTTCTTTAAGTCAGAGAGTGGCCATTTATTTAAATTGATTTCAATGCATTTTTAAGAGTAAACACATCTTTCATGTTGAAAGTGATAACAATAGCTGAATGCCTTTGGGTGAGTTATTTATAACATTACTTCTTTGTGTTTTCCTTAGCCTCTCTCTTTTCTTAGAAAGTTAACCTTTTTACAAGTAGTCCTACTTATTCAAGGAACCTCAATCATGCCTTGTTATTATAAATTGTAAAGCTGGACATATAACCAAGCTTTGGAGTTCTGACTTCAGAATTAGCCTGGATCTTACGTTTTCAGTTTCATGCTAGCATTAAGAAAATTAAGACTCATTTTCATTGGATTATACTGATTGTATGGCAATTATGAATTTTTGAAATAGACCTCAAACCAAAATGTTAACAATTTAAGCATTTCTTCTGTTGCTTCTGCTGTGTACTTACTATGTATTTATAAAAAAAAAAAAATTCAATTTTATTACAGTTCAGGACCAGAAGATGACTTTGAATCTTGTATGAGAAATGTAAAGTCACAGTATGAAGTTTTTCGAAGCAGCAGTAAGTCTTTTTACATATTCTTTGTTCATTTTCAGTTGACTTTATGCCACATTAAACAGATAATTGAAAATCCTGGCTCTTTTTCTATAGAGCTCTACCCTTCAGTTTGAATTTTCCAGATAAATCAGTTAAATAGTTATTTAATTATACAGTATTATATTTCCTTTTTAAAAAGGAGTTGGAGCAAAGGAAAATCTCAGACTCTTTCTGTATATGCCACACAGGGAGTCAAGCACTGCTTTTCCATTTCTGTTCTGATCCTACCCAACCCTTCCCCAGAAAACAAAGGAAAAGTAGAAGAAATAATAGAAAAGCATATTTATTATATTTATTACAAATTGATTTGTAATATTAAAATATTTCTTCAAGTTTCAAAAGTTAAAACTGATGTTTCTTCAAAAGTCCTCTAGTCATGGTGGTGCATACCTGTAATCTCAGCAACTCAAGAGGCTGAGGCAGGAGTATTGCAAGTTTGAGGCCAGCTTCAACAACATAGTGAGACCCTAATCAACTTATTGAGACCCTGTCTCAAAATGAAAAGTGCTAAGGATATATAGCTCAGTGACAAATCATCCCTGGATTCAGTACCCTATACCAAAAAAAGAAAAGAAGTTCAAAAGTCAACTCCTACACTCCTGGGAAGCTTGAGGAACTTAGGAGTGGTTCCTTTGGAGAGTATAGGCTGCTTTTTATGTGCTTTAGCATTTTGTTTGGTTTTATTTGTCCAACTTTGTAACTATTAGAAACATTGCGTACAGTTTGTTTATCCTATTTAAAGTTTAAAATTAATTTAGATTTGCATGTTTGCTGTGCTTAGATGGCAAAAAAAAAAAAAAAATTATTCCAAGCAGAAACTAACCAATGTAATGTTTTCAATAATGTATGTTTTGAGTTTGATGGAATAGTAATATTTAGAGAAAGACATTTGTTGCAAAAAAAAAAAATGACTGTTGTGGGAAAAAAGCACAGGTGGCAACATTTAATTGTGTTATATATATGTATATATGTATTCTAGGACTCTCATCAGATGCCACGGTATTGACACCAAATACAGAAAGCAGCTGTGACTTAATGACCAAAACTAAATCAACTAGTGGAAATGATGATAGCACATCCTTAGATCTAGAGTGGGAAGATGAAGAAGGTATTTTATAATTCACAATTTTACCTTAAACGTTTAGTTTGTTCTGTGTTGATTTATATAAATCTTCTACCTTGGTATTTTACTTTATTTAAACTGAATGAATACAAAGCCTTGAAAACAAATCAATATAAAAATTTCCTGTACTATTGCTGTATTAGCAATTATCATTTGTTGACAAATGGTTTAGAAAATTCTTTAATTGTTTATGTTTCTTGAGATTCAGAAAATAAATGTTAATTTCTTGAAGGTTTTTGTACTCTACCCCATGAAATTACTCTGTGTAAAGGATTACTGCCCCCTTGTGGGAAGTCTAAAGCAAAAAGTTATTTAACTTTTGGGGTTCATTATAAATTAGCAATTTAATTTTTAACATTTTTTGGGGGATGGAACAAAAACCATTACTCAGGTATGAGTTTGAATTTTACCTGCTGTGTCTTCTTAGTGGTGGTACTTAGGTGGATTACTTAATCTCTCTAAGCTATAGTTTGTCCATTATAAAAAGGAAAGATAATTTTTCACTGTTAAATTTATTTGGGAGTGTAAAAATGCTTGCCATAGTAGGAAATCTATAAATATTAGAACAGGGTTGAAACCTGTTGAGAGCTTGACTAGCATTTGTGGGGTTCAATCCTCAGCACTGCAAAAAATCCAACAGTAATTATTTGAACAAATAAAGGAATATTGTGAGGATTGAATATATAAAACACACAGTAGAGGGTGCATCACAGTCACTCAAAACAGTATCTAAAATATTTTTTGTTTTGTTTTTTAAAAGCTATTTCACTAAACAAGGCCTAAGTTTTCATTTTCATGTTAAGATATAGGCAATCCAAGAAAGAAGATTCAATCACAGAACTTTAAGAAAAATAATAAGTTTTAAATATTACCTCATGTTTTGAAATGGAATGGACCTTAGCTGTCCTTCAGTGATGCTGATTTTTGGTTCTATCATCCACACTATGCTAATAATATTTGTAGGTAATTGACTTTCTAGGTTACTATTCAAGTTATTAAGAGAATTGTTAAAAAACCAGGTATAGGAAAGAGTCTACTAGAAACTTACTTTTTCATAGATGTACAGTCCAGCTTCCTTTAGACATAAACCCCCTGAAACAAACTACTAGCTATAAATCCACAAAATTAAATTAGTATCCAGTGCAAACATTTATATGAGCTCTTATCTATAAAAATAACTGGCTTTACTGGATTGAATCTGTTTGTTTTCAGGAGTGATAGACAACAATGATTATCAAATTAAATATTCTTTTTATTACTGGGATCTGGTTCTTAAAAGGTCAGAAAATGAAATTGTGTGTAGGTATTCTCATTTTCAAAAAGTGTTTTAGATGTCGATAGACCTTTATTTTATTCATTTATTTATATATGGTGCTGAGAATTGAACCCAGTGCCTCACACATGCTTGGCAAGTGCTCTACCACTGAGCCACAACCCAAGCCCATGTCTCGGTATTCTCTTTAAAAATCTCTTTACCAGTCCTGACTTTAGTTGTTACCAATATTGATTCTATACCTACAAATTCAAATTTCTTTTCTGTTTTCTCTTCCTTTCTACTGTCAACAAAATGACATTTTTTTCTCCAAGATTTTTGGCACTTTTCATTTTACCAATTTATTTCTGTTCAGAATTAGATCTAGAACAATTTCCTCTAGAAACATTACTACTCTTTTGTGGTAGAGAGTAAGAATACCATGAAGAGCATAGACTTTGGAACCAGACTGAGTGAATTAAAATCTTATTTCAGGTCTAAGGATGTAGCTCAGCAGTAGAACACTTACCTAGCATGTGCAAAGCCCTAGGTTCCATCCTTAGGACTGACTGTGATCTCTGGCAGATTATTTACCTTTCCAGGTTCCTCAACTCTAAAATGGAGTTAATACTGTAACTTAATAACTGTTAATACTGTAACTTAATAACTGTTAATACTGTAACTTAAGTTCATAAAATTGTTGAGAATTAAATCAAATATATTTTGAAAGGCATGCAATATTAACAGGAACCTTGTAAGTTCTGGAAAAGCATTTTTGTTGTTATCATTGGGGTGAATATCAGTCTCAGAAATGCAATTATCATCTAAGTAGGAAAGAACCTTGGCAGATGTACTGATTTACCAAATAAGACTAATAGCAGCTAGACTCAGTAATGTACTCCTGTAATCCCAGCAACTTGGGAGACTGAGGCAGGATCATAAGTTCACAGTTAGCCTCAGCAACTTAATGAGACTCTATTTCAAAATAAAAAATTAAAAGAGCTGGGGATGTAGCTCAGTGATGGAATGCCAGTGGGTTCAATCCCCAGTACCAAAAAAAAAAGACAATAGCAATCGAAAAACACAGTCTGTTTTGTTTGACTCCTCAGAAATTTCATCTCAGCAGATGATCAGTGTTGCATCAAAACTGTCCTTTGGTGGAAGACCAGTAGAGCAGAGGAGGGAGAATAGGGGAGGGGAGGAAAAGCTGTGGGGATCTTTAAGTATCTGTGGCATATGTCAGGAGTAGACGCCAAAAATGTCCCTTGGGAAAGCCTCCATTGGACTGGCTCCTTAAAAGTTAATTCACAAATCTATTCTATTAGTAAAAAACTGAGAATCTTTTCATATAGTTGTTTATGTTAACTGAGATATTTTTAAACTGTGCTCAAATCCTAGGCATGAATAGAATGCTTCCAATGAGAGAGCGTTCCAAAACAGAGGAAGACATTCTCCGGGCAGCACTTAAGTGTAGCAGCAAGAAGACTGGAAGTAACCCCACATCAGCCTCTGATGACTCCAACGGACTGGAATGGGAGAATGATTTTGTCAGTGCCGAAATGGATGATAATGGCAATTCTGAGTATTCTGGATTTGTAAATCCTGTATTAGAACTGTCTGATTCTGGCATGAAGCAGTCTGATACAGGTCAACAGATTCGATAGGGTGAAATTGTGTATCCTGTGTATCAGTTATAACCAAATGTTAAAACCACCTAGAATGTATAAATGGTTACATTGAGCCTTTTTTGTAAGGGGGAGGTTAGAAACCACGTTGTAAATGATTATTTTGTTAGAAAGGAGTAGAAATGATAGATCTGAATTACTTCAGAATTAAGTGCAATTTTATCATCTGCCTTCTGCTTTTCGAGACCAATTTAATGGTTTTGTCATATTATCAATTACATTTAATTTAACTCTTTATAGCATTCCTGTTTACTCTTATAGATTTACATATTTTTAAAAAGTTCATTACTTTTACTTCAAATGCTTTATTAAGCCCATTCCATTATCTAACTGTGAAAATATTAAAAGTATTTTTTGTTAATTCTCAGCAGATGTGAAGGGAGCATGAGCAGGGATTGTCAGATTTAGAATAGTATTTCTTTTCCAGCATTATTTACTTCTGTGGCTTCTTTGGATTTTATTAACTAGTATTAAGCACAATTAATTTGCATAGATGACCCTAAGAAATGCTGACATATCAGTTTCTTTCTGTGTTTATTGTATTACCTAGTATGATGATGTTGATTCAATCTGAACAAAAGATAATATGATAAAAATAAGCTTTAGAGTTTGGACATTTAAGTTGGTAATAAAAATTATATTTAAGGAAATATATATATATTTAGGTTTTTCACTTCCTTTTACATGCTACTATATTGACTTTAATTGATATATTAAGTTTTTAGGTGTCATTATTTTTTTAAATTCTATATTTCCAATGAATGATCTTAGATTTTACATAGAACATGTTCTCTGAATGACTTAAGAAAACATAAAAAGGGTAATACGGGTATTTCAAAGTAAATAAAATCCTTTCTGGTATGAAAGGTTCCATTGATTTTATTACACTTTGCCTTGTAAGTACAAGGTACTTAAATGGGATGGAACTAAGTATGTCAGTATATATATATATATATATATATATATATATATATATATATACACATATATATATATGTGTATATATATATATATATCTGCATTTTCCCATAGACAGTTAACTTCCCTTCTCATTGAAATTTACATATCAATATCAAAGGCCAGGGATATAAAACATTCCCTAATTGCTTTCCTTGATTTTGCTGAGGATTGAGTATGATTTAATAAGCAAACCAATTTTTTTTTTTCCTTAGTGTGTTTTTCTCTTCTTTTTCTTGCAACAGTGACAGTGCATGTTCTCAAAAATATAGGAAGGTCCAGATATAAATAGTAACTTAAAGTTCTTGCTGTACTTAAAAAAAAAAATCATGTGGCCCTTTCAATATTTGAACTGCTAGGCAATGAATCTGTAGTTTTTTGTCCTTTTTTTTAATCTGATAGAAATAAATATGACACTTTAATATGTAAATATAATACATTAGGAAATGCTTTTATTTATATCTGTCAGTATAATTTGAGTTGTAGTTATGTCATTGGAAATATTTTAAAGGTACTCTATATTCACATTGCCTGTGTTAATGCTTTTTAAAGTTTATATACATCAGATGTATATTTTTGGTTTGGCATAAGCTACTATTGTAATTTTTCTTGGCTTTTTGTTCATAAAAATTTTTCTGAAGGAATGGTAACTTCTCAAGGATTGTGAATAAACACATTTTTACATTTAAAGATAATTATTTGATTATTACTGATTTTACTATATCTATCCATAACAAATATTATGACTCAACTTAAAATTATTAAACCTTATGTGAAACAAAAAGGAGTAAATTAGGAAAAGAAGATGGAACTAAACTTGAAAATGTCTTTTTTAACTACTAAGAACAAGAAATTAATTTTTTGCTTTATGTTTATAAAATACCCTAGAATAACTTATTTATTCAACAAACATTGAAGAATCTGCTGGGTTTGGGAAGGTGTTAGGGATATAACAGTAAAAAAATTTTAGAAGGTCCCTGCTCTTGCTTTTCACTCTGGTGAGACAGACAGACAATAATAAATAAACATAAGAAAATCAGATCAGTTAGGTAATATGCGAGCTGTGAGAAGACAGAGGGAACTGAGGGCCAAGTGACTACTTTTGATAGATCAGGGGTATCCCCTTGAAGGAGACATTTAAGCTGAGACTTAATTGTTGAGCTGGAAGCAAAAAGGCCTGGTAAAGCATGTTACAATCAAAGGGAACAAAAGTACAAAGTTTCTGCAGTAGGAATGAATTTGGTATGTTGAAAGAATTTTAAAAAAAATAAAACATGGAACTGAAAACATCAAGAATGAGGGGGAGAAGGGAGTGAGTTGATGTTAGAAGGATAGTTGGGGAGTAGATCATGTGAGGCCTGCTAGGCCATAGTTAAGAGTGAATTTTACTTGATGCATAAAAGAAGACCCCTGACATTCTATATAAGTTAGAATGTATAGTGATCAGATTTGCATTTTCCAAAGATAACTAGCTGTTATGTAGAGAATGAATTATAAGAGGACAGGAATGTATGTATGGGACGTGGTGTGGTTTAGAATTATTAATGGATGCAGAAATTCAGAGCAGATTAAAAGGTAGAACCTGTAGGGTTTTCTGATGAATGGGATATAAGGATATTCTCTACACATAGACCACACAGGCAATAAGCTCCGGTTCTTCCTGGAACATGCCAAGATAGGTAGTGTTGAAGGAGTTGTCAAAGGACCTTTTGTCACCTCCCTGTACAGAAACAGGCTATGAAACTGGCCATAGTTTACAGTGCTCCCCAACAACAGAACTACCCTCAGCTACACTTACATAGTCTGTCATCTGGTTCCTTTGGTTCAATGTCATCTTAGGGACATTTGTAAGGACAAGGAATGTAGGGAGCTGACTGTACTGCTGTTGCTTTTGCTATATGTGCAAGTAATAAACTATCTAAATTCATTTGAGCTCAGTGTCTCCCTAAAGGCCAAATCTGTGGATGTGCGACAGCCAGCCTAGCAGCTGCAACTGTGCCTCACATTAACTTCTTGGCTCTGACTTGGCTTAATAAATGGAACGGAAGGAACAGGTTTGGGAAAGTGGGGGACAAGATGAGTTCTATTTGAAAGTTCTGTTTGAGCCATGGTGAGACATTTGAATAAGGATGCTAGGATGCATGTCTACAGCTCAAGAAGAAGGTCTACATGAAGTTTGGGAGTCATTAGTAGATTAGTGGTATTTTAAGTCATTGCACTAGTTGAGTTCACCCCAGGGAAGTACAAAAGCAGAGAAGGCCAATTTCTCTAACATTGACCTTTAAAGGGATGGAGAAACAGCCTAAAGCAGATTCAGGAGGAATGCAGGTGTGGTGTCATGCCAGGAGATGGGGGTCACCAATCAAATGATTTGAAAAGAGGACGGGTGAGTTAGGGTTGTGTTTGGGAACATGAAGACTGATGCATGTTTGTTATACAAATGAGGGGATAGAAACTAAGGAGGTAGGGGACAAATAATAAAGAACAGCCAGTGCAGATATTATTCAAATAGTTTTGCTCTCAGCAGAGAAATGGGATAGTTGGAAGGGGTTGTGGAGTTATATGAGGGTTTTTGTTTAAGATACTAGAAATAGTTTAGCTACTTCTAAAATGATAAAATTTGGAATTATGCCTGCTTTTTTTTTCAATAATTGGATATATTATTTTAGTAGAGGCCCAAATTATCATTTTGCTCTCTCTAAAGATATCCTAATCATAAATTTTAACAACCATCTTAAAAAAATAGATTTAATATAAAATGTATTTATAATGTTATCCTATCTTCATTTTCTTGGTGCCTCCAGTTAATTATCTCATTGGTGAGGTCACAAAAGAATTCTCTTAAGAAATGGATTTCTTGCATCTGATTCTTATATTCTTAGGTAATATTAAAGGTGAAAATAAAATCAAATTAGAAAAATGATTAACATTAATATTTTGATTATCACAAATTATTTAAATGATTGAAGATATGTGGTTCAGAAATCTTTTATATATGATAGTTAAATGTAAGGACCTAACTGTGCCTAGTGCTATTCATAATGACATGCTATGTGGAACACTGATAAGGGGACCATATAAGGGTACTGAACTGATCTAAACAGAGATACTGTGAGGGAAGCACTATTTTAATCCTTGTTTTTCAGAAAAGGATCCTGGGCTAGTGTCAAGTTACATGGGAAATAGATAAACTGAGGCAATATGATTCAGAACCCACGCTCAATACTGTAACTTCATTCTGTAGAGATGGGGAAGTTTGGTTTTTGTTTGCTTAGCTGAGTATTTAAAAATTGCTTAAAGATACCCAAAGTGATACTGTCATAAAAAAACACTTTGACCTAAGGTGACATTCCATTGTTGCACCTGTTGTGAAAGAAGTTTTATTTTACAATGACTTTGGCTTTTGAGCAACAGTGCCAGTCAATAGTACCAGACTGGTTCATCTCTAGTCCCTTGTGGCCTTCCATCAGTAACAAAGTAGTGAGACCAGAAACAGTTGAAGTCACTGTTCTCCAATTTTCTTCACCAAGCTCCTGGTTCTAAATTCTTCACTTAAGGGGTGCAAGGCAAAATATTTTCATGTAGAACAAATATTTGAATAATGAGTGATTGGTTTGAGAACAATTCAAACCAACTGGAAGTCAAATAAATTCCAATCACATTTTACATAGCTCTCATCCTTAGTCACCACCTGAAATCTAAGTTCTCTGATGGTTTCAATCATGGTCCACATAATAAAATAGTAACCACACTGTTATTTTAATAGAAAACAATTAATACAAGGAATAAATAAACAAGTGTTAACTGAAAAAGTAAAGAGGGCCCTAAATAACATGAAAGCAGACAACACTTATACACACACAAAATGTTAACAATTATCTCCTGATAGTAGGAGTATGGCAAATTTTTCTACAAGATATGTATAATTTAAAGTATAGCTTAAATGACTGCTATCCCATCTTACCTTCATTGAAATGAAACCACCATTCATGTAAGAGCCTAAAAGTTCAGCTTCTACAAGTCAGTCAATACATTATATAGTAGGCACAGAATTTTCTAGAAAATGGTTATAGAATCACATGGCATGAGATTTCACCAGTGGAAAGCACAACCATGTTGTGAAGATGTAGATTCAAAAAAATGACTGTACCGCTGGCACCAGTTAACACACCTCTCAACTTGGCACAAGAAAATTCAATTCCTAGGGATAAGGGAGTCCTTCAGGTATGTGTGGAAATTTTTACAGCTTAGCTGTACAACACCAATATTTTGTTTGTCCCCACCCAGCCCGCTGTGGTCATTTTTTTAAAATTAGAAAATGCTTTTTCTATCCACATGATCACTGACCAGAGCAGCTATTATATGTGACCACGTTACCTGAGGAGACTTGGTTAGTGGAGGGGTGGCAAGATGACCCTTCCCTGAAACTGGAATAGGGAGATCAGTTTCTCTTTGAGTGAACAATAACATGGAAATCTTGGAGTTAAGTGTGGCCTTGCACCACCATGTATTTGGTGAATGGAGCACATATTCATTGTGGGGCAGAGCTGCAGGCCTTCGAATCCTGCCTAAAGTTTGCTGCATTCCTTCCATGTGTTCCGTCAGATACTTCAGCTTGCCTCTAACAACCCACAAAGCATAAAGATTTTATGCTTTATAATCAAAACAGTTTTAATACTAACCTATTACTCCATTACTACCTGTAAGAATTGGGCTATGGAAAGTTTCTGTTTGGAGAATAACGGTGTTACTATTTAGCAAACCTCTCTTTGGCCAATCTGTTAAGGAAAAAAATAGAAAAAATTGAAGCTTGTATTTCTCAAATCGAACAAATCTTTTGCAGGATAAACAGGAAAAAAACATTAACCATTTTATATGAGCATGAGGTTTTTCTGGATGTATCTCCTAACATATTTTTGGGTTCAGTAACAAAGACACAGAAATTTCTTAATATTAAAACTTTGGAATTTAGTAATTCAGCCATCAGCCTCAAAGACAAGAAACAAGTGGAAAAGTCTTTCAAAATGCACAAAATGTTACATAGCCTACACATTAGAGTGTATACACTTTACTCAGAGGCAGTCTTTACCATAAGACTATTCATACTATGAGCAATTCTAACAATCTGGGTGACCTAGTTTGTGAATCCACATCTGATAGGAAATTACAATCCCAGAAAAAGACAATATAGTAAAGGCAATTAATTGACAGTGACTAGAATAGACAGTAGATGAATAACCTCAGGTCAGAGTATTTGCTGCTTTAACAAATTATTGCAATTTAATGGCTCACAACAAATTTATCATCTTCAAGTTCTGCAGGTAAGAAGTCAAACAAGTCTCACTGGACTAAAATCAAGGTGTCCACAGGATTTCATTTCTTTCTAGACGTTTCTCTGCCTTATATATCAAGTGCATGTTTTCTAGCTTCTAGAGACTGCCTGCATTCCTTGGCTCATGGATCTTCAAAGCCAGCACCAGCAGATCAAGTCCTCACACTTCATCACTCTGACATCTTGCTCTGCCTCTCCTATTTGCAAGGACCCTGTAATTATTAGGTCCAGAATAATCTAAGATGATCCCTCAATTTTATGGTCAACTGATGAGCAAACAATTCCATCTGCAGCCTTAATTCCCATTTGCTACATAACACATTCACAGTTCCAGAGGTTGTTAGCACATGGACATCAGGACACCTTTGGCCAAGTTATTACTCGGCTACCACAGGGAATAAGCAAAAAAGCTGGACACAGGAACTGAAAATTATTTGGGCCACTTTAAGTTGGGTCAAAGAGTCCTCTTCTACAGCAACAGTCCCAGGGCTGAGGAGGGGCTGGACATCTATGCCCAGAAGTAACTGATAATCTGAAACAACAGAAGGTGTATTCGGGCTGACAATCACTTGGGAAGAGGCCATAAAGTTTAAAATATTATTAAACATATTTTAGAAAGGTTGTTTCAGGAAGGTAGTTACTTCTTTTATTCAAACATTGGACCTCTTACACCAGGAAATTTCATTTATCTGGAAATTTCACTTAATTCTTAATGCTAGAATCTGACATAACTAAACGGTTCTTATTTATGTAACATTCACTAACACTCAGTTAAAATGAGTGAAAAGTCAATGTTTTAAAGACAAATGATTAAGGAAGTAAACTTTATCTTTATTATGTTCATAAATGCTGTTAACAATTGAAATTTAAGCTGGGTATGGTGGCACACACTTTTAATCCTAGCAACTCAGGAGGCTGAGGCAGGAGGATCACAAGTTCAAAACCAGCCTCAGCAACTTAGTTAAGCCCTAAGCACCTGAGACCCTGTTACAAAATAAAAGATAAAAAGGGTTAGGGATGTGACTCAGTAATAAAGTGCCCCTGGGTAGAATCTCTAGTACCAAAAACAAACAAAAAAAATTGAAATTGAAATTAGGGTTAGGGATGTGGCTCAGTAATAAAGTGCCCCTGGGTTGAATCTCCAGTACCCAAAACAAACAAACAAAAAATTGAAATTGAAATTGAAAAGTTACATAAAAATCAAACTTCAAATTCAGTAAGAAAGTAATTTTAAGCACTGCAGGTTTTTTTAAATGTTTAAATAACAGTTTTAGATGATGAATACAGACAAGGAGGTTGAGGAGAACTGTCATCTTAGGAACAGTCTATAATTCCATAAAGAAAAATCAAGGTGTTGCTTCTCCTTATATTTAAACCACAGTGACACGCAGACAGAACTCTAGGACTCGTTCCAGTCCTCTGGTTCTACAAGTACTAACATGCTATGGACACCAGGTAACAAGCTTTGACTTTGAAAACTAATGACTGCTGTGAAATGATATGACCAAACCAAGACATAGTTCCTTACAAAAGCAAAACACAGGACTGAAATAAAGAATAAAAATAAAAATACATGACCTTATTTTGAGAACACAATTTCATCACAAAGTATATTTTTACACAGTAACCCTCACTAATGTGCACTTAATTCTTCATAGATCCAGGAGTGCAACAGGTGACTAAGCCAATGACTAACAACGTCATGATGATACCAAATCCCAAACTTGGCAGCCTAACAGATACTGTAATGCACTACACTAATAAACTCTTAATAAGGAGAATGCCTATAATCTGTTCTTCATCCTTCAAGTTTCTGCTCTTAGACCCTCTGTTCACAATTCATTTTCATCTATTTCTGTAGGAAGAGGGCTTTGGGTAGAACAGGATGAACAGCTGCCATTCTCAGGTATGGGTGTCTGTGCCGGCCAGTTTTCTTGCAAGAGCGGTCTTGGAGAAAAAAGAAATTGAGTCTCAAACCATTCCAGTGACTCTCCATCTTCCTTCTCCAACAGGAACTGATACTCACCGAATTTGACTATGCACCGGTAGGGCAGGTCCATTTTATTTAGGTAGCCTAGCACCTGGTTGTCCACAATCAGACTGGTCTTCCTACTCATATTTTTAATTTCAAAAGAGAGAACTGCGCTGTTGAACTGTTTAAATGGGTGCAGAGAAAACTGAATTCGTGAAGCCTGTTTGTCCTGAAAAACATAATGACAGATGTTGGAATTCCGTCCAAATTTTATCACTTCAGTGGAGGGGAATTTCCTTCTATTGTAAAACATGGTAGATGGAAATATTCCACTTTGCAACTGGCCAGGATGATAAACCGTCATGTGGAGACAAGTCACAGTCTCTTCTGTGTCAGCATCCTCAAAAGTGGACATGATGTGCACCAGAAGACCAGCCTGCAACAGTTAAACCACCAAGTTAGTTCACATCCAACTTAGTTCACATCACTAAGAACTTTGATTCTAATATTCTGATGAAAATCTTCTGATGGGTGATAATATACAGGATCTTTCAATTACCTAATGCATGTGTGAAATCTTATACCCAGCCCTATCTGAATCAGTGTCTTACCTTTAGGTATCTCTTTATTTTTCAGGTCTAGTTTGACCAGAAGACCACACATACAACCTGGACAATAGCAAGTCATGATTATTGACAATATAGTGATGTAGAAACCTCAGATCTTTTCTCATTGAAACAGAGTAGCCTGAGACCAGAGAAAATATGACAGTTGTACTTTAAAAAGAAAATTGGGAATTCAAAGAGTCTCTGGTTTGAATACCCTCAGAGGATATACCCATAAAACCTACAGTGTATTAACTACATTATGATATTATTATAAATTGTGAAATCTGGTTAAATAAGAAATATATGTTATAAACAAACTATTGTAATATTTTTCCTGATATCCTCACTTAGATTTCCAACAGTTAAGTGTCTGAAAATAGTAAATGCTTTAAATGGTTATAATATTCTTTAATTTTAAATTTAAACATTACACACTTAGAAAAAATAAATCTCCACAAGGTAGTTCTAAATATCATGGTCTGCACTGGTACTGCAGTGGTTTATTTCTGTGCATGGTTTTTAGCAACTGTATGCTTTTTGGTCATTAACCACAAGCAACAACCCAACTGCTATTAACCACATCCCCATAGCTCCCAGCCCCCAGGTGCCCTCCAACTACACTTCCCTATGTTCACCTTTGATAACTAGAGTATTTAAAGTAGTATAACCAGAGAAAAGAATTAACTGCTAAAATTTTTATGAAGTTATTTTAACATGAAACTGCCATTTCAAAACTAGTTTAGTTTTAAAATTACATGCATATGATTTGAAAATTCAAACAATAAAAAAGGATTTAAAAGGAAGTCTCTTCCCCTACCCTAACCATTTGCCTTTCTCTCCTACAGTCTATTAAAGTTGCTTTTAACCTTAAAAAAGTTGCTTCTCACCAGCATAAGCATGCACACGCACACCAGCATAAGCAGAAACATAGTACATTTAGTTCTGGACCTTCTTTCCTTAATAATACCCATGGGTGATTTTTTTCCACCTCTACACATCTCAACATAGCTCACTCTTTAACAGCTGTATAGAATTCCTTTCATCTGTGTGGAGATGAAGGGTAGAGAGATGTTGAATGTTCCCTGCTTGATTGAGTGATTCTTGCTTGTGTTGCTGGACCTCTGCTTATGCTAATTTGGGGTTTTGAGACCAGTAGTCTTAAGTGAGGATGATTTTTAGTTTCATTGTTTTTTGTTTGCCCTCTACATGAGATATTGGTATCAAAACTATACTGGTCTGAAAAAGAAAAAAACAAACAATACTTTAATTCCCTTTTTACGTTTGTTGCTATTTGCTTTTAAAATACAATCTTTCCTTCTGTTTTTCAACGTTATGCTGCTAATATCAAACTCTTAATTCATTTAATTATTCAACAAATGGCAGAACTAAGTAAGATTTCTATTTTTACTTGGACATGCATCTTTAATTTTAAATTTTCATTCATAATATATTTTTTGGACATTGTAACATCATATTGGACTACCCAAAGAGAAAAGAGACATCCAGTTCTAAGCAAAAAAGTGAGAAAAACCCTCAAAATCTTGGACCAAGAGTAACGAAAATAACTATGAAACCAAAGACAGCAAGAATTAACACACAACGAATAGAATTGGTTAATCCACCCTACACTGTGATTTGAAGACGCTTTAATTATGATAATAAAGTCTCATTATTCAAGAAGTAGACAGCATAAAAGAGAATAATTATAATAAATCATGGGATGATGCAATTAGCAACTGACAAGAAAAGATGTGCTGTTGTGATGTCTGAGTAATTTTCGCTTTCCTCCTAGGTTTTCCTGTTTTAAAAATTTCCACAATAAACACTTTAATATTACACTTGCAATATTAAAAAAAACAGAATTAAAGAAAAAATTTAAAACAAAGAATTTACTGCTAATATTTAGTAAAGAGATTAACAAACTAGAGCAAGAATCTGTCAGTGGTCTCTAGCTCTGTCTGGGATAAGCTGCCCTTATTCTAATTCATGCCTGGGCTTTGAACTGTTCCAAAAGGAGAAATGGATTTAAATATTCTGCATTCTGGATATAAATAGACTTTTTCTGGACAGTCAATTTTTGGTTTTGAATTTCTGTATAAGTTATTAGCTTATAATTCTGTCTTGTGAGCAAATCCACCACCAAGAAAAATTTGCTCCTTAGAGGTTTTTACACCTTGTATCCAGGGCAAATGTATTATCCCACTCCAAGAGGAAAAGCTGGCATTCTGGTTTATTAATCAAGGTCTATAAGCATCTTGGTGTGAATCAATTCTCACAGGGTTTGAACCTATGAGTACACAATAGTGACTCCTACCAAAAGAGACTGTCAAGTATATGCTACCTCTTCCTCCCAGGCCTGCCCCTCCCAGTTCTGATGCATTAGATGGATGACTGGTCTCCTCTTTCAGAATGCTGATTCACCATTCACCTTAACAAAACATGTCAACGTGAATGGAAACACAAGTGGAAACTTAACTTTTCAAGCATAATTTTGTCTTGTTTTGTTTTTGGTACTGGGGATTGAACCCAGGAGTGCTAAACTTCTGATCTACATCCCCAGCCTTTTTTATTTTTTATTGAAATGGGATCTTGCTAAGTTGTTTAGGGTCTCACCAAATTGCTGAGGCTGGTCTTGAACTTTCAGTCCTCCTGCCTCAGCCTCCCGAGTCACTGGGATTGCAGGTGTGCACCACCAGGCTGGGCTCCAAGTGGAAACTTTAACAGGTACTGTATAGTTGCATCCTCTCTCTTTTCCTTGTCACATCAGCAGTTTCCAAAAGTTGCTGCTCAACCTGGGTCCTGAAGGAAAGGGCTAAAAACAGATAGAAAAAGAACATAAGCAAGAAAATCAACCTTTTTTCTGAGATTTTTGGGGTCATTTGTTACTGCACCATGAAGTAGCCTGAGCTGACAAATGTATTCACCTATCTTCCAAAGGTAAGGAAGGAGAGCAAACACTGACAACAAGGGTTCTTACTATATATGTCTTTCATGTGCCAAGGCACTGTGCTAAGCCCTTTCCACTTCATCTTTCCTAATGTGCAAAAGAACCCTATGATCCACCATTTCACAGATGAGGGACCTGAATCTCAAAGGATTTAAATACTAGACTAGGTCACAAATGCAGTGTCAAAGGCAGGATTCAATCTCTAATGCACCCTCACTTACCACTACAAGCTCTGCCTCCCTGGTTACCAGTTCCTTCACAAACAGTTAAACCACTGAGAAGGACTCCGGAGTGCGTGTGCTATAACAAGCAAGACACCAACGGAGACTTTAGTTTGGGGAAGGAAATATGTTAACGAGGCCTCATTGGAGGAATATGCTCTGAAGAACCAGGTTACCATCAATATCAATATGAGCATGGACCTGGTACACACCAGCCATTGTGACAGATTGTTTGGGGAGCACCACAGTTGCTCTGATCTCTGATCTAATCTGATTGAAGCTGCCCTGACCAGAGTCTCTGGTCTCAAGGAACTCAAAAACAATCATATTTGTTACACAGTAGCCAGGATTTCAAGTAGTCAAAAGAAAAACAGAAAAGACAGAAACTACAAATAACTAAAATAATAAATTTTAGATTAGTGGATTTTCACTCTGGTGTACAGATGCTCAAAAAGAGCTTTTTCAAATCTATCAGGCTATCAAATGAACAGAAGAACAATGAGCTTAGTGACAACTGTGGAGAGGGTATCTCTGTGAAGGGAAACCGGTCAAGGGTAGGAAGGAGGCCTACTTTTCACTGTATACTTTGTAACTTTGGAATTTTACACTAAGTGCATTAAGATCTATTCAAACATAGCTGGGCCCAGTGTCCCAGCCTGTGAATGGAGCAGCTCAGGAGGCTAAGGCAAAAAAGTAACAAGTTCAAGGTCAGCCTCAGAAACTTAGCAAGGCCCTAAGCAAATTGGCAAGACCCTATCTCTAAATAAAATAGATAAAAGGACTAGGGATGTGGCTCAGAGGTTAAGTGTCCCTGGGTTCCATTCCCAATACCAAAAAAAAGAAAAGAAAAAAGAAAATCTATTCAAATATTAACAAATTCTTTTTCTTCACAAAAATCACGCACTCTTAGATTTTTATGGAATTATTGGGAGTTGAAAATTAGAAAGGATCATTAAATGGCAAACTATGGAATCTGACATCACACAGTTGAAGAACACTGATGATGTCTGACAGTGTTATCTGTGTTAAGAGCTACAATAAAAAGGAAATTCAAGAACTTTGGCACTGAAAGCATAAAACAGAGCACGTGGGTTGTACCCTTGAGTGTCAGAAGAGGAGCTGACCCCAGCTGGATACCAGGAAGTGTGCACTTACCTGGTGGTCTTAGAATGGGAAGAGAGGGTTATATTCAGATTCAGGAGAAGGTTTTTGACTCCTTTCAAATAAAAAAAAAAAAGAATGGACATGTGCACAGGTGTTGAGTGCAAAACACCATGGCCATCTCCCAACTCTGACCCTTCCTGCACACACCCTACCCCCAAGGTCCTGCAAAACCAGTGAAGTGACATATTACCCTTGCATTGCAGAAGGGAGTTTGGTCTTCACAAGTCATAAATTAAAAGACATACAGAGATATTTTTTGCTAGAAGTAGCCAGGTGTCCAAGCAGTTTAACAGAAAGTTTGGCACCCCTGGGTGGTCATGCATGCCAACAAGTGTCTCAAGTTTTAAGAGTTTGTTTTTTTTAAAAAAAAACAACATTAACTGTAATAATGGAGTTCTTTGTGGATGATGTGCTAGGAAGGTACCCCTCTAGCATTTTTGCCTTCATCTCCCTCTGCCTCAGCTTCCCACTGATATTCTGGGGAGAGTATGTGATTGCAAGTAGAAAGTTCCCATTTTTATCAAAGTCCTTTCTCCCTGACAAACACCCCACTCTGAGCTAATAGGAGGGGAAGAGAAAGTTGGAAGCACAGCTAAACAAAGTTTTGCTGGGGCCTAACCCGTTCAGTGGTCAACCCTGCAGCACCGCTTTGAAGCCATCACTGAGAACCCTATGGTCTGGCAGAGCTGGTCAGTAGAATCAACAAGGGCTGTGTTGACAGATCTTCCAAAAAGAGTGCTAAAAAACAAACTCAGCGGGAACACAACCATAGAGAGCTCAGCGATCTCAGGGTCAGAGCCTTCTTCCTCCCACGCCACCTGATGGGCCTGTCCCCTATCGAATGTGCGCAACCCCACTTCGTGGCTGCGGACATCCGCCGGGAACTGCAGAGTGAATTCAGGCTTTCAGGGGATTTGGGAAATTCGTCTTTCTGCTCTGAAGGCTGGAGGAAAGTCCCAGAAAGCAATGGATATACTTTACTAATGAACTAAACTGAAGCAGCTAGACAGGTCTAGAAGAACCCTCTGCAGAGAAACTCGGCGCTCCGGGAAGATCAGGGTCCCCGCAGAAAGGTCCCGCTAGGCCAAAGAGAGCCTGGGGCGCGGGCAAGAGGGTCACTCAAGGCTGCTCCGCGCGCCTGCCACCCTGCATAAATGACACTCTATTTTGCTTTCTGGTTAGAAAAAAAAAAAAACTTACAAAACACAGGAAAGTACAAAGGAGGCACACCCCTATCTCCAAAACTTTTCGGAGGCCCCTCATTTTCTCAGTGTCCATGTTTTACAAGGCTGGACTCGTTTCCTTAGTGTGTCCCGAAGGTCCGCCTCCACATCAAGCCGGCAGAAGCGGCTACACCCCGAAAACTTCCTTGACAAAGCTGACTTCTTTAAGGGATAAACAAAACAGAAGAGTCCCCACCTCACCCCTGAACTGCTGACCGGCAGGTACCTTGGGACTCGGGTCCGTGAACTTTCTCGAGCAGCTGCGCTTTCCAGACTCAGAACAAAGCTAATGGAGGCGGCCGGAGGGACGTTCGGGGTAGCTGTCCCCCGGACCTGGCGGGAGACGCAGAGGATGCGCGCGACCGGCCGGGGCGCCAGGACCGAGCGGCACGCCCGGCTGCCGGGGGGAGTGACTGCGGGCAGCCGAACCTCCCGCCGGCGAGTCCCTATAAAGCCTATGAGAAGGCGGGAAGGCTCCAGACTCCGCCCGCCCCTTCCTTGTCCAGGTCACGCAGCCACTGACGTTCCTAGGAGAAGCCCTGCCCTGCTACCGCCTGGGTTCTCGTGACCGGGTTTGAGGCGCAGGGTGCAAACGAGGACCACACCTTCCCCAAGAGCCCACTCCGGACAGCACGTGACTTGGGAGCTAGATTTTGAAATGAAGGGAACTAGATCACTTCAACGTTAAGGGCGACTTCTCCCCACAAAGGAAGGTTGCCCTGGGGTGGCAGCAGGCTGGGAATGGAACGCACCTTCTGGTGACTAAGGATAACATGCACGATCACAATCCTCAGGGGAGAGTAGGTCTCCCTCACAACGGAGTGAGAAACCGCGGGATGAAATTCACAAAATTAAGCTATGTACATATATGAATATACCACAGTGAATTCCACCTACATGCATGCCTGTAAAGCCCCAATTAAAATTTAGTTCAGTGGTAGACTGCTTGCCTAGCACGTGCGAAGCCCTGGGTTCCATCCTTACCACCATAAAAATTAATTCATTAATGAATGGAGGGAAGATCCCTAGAGGAAGGGGAACAGGGGGAGGGAAAGGGAGGGAAAGAGGAAACACTGAGACTGAAATGGAGCAAAATATATTCCATGCATGTACGATTATGTCAAAATGAACCCCACTATTAATGTATAACCATAATGTACTAATAAAAACATTTTTCTTAAAAACAAACAAAAAAATAAAAACAGGCCAGATTCCAACCTGCTCCCGAGTGCCCTAGTGTTACACCCACGCAATCAGGAGCTTCCTCTCCACCACACCCATACGAAGAGATTCTTTATCCAATACCCAGGGGCTGGGATTCCGCACGGAAGGGCTGCTACCTGGTGAAATGGGAAGCAACCCCTTGGAGTCCTTCATAGATCCTCTGCTCGTTTGTGGGTCATTTTCACTGGCAATAGAATGACTTGAACACTTGCTGATGCTTCCTGTCCGGTTGAGAGTCTGTGTGGGAGGAGTGAAGCTTTGAACTCCTCTGATTGAGATAGGGACAGTCAGGAAAATTCTTATGGTCAAGGGAGGGTGCATCTACAGTAAGGCAGATTCCTGTACGGACTGAAATTTTGTTAATCATCAACATGCATTATTTCCTCTTAAAAATAGGGACAGCCAGTATATCTTCTTTCCGTTGAAGAGCATTAGAACAGGTGGTAGATAAGACGTGCAGCTTTATTATGCCAATAAACACATACAATGAAACAATATTATCAGAAATAGACTTTCTGCTTTATAATCTTGAAAAGTAAATCAAAGAGGAGGTGATAATGCTTTATAAACTTAAAAGAACCAGATAAGTAGGTGTTCTTAATAACGCTGAGAAAATGCAACAATTGCTAAAACACAAGACGCTAGAGATTGTTGTTTCTCTTGAGATGATTGACTTATTTGATTTACTGAATGTCTCAAAATGAAACTTTAAATAAGCTATTATTTCTGTGTTATAATCTAATTTCAGTAACAGTCATTTCCCTGTGGCAACCGGTCAAAAATAATGGATGTTTGTTTATTTTTAATAATGGATATTAAACTTGAAAATGGCTTATGGGAATTGAGAAATTGTTAAAATGTGTACTGGACAGGTTTCTGTTCTTTGTGTTCTTTAAAGACTGGAGGGGACATCACAGAATTCGCTGCAATGCTTATCTCCTTTCAAATAGTGGGTATGGTCATTCCATCTTGGTTTTACAGACTTCTTGAAAACTGAGAAAAGGCCCCAAAAACTTCTAAAAACTTGAATAGGGTCAGAGACAAAGAGAAATGTACCTATTTCCATAATTTTAATTTAATGAACTTTCTGAAGTTCCCCAGGAGTATTTACAAAAGAAGCAATTTTAAATCATTCATATCTAAATTAATTTGTAATTTGTGTTTCATCGCTTTTTGCTTGTGTAAAACCATTGAAACAGTTATTTTTCAATGAAAAGATCATTTTAACAGATTTAGTAGATTTTGCTTGCTTTATTTTTATTCAAGGTCAAAGTTTCAAGAAACAGCAAAGCTAGTTATTAATAGAAAAACCTGAACATCATTCTTTGATAATGAAAATGTCTTTATTGTTAAAGGAACACAGTGGAACTGTATGCAATGAAAGATTACTAATGACTAAAATGTGAAAGTCCTCCAGAACTCACGTTAGACTGAAGTAATGCAAAGCTCCCAGAAAGTGTTGCCATTACAAATCTGCTGATGAGAAAATGCCTACTGGACTGCAGTTTTGAGGCCTTCTTTTTTTTGTTTGTTTGTTTTGTGTGCGGTGCTGGGGATTGAACCCAGGGCCCTGTGCTTGCGAGGCAAGCACTCTACCAACTGAACTATATTCCCAGCCCGAGGCCTTCTTATTTGAAGTTTCCTTTTGAAAAGGAACAGAAAATTGTTTTGTTGTTGTTGTTTTGTTTGTTTGTTTTATTTTTTGTCTTTTGGCTTTTGTTTTTTTGTTTTGTGTTTTTGGGTTTCAATGTGGCTGTGTCATTTTAATGAACTTGTCCTTTGGTCCTAAAGTGGCCTCAAAGACTAAAACTTTCTCTTGCACTCATGGTCTGCTAACATCTTCCAAATTAGAGGTCAAACTCCTTTACTGTGAATTTAATGAAGACCTTAGCTGGCTTTAAAGTTAGTTAACTTCACTGGACACAGGCAAATGCTCTGAGCGGTGACGGGCTCATAGGAAGTGCAGTAAATGCTTTCAGGAAGAGATTAAAAGGAACTCTAGGAAAATGGATACCCCCAAAACCGGACTTGGACTGTTTACCAAATCAAAACAGAAGAAAATAGACATAAATGTTCTTGATACAAAAAGGAAGGATTTACTGTTTGAACTATTAATAACTAATCATTTAATTAGAAAATAACATAAAATGTCCACAATCCAACATATTTCTATCCAGCTTTGAATATTTTGAAATTTAGAGATTGCATTGACACTAAAAGTAAATTTTTTCCTTAACTCTCCTATTCCACTGAGGTATCCCATAAGCAACTTCCCCCCCAACCCCGCCATCACCCCCATACCCATGATGTGGGTTCCACATAATGTATAATTGGTACTTGGTTGTTTCAGACTACAAAAATATTTTTCCATGGAAAGAAACTTCAGAAGCGTTTTTAGATACTTTCTCAAAACCCATAATTAAGCCTACTTTATTTCATTTATAATCAGAAATGGAGGAAGCTGATTCATGATAATACAATCACATCCTATGGAAAAAATAAGACAGAGTTGCTTGTCTGTGCTCCTTGCTGGTAACTGGGTTATATGATACCTGCTCTCTCTCTGTACAGGGTGCTCTTTACAACTAAGACCCTCATCTGACTCCCTTGTCCAACTCTGACCCTCAGATTCTGTGTAACTCCCCTCCCAGATGCTTTCTGCGAGTGCCAGTGTGTGAAAACATTTGGAATTGTCTGAGATAACCTCACATAGCTTTTTCTGTTAATTCCAAAATGAGTGACAGAAAGAAGCCCAAATTGTTTGCATAGGAGGACTGATAAAATTCAGGCTCTCATGAGAATAATCAGTAATAAAGAGAAAATTGGATCCCCTAGAGACAAGGCCCTTGGAGGGTACAGGGAGGGGAAGGAGTCAGTCTGTATAGGGCCCTCAGTTCTGCCCCTCCCTGTGGGCAGTGTGGGAGAGTTGCTGTGGAAGGCAGAGTTCTAAGATGGCCCTGAAGGCTCCTGCCCACTAGTGAACGAGTCTGTATCAGCTCCTCCTCTCTAGTACGACAGAACCTATAGATATGTGGAGATGCCATCACTGTGATTAGAGTTCTAATCAGTTTTCTTTGGGTTTCCAGAGGAAGGTGATCCAGTTGGGCTGGACCTAAGCTGCTGAGGTGCATTATGGAATGTAACAATGGACTTTGTTGCATTATGTAACATAATTTGGTCCATTTCATTCCCCAGTACCTCCCTTTTCCCTTCCCTCCTCACTCCTCTGGTCATTCTACTCTACTGATCTCCCTTCTGTCTTCATTCGTTTCCTGCCCCCCACCATTTTTTGGTTCATTTTTTCTCTCTAGTTTCCACATGTTCTCGAGAAACAGGTAAGTTCTTAAACTGACCTTTCAATAAAGCCAGAGACATGTGCTCCTTCTGGCCTGGCAGCCGGCAAATGTTTCACCAGATCTCCCTGCAAAGGCCACATGGCAGTGAACTCTGGGTGCCATCTAAAGTGGAGAGTGGTCCAGCCAACAACTAACAAAAAAAACAGGGACCTCAGTCCTACAACTGCAGTTCTGTCAACCACCTGATTGGGCCTGAAAAGGGACCTGGACCCTGAAGTGAGAACTGAGTGCTCTCAGCAATAATGTGCCCAGATTTCTGACAGAAATCCTGAAGTAAGAATGGGGGCTGTGTTTTTTGTTTTGTGTATCATAGAACCTTTATTGTTCCTCTAAATTCTTAAAAAAAAAACTTATAAAAGGTCCTTGCTCTAGATATGGTATCATTAATAGACATTTAAAATGCATCTGCATTTATAAATAGTTTGCGGGTAATTTAATGGATACTGTTTGAAACTGCAAATTTTGTGATAAATGGTTACACAACAAACAGAAAACTAACATGGTTGCTTCCGTTAGAGGGTCACAGTCTTTTATGAGGTTTGCCAATGGATCCTGGCCCTGCGGCCCCCAGTCACCCACTATCAGAACCAGAGGCAAGGAAAATTTGAGGGGTATGCTATTTTGCTTGTCATATGTCCCCTAAACCAAGTAGCAATTTTTCTTGTTGAATATGTTTCCTCGAATAGTACTCCTTGTCAGCAAAAAAATGAGTTTTAGTACAAAAAGAAACCTCCCCTTCTTAAATATTATATTTAAGTATTTACATTTTGTTTGTTAATGCTTCTTCACTAACTTTTAAAATCTATGAATCACTAGCATCCTGATAAAATAACATTTTGTTCTACTAATGAAGGAATCATAAAATACACATTATTTAATCTGCAACACTATAATTTCATTTTCTCCTAAAATAAAATAGAAAATCCTGACTTAGAGAACTGCCTGACCTGAACTAAGTTTTCCATCTATCATCCATCTCTGTTTCTCTCTTAAGTGTTCACTATCATTGTGCAGTCAAATAAGTATATAATTCTGAAAAGAAAGTTCCAGAATGGCATTCTGGCCATTTCCCCCTCCCCGCCCCCACCACACACATACACACCACTACCAGAACTAACACTATTCATTGCTGTTTCTGTCTTCAAATTTATGACATAATTAATTATATTATAAAACAGGTAAGGTGATCTTGAGGTCTTCTTGCTCCAACACTGAAGGACCTTCAGGAAAAGTGCAACTCTCTCCCAAAGTATGTTCCCCCTGAATATTTTATTGAGCCTAGGCTTAGGTTGGAATGTTCTCTTCCTGCTGTGCTTATTCATCTTCCTCAGATTTTACTAGTCCATCATTGCTTTCTTCTACCCCTCCACTGACTTGTTCCTGTTAAGTCATCCTTGACCTTCTTCCCACGCCCATCTGCATTTCTCTGCATTGTTAGTGCTGTTGACCAATTCCACTGTATTGAAACCAAGGCCTGAACCACTGCATCACTCCTGCCTGTTGGCTTTTAGTTGGGGCTGGTTTCGTGGGCATGCGACCAGTTGGTGTTCCCTGCTGGCTCTGCTGTTGCCTTCTTGAAATTCTTAATTGTTTTTGAATAAAAGGCCTAGCAAATTATGTTACTCATCCTGTTGTGGGGGCATAATTTTGCTTTTTCTACACCATTGTAGGCATTCTCTCCCCAGCCCCTTTAAGGATTCTTCTTTTTTTTCTGCATAACTCCTAATATTACCGAGGTTTTTTTTCTCAATGACCTCTTTTCACCCTGTCTGTTCTCCCTCACTAATCTCGAACTAGTTAGTTTTTTGTTTGTTTTGTTTGTTTTGTTTTGTTTTGTTTGGTACTGGGGATTAAACCCAGGGGCACTCCACCACTGAGCCACATCCCCAGCACTATTTGTATTTTATTTAGAGACAGGATCTCACTGAGTTGCTTAGGGCCTTGCTAAGTTGCTGAGGCTGGCTTTGAATTCACAATCCTCCTGCCGCAGCCTCCCAAGTCACTGGGATTACAGGCGTGCGTCACCACGCCTGGCTAGTTAGTCTTTTGACTTCTCTAAGTCATTTACCCAAAAACCTCTGTCTCTCACCTGTTACTCTGTCTCCTAAACAGTTCTTTCCCATCCTTCTTATTTCCACTATTAGTGTCATACATTAATTAAACTCAGTCATCCCTTATCTAGAACATTGCCATGGTCTTGTAACACTTTTCCCTGACTGCTATCTTGCCTTCTAATTCATTCATCTACTGGTAGAAACCTTGCTTCATAATTCAGTATTCCCACTACAACAAGTGTTCTTTCTTTCATCCTCCTTTTCTTTTCCTTTTTGCACATTACATTCCCAGGTCTCAAGTGTTCCTTCTGAAAAAGTTACATGATTTTGTAATGATATACCTTAAATTTCCTGTGAGTCCCCACTGTTTGGGACACAAATGTCCACACCTCTAAAAATGAAACACATAGCTCTTACATTATGAGCTAACTGCAGCCTGTTTTTCTAGCTGATTTCTAGGCACCTTTCCACGGATCTGTCTATCACTGTGATTGCCTTAAGGGAATCGATTATGTGCTCAGTCTGAATCCATGGCATCAACAGAGCACTTGGCACGAAGCAGATACTTTAAACATGCTATTTATATTCAAAATGATAGAACCTAGAAAATGAAAATGAATGTGACGCTGCAACCAGTTCTTCTTAGTATGTCATAATGCATTTCTTCCCAGGTGTACATGTCAAGCACTTACCGTGGCTGAAGCTTGTGCTATTACATTTCCACCTGAGGAGCCTCTCTCTTTGCAAACTTGCTGGAACTCAGCAATGTGATTACAAATGAGAAATTATGTGTGTGCTTCCACAGTTGTGGGAATTCTTCCAGGAAATCTTATTGAAGACCCACTTGACTGTTCTCTAAGAATCTGGAAGATAAATGACTCATCACATCCCTCCTCTTCTGTCCACACCCTTTCCGCTTTTCCAAGTGTCCACTGCCCTCTTCTAGGCTCTCAAATGCCCAGTGCTTCTCCCTAAACAATTACTTTCTAACATTTTAACTCACTTACCTCACAATTCTGCAAAACCAGGAAGTCCCTCACATATTTTTAAGTTGATATTCATCTTTTATCATAACTTAAATAGTCGTAGAAGATCCAAGGGTGGCCTTTAATAATCAAAACTCTTACATACTCTTTTAAATGTGTTCAATGAAAATTGCATATCCTAGTGATTTGAGGCTCCCTATCATCCATTGAAAAATACATGTGCAAGTTCTTCAACAATTGGAAATTTCACATTATTCCTTTATCTCCTTAAAATTCTATTTTCTTTTTACTTGCTTTGTAAAATTTTCTCCTAATATAAAATAGTTTATATGCCTCAGTTTTGAATCTTTTTTTTTTTTTTTTTTAGGTGCCAGGGATTGAACTCAGAGGCACTCGACCATTGAGGCACATCCCCAGCCATATTTTGCATTTTATTTAGAGACAGGGTCCCATTGAGTTGCTTAGGCCTCGTTTTTGCTAAGGCTGGCTTTGAACTCTAGATCCTCCTGCCTCAGCCTCCCGAGTCACTGGGATTGCAGGCATGTGCCACTGTGCCCAGCTTGTTTGCCTCTTTATATAATAAAAACATATATATGTTGAAACTATACTTACTTCCTTTGACAATACACAATAACTAATAAACTTTTTAAGATTAGTTATACAAGTAATATTCATTCAGAATAATTATTCATTCAGAAAGACAATAAAATTGTATCATTTGATTAGTATTAAACAGAATAAAGTTTTATTTAAAATGCACTTTTCAATAAGATTTATGGGGCTTGCAACAATTTGTTCATGGATGAACGTTATTTATAGTTAGAATAAAACAGTATTCCACAAAAATCAAACTCAGTGTAGAGATAGAAAGAGTTTTGTTATAACAATGCTATTTAGTTAAGTGAACTTTTCTATGGGAATATATTATTATGTAGTCATCTCTCATAAAAACTGTTTTGTAAAGTGATCTGGTTTCTGACTACTCAATTCTTTCATTCTGTTTTGTTGGGAGGCGGAGTTGGAAACCATGCAACGTGCCTGAGTATTTCTTACCCAGTTATTAGAGTCCTTCACTCTCTCAGCTTCAGGGAAGTACATCAAAGGCTTTACCAAAACATTTCAAATTACTATTAAAGAAAATTGTTAGTCTTTCACTTACATAAACTTCTTCAACCCAGAAGACTCAGAAAGGATTGAGAAAGTTAAAATATCATTGCTTTCAAAAACTTTCCCAATAAAATGTATTTTGATAAATATTTTAAAATCTCTCATACTTTTGATTTGGGTGGGATGAGGGTCAAAACTTGGACTTTAGGCTATTTCACTGAAGAGCAGTGCCCACCAAAATAGAACGCAGTTAAACCATCCTCACTATCAAACCAGTCAGACTCACCAGATTTTCTATCAGAAAAATTCTAACTTCCTTTTTGCTGTGAATAAACCAGGTAATGCATATGTCTCTGAGACCTCAAGCGCACTTTTGCACTCTAATTCTGAGATGCAGCACAGAAATAGAGCCTTAATAAGAACTTGTCTTTGGATAATAAATTAAAACAATGTCACACATTCATTATTTCTTACTGACCTTCTCTTTTCTTGTATCTCAAAGGACTCTCCCTTCTGATTTCATCCCAAAAAGCTTTCCTGCCCTTTGATTAAGGGAAGGAACTTTCTGTAGTAATACGACTCCCAGCATACCTTTCAACAGAATAATTCCTAAAGGGGTGTGTCTTGTGGCAAAACTGCCGAAAGTCCCGGTGTTGAATTACGCAACCATGTTCTGAGACAGTGACAGCATTTGTTTTCTTTCAGATTCCTACTTCCTGAAACCAAGGCTGTTTATGAGAAACAGTATATTTCAGATAGGTTTTACCGGAATTAATTCTTTTCCCAAGTCAGGTTTGCTGGGTCTTAAAGTGTTTCTCCTCTTCTTCGAGATAAAAGTGAGTATCAGCCTTCAAATAAATAGTTGCAGTAGATGTGTTTATAAAAGATGGAATTATGTATACGGAAGTACTTCCTCAAATTGTAAGTTACTGTATATGTGTTGACCCTATTCATTAAAAGATCTTGTCCACGTTCAAATTGCTTTGGTACTCTAGGGACATCTACACTTCTGGAAATTCCTAAGGCGTTGGGGAGTAGAGGGATGGGATGCGGGGAGGTGAGGAGAGATGGGGGAAGGGCTGCCTACAGTAATAAACTTCAGTATTGTGAAGAGGAGAAAATGAGTAAGTTTTTTTAAATAAGGCTTTAATAACAAGGTCTTTGCCTCACAGAGCTTGTTAGACCTGCTAACGATCATCTGACCTTATTCGTCACTGAATCAAGATGTTTGATTAAAACTTTAAAGGATTACTTGGTTTAAAAACTAATCTTGGGAATTTTGCCTAAGTACATATGAAGTGATCACAGAAATGACTACTTTTGTGATGGAATCAATAACTTTTCAGGCAAGCAGGTAGATAAAAATTACTCTTCACACATGAGAACTGACAGTGATCCTGGGTGTGGGCAAGCACTGGGTAGTGAGAAAGTGAAAATTTAAATTCCTTCCTGTGTCTAGTTAGAAGAGTCCTTTCATTGAAAAACTTTAGCTTTTGAATTGAGGGCTCTCACTTACACTGGAAAGCCACAAATTAAAACCTGTAATATTATTTGAGATGTGCAGGTGGCTTATGGCACATGCAGGACCAGAAAAGAGAGGACTTTACGACATAACATAATAGCATCTCTATTTCTCATATTTGCTTTTATCTCCTTCTTAGTTTTTGCTTTTATTTTTGTTTTTTTTACTTACTGTCTCTAACATTCCTATATATCCACTTTGGGTTGGGTGACACCTCATCTTTAAGAACATCTTAAACCCCTCGAATGTATTTGCTGTCTGTGTCCCAGCACACACATGAGCACTAGCATCATCTCAGTGTCCTGCTTCTCCCTCCCCAAACGTGACTGTGCCACGGATTTGGTGTCTGTAAGGTGTGTCTAATTTCTCTTTGGGGTGGATGTCAGCAAAATTACCTCTTGGGAGACACCCCAGAAATGAACGAAATGCCAAGTAAGTCTTTATGTCTGCCGAACCAACAATTTACTTCTCCCATCTCCATCCCAACTCTGTCGACCTCCAGCTTGGAAAGGAGCAAAATACTTGAAATTATTCTAAAAATAATGTCCTCCCCACTTCAAAGATCCTCTGAATCTGAGATGAATCTTTTAAAGTTCTTCCCCTGTAAGACACCAAAATCTTATAGCATCCCTACCTGCACAAGAAGGAAACCAATAATTAATTTGCTCTTTAAAAAATATATTTTAAATTGTTTTTTTTTAAAAAAAACTTGTGTAAATCAAATGACAGATATTTAAAAATCTTATATACATCAATACTGAGTGGTGAGCATGGCTGGTCTGTTAAACTGGAACGGAACTTCACCCACTCCAACCCCTGCCCCAGGAAGTGTCATAGGATCTAGGTTTGAGTTTCCAACCCGGAATTTTCCTTAAACATAAATGTGTGTGTGTCAAGATATTTCTGAATTCCATGATTCTTACCATTCCAAAAAATTTTATAGATCCCTTTCCCCTGAACTCATGCATGTCCTGCCTTTTCTATCCCTTAAACTTTTTGATAAAAAGATAGTTTGGGGGCATAAGCTGTTCTTTGTAAATAGTTTTCCATCTTGAAATTTTAAGCACCTAGAGCCTGAATAACTTGGAACTTTCATTCACATTTCGGGTTCAAACACAGTCTATATGTTTGTTATTGCCCTCGACACCTCTCTGCAGGGGAGTCTTTGTTTCCTGATATTAACAGTGACATCTTGGATGTTGTTATTTGCTTTATTTATAGGGTGCTATGGATAAACAAACTTAAAAGCAAGACTATTAGCTGGTGCTATCATTCTCTGTCTGAAAAACAGAAAGAGATGATTATAACCTAAATAGCAGATAGATACGAATACAATTTCTCTAAAGAATGGTACACATACTACTGACTTTAGGTGGCATTTTTACCAATAAAAAATTGAGTCACACGTTTAGTTTGATGCAACCCAAAATTATAATTACTTCATAAAACTTTGATTTTATAGGCATTATTGTTTAGGAAGACACTAAATAAAAAGAAATTGAGCTGGTTTACTATTGATTTTAAGAAACAAATAATACTAGAGGTAATGTGCAGATATAGCAAAAACTGTGATGGTGGCATCACAGTTTTTTAGAGCTGTCTGTGTGGCACTAATGCGTTTAGGACATGGATATTTTCCAGCACAGTGTCTCCCTTTCACTGGTCGTGGGTTACAGCAACCAATTGATAATGCCATCTGTTGAATTTTCTAGTTACAGATGTAGAAAATATTTGATGGATAAAGAAGAGCTACACACACACTTCCTTTTGAATTGTTATAAAACTGAAGGAATGTAGAAGGTGGCAATATTTTTTGAAATAGAATCACAAAAAGAGTGAATTGTACCAGAATGAGAGTGATGACTCCCTTCTGTTGGTCTTATTAAGACGCACAAAGACCTCTGCCTTGAGGGTGGGGACCTCCAGCCTCATCTGGGTCAAGCAGTATTCATGTATCTTATGCCAAAGGTCATTTATAAAATGTTCATGTCCAGTAATTCTGTTTCTGGGAATCCATTCTTGGAAGGAAATCATTCTAAGTAGGGAAAAAACTTCACACAGATATTCATCACAAAGGTATTTATAATAACCAAGAAGTTCAAGCATTCTAACAAAGGGGAAAGGTTAAATTATAGTCCACCTATAAAACATGCTGGAAAGAATGGTAGTAGTACCAGCAAGGGAAGTGCTAAATGGAAAATAGACTAAGTATCAATTAACTATTATAATTAAAACTTTTAAATACATGCATAAAATGGTATAGATAAAAATTCAGAAATTTATTATAAGAGCATTGTTATCTTACACTGGCCAATAATTGTTTCTCTTCCTTTCTCTATTTCTCTTAAAATACTATGATTAAAAATCATACTGGTTTTAAAATTTTTAAAAACATAGATTGGTTTTTTAAAAATGCTTAGTGCATTTTATCTTCTATGTTAGGTTATTAGGCATATCTAATTTTTAAGCATTTTTTATTTGTTCTTTTTATTTACACATGGCAGTATAATGTGTTTTGGCATATTATACATACATGGAGTATAATTTCCCATTCTTGTGGTTGTAAATGATGTGGAATTACATTGGTTTTGTATTCATATATGAACATAGGAAAGTTACATCCAATTCATTCTACTGTCATTCCTATTCCCATCCCTCTCGCTTCCCTTCATTTCTTTGTCTAATCCAATGAACTTCTCCCTCCACCCCCACCCCCTTATTGTGTGTTAGCATCCGCACATCAAAGAGAACATTCAGCCTTTGATTTTGGGGGGATTGGCTAATTTCACCTAGCATGATAGTCTCTAGTTCCATCCATTTACCAGCAAATACCATAATTTTATTCTTCTTTAAGGCTGAGTAATATTCCATTGTGTATATGTACCACATTTTCTTTATCCATTCATCTGTTGAGGGATAGACAGTTTCATAGCTTGTCTATTGTGAATGGAGCTGTTATAAACACTGATGTGGCCCCCTCACTGTAGTATGCTGATTTTAAGTCCTTTGGGATTATGCCTAGGAGTGGGATAACTGGGTCAAATGGTGGTTCCAGTTCAAGTTTTCTAAGGAATCTCTACTGCTTTCCATAGTGGTTGCACCAATTTGCAGTCCCACCAACAATGTATGAGTTTACCTTTCTCCCTACTTCCTTGCCAATATTTATTATTCCTTTTATTCTTAATAATTGCCATCTGACTGGAGTGAGATAAAATCTCTGTGTAATTTATATTTGCATTTCTCAAATTGCTAGAGATGTTGAGCATTTTTTATAGATTTATTGATTGATTGTATTTCTTCTTCTGTGAAATGTCTGTTCAGTTGCTTAGCCCATTAATTGATTGGGTGATTTGGGGGTTTGGTGTTGTTTTTTAGTTCTTTATATATCCTGGAGTTTTTTTTGTTTTTTTGTTTTTTTTTTTTGGTGGTGCTGGGAATTGAACCCAGGGCCTTGTGCTTGCAAGGCAGGCACTCTACCAACTAAGCTATATCCCCAGCCCCTATCCTGGAGATTAATACTCTATCTTAGGTGCAGGTGGCCAAGGTTTTCTCCCATTCTGTAGACTCTCTGTTCATGTTCTTGATTGTTTACTGTGAAGAAGCTTTTTAGTTTGATATCATTCCATTTATTGATTTTTTATTTTACTTCTTATGCTTCAGGAGTCTTGTTAAGGAATTCAGTTCCTAAACTGACATGATGGAGATTTGGTCCTACTTTTTCTTCTAGTAAGTGCAGAGTCTTGGATCTAATGCCTAGGTCCTTGATGCACTTTAAGTTGAGCTTTGTGCAACATGAGAAATAGGAGTCTGATTTCATTTGGCTACCTATGGATTTCCAGTTTTCCCAGCACCATTTGTTGAAGAGGATTTCTTTTTTCCAATGTATGTTTATGCCACCTTTGTCTACTATGAGATAACTGCAATGATGTGGGTTTGTCTCTGTGTATTCTGTACTTTTGGTCTTCATGTCTGTTTTGGTGCCAGTGCCATGTGGTTTTTGTTACTATAACTCTGTAGTATAATTTAAGGTCTGATATTGCGATGTTTTCTGCTTCACTTTTCTCACTGAGGATTGCTTTGGCTATTCTGGGCCTCTTATTTTTCCAAATGAATTTTATGATTGCTTTTTCTAGTGCTATGGAGAACATTATCGGAATTATAATAGGAATTGCATCAAATCTGTATAGTGCTTTTGGTAGTATGACCATTTTGACAATATTAATTCTGCCTATTGGAGAACATGAGAGATCTTTTCATCTTCTAAGGTTTTCTTCTATTTCTTTCTTTAGTGTTCTGTAGTTTTCATTGTAGAGGGATTTTACGTCTTGTTATTCTATATGTTAGGCATTTTCACAATAATGTGCTTTGGTGTAGGTCTGTTGTAATTTTGTATATTTGGGGTCCTGTAAGACTTGTGTATTTGATTTTTCATTTCATTCTTTAGGTCTGGGAAATTTTCTGATAGTATTTCATTGAAAAGATTGTGAATTCCTTTGGTTTGTATCTCTGAGCCTTCCTCTATCCCAATAAATCTTAAATTTGGTCTTTTCGGGTTATTCTATATTTCTTGGAAGTTTTGTTCATTGTCTCTTAGCATCTTTTCTCCACAGTCAACTTTATTTTCAGGGTTATATATTTTGTTTTCATTTCATGAAACTCTGTCTTCCAAGTGGTCTAGTCTATTGGTGATGCTTTCCATTGAATTTTTAATTTGGTTTATTGATTCCTTCATTTTGAGGATTTCTGCTTGATTTTTTTTTCAGAATCTCTATCTCTTTATTGAAGTGATCTTTCACTTCCTGTGTTTTCTATCCTATTTCACTCCTTACATTGTCCTTTACTGTGCAGATCAGTTTAACTATGTATATTCTAAACTCCTTGTCTGACATTTCTTCCATTGTGGTGTTGATGAATTCTGTTATTGACATATCTTGGATTGTTTGGAGTGATTTATCCCCTTGCTTTTTTATATTGTTTGTGTGTCTACTCATCTAATAGTATGGACCTGAGGCAGTAGTTTCTACCCTGTAGACTTAGTGTCCCTGAAGGTTTCCAGTGCCTTATCATTTAGGGGGAGACAAATAATAACAACCATTGCAAAGAACATTCAGCATTAAGCCAAATAGTTCCTGCTAATGATGTCTACAATGTTGTCACAATAAATAGAAATTATATGATCAGTTATTGCCTATGATAAAAACAGTAAGTTTGCAAAAGGATTTACAATTTTCAAGTGGTGGACAGGGAAAGATTAGAAGTGATATAGGAGGTGATGATTATGAGGGAGGAGGAGAGAAGATAGAAGTAAAAAATTAAATGAAGAGTGAAAGAACAACAGAAATTGGCTGTTAGCAAAAGAAAAGAGAGAAAGAAAATAAAGGGAAACAAATGAGAGAAAAATATCTATAAAGTAAAACTTTTAAAAATTAAAAACAGAAGAATACAAAACAAACTGAAATATACTAATCAAACATCCTGTTCCTCAAAAAACTGATCCATAAAAAATAACTGGCTTTGAAAATGCTAGAAATAAGAAAAAATAAAAACAAATGTGCCTGTGTATAAATGTCCAAGAACCATTAAGGTCACAATTAAGCAGAAAAAAGAAAAAAAGGAAAAAAATCTGGATGAAAAGTTAAAGAATTTTTTCTATTGGATTTCAAAAGATTCTCAGCTTCCTTTCTCAGCAGTCTTAGGTGGGGTCATCAGGATTGTGATGCTTGCTCCACCCTCAGTGTGGGGTTGCTGAAGTGAGAGAGGTAATCCCACAGGCAGAACTCCTGGAGGTAGGCTCCAGGCTCTTTGCTGAATGCCAACTGGCCTGGGCACCTCCAGGGCCCAGCAATTGCCCATTCATGCTGGAAAACTGCACCCCAGGGGTCTCCCCTGGGTTCCACTCATGTGGTAGAGGACTTAATTCTTAGTCCACTACGTCGCCTTTGGACCCCAAGTTTCCTAGTCTCGGGTTCAGTCTCCAAAATCAGTCTCTCCCATTCCCACTCTTTTGAATTTCCAGTCAGTCGTGTCTCTCCCAGTTGGTCCTGCAAGCAGCTGGGCTGCAGGGGAACGGGGAGAGCCAGGTGGGTTTCTGAGACCAGTTGTCCCCATTGTAAACCTCTCTCCACATTGGATTTTCTCCGGGTCACTTCTATGCATTCTATGTTGTGCAGTGTGAGTTTGCCAGGCCTATATTTTGAGTCAAACTTGGGCTTTCCAGGAATTGGCTCCTCAACTGCTAGCCCCTGCACTGTGACTGCAAGATGATTCCTTCCCTGTCCTCTGCATGCAGTTGGGATAGATGGAGTTTCTTTCCTGCACAAGGATTTTGTGTAGCATGCCTTGCGGTTTAGTCAGGCAGTGTCTTTGATCTCTAAATTCTCTGTACCCAGGCATATCTCAGGCCTCCTAAAAATGTGGGTTCCTTTAATTCCCTTATCCTTCCACTTTGCTCACGCAGGGACCTCTCTGCTGGTGCCTCCAGCTGTGACAGTGGCTGTGGGGCTGGGGATTTCTTATTTTATTATATCCAACCTCCTGAGACTCCAGTCTGCTTTGAATGTCCAATATTAAATTCCAGTAAGTGCTCCCCCCCCCCTTTTTTTGTTCACCACCTTGTTGAGAAGCTGCCTATCAGCTTTCTTGGTTTCATGCCATGGAGCGGCCAGGAGAGTGACCTTCTCTATTCCACCATCTTGAAAATCCCCAACATATCTCCTTACATTGCATTTTTATATTTTTATTTAATACACATATATTACTTTTTTGAGAAAGCTAGTAGAATGCATTATGTAAAACTATAGTGCTAATAGTAGTGACATTTTTCAGACTTTGGAAGATAAATCCTTACCTTTATTTGGCATATAACTATGTACGTAAATGAGAGAGGAGGGAATTCAGTCTCAGTGTTGTGAAAATAGGTACAGCAGTCAGAAAAGGGAAGTAAATGCCAACTGAACATTTACCACTACAGACTGAGTATTTTTCTTTTGAAACACTTGGAAATAGAAGTGTTTTGAATTTTGCATTTTGCATGAAATACCTTGGAGAAGAGGCCCAGGTCTAAACACAGAATTCTTCTACATTCCATATACACCTTATACAGACAGCCTAAAGGTAATTGTCTGTAATATTTCTGGCACACCTGAATTTTGATTGTGACTCACCATATGAGGTTACCTCTGGAATTTTTCCACTGGTGGCATCATGTCAACACTCAGAAAGTTTTAGGTTTTGGAGCATTTTGGATTTGAAACACTCAACCTGTAGTTTATCTTACCTGTGTTGATTGTTGCCACAACTTTTACTGTATAAATTTTATTGTAGTCTCTTTATTATTTTTGTTTGAAAAAAAGATAAAAGAGAGGAAGGAGGAATGGAAACTTTACCTGATTTGTGTGCTAATAACTTCCTAACCAGTTTCTTGTCTGTATGGATTCATATAACCTGAATTCATTAATTTCTACCAGCACTTGTTCCTGTATTTGATTTTGTCATTCCTTTTTTTGGAATGACATGACAGTAGAATCACTTTGACACATATAGAAATGGAGTATAACTTCTCATTCTTCTGGTTGCACATGATTTAGGATCACATCTATTGTGTAGTCAAATATGTGCATAGGGTCATAATGTCCAATTCATTCTACTATCTTTCTACCCCCACACCCCCTCACCTCACTTCACTCCCCTCTGCCTAATCCAATGTAACTCTATTCTTCCCTAGCCCCTCCCCACCCCATTGTGAATTAGCATCTGCATAACAGAAAAAACTTTCAAATTCTATTTTTGGGCAATGGCTTATTTCACTTAGCATGATATTTTCCAGCTCCATTCATTTACTGGCAAATGCCATCATGTCATACCTTTGCAAAACACTCCTCTTGTACCTCAGAGTATGTCACTTGCCCAGGGAGCAAGTCCTCTGATCCCACAGTCCCTGATGATGCAAATCTCTACTTCCCTGCTGGGCATGAGGAAGTTGGTCTAGGTACCAAGGACACAGCTTGCAGCTCAGCAGCCATTGGAAATACCCTTACCAGTTTAATCCTGTTTCATCTGGGCTCCAGCCTTTTTATGTAGAGAAAGATACCTCATTCTTGGGGCATTCTTGGAGTACATTCTTATTCCCATTCAGTGAAATAAACTCTCATCATGTGATGCCCAAGTACAACATGAAATGTAGCTATGTGACATTTTCATAGAAACTTCATCAAAGAGTTAGCTATCGATTTGCAGATACATATTCACATCAAATGCTGTTATCATTCATTTCAAGTGTCATTGTGGAGAACATAAACTTCACTCCTGGACCTCTTCAACACCAGTATACTTCTCCCCTCACCATGTGCTCCCGGATTCAGTTCAGATTTCTGGAGCTTTTAATCATGTTCTGTCTCTTAAATTTTATTCTCCTATATCTACCTTCTAAAATGACTTTGTGTTCTTCATCTCTACTCTTGGGGTCCCATCTGTTAAGACCTACAGGTACTAGTCAATGTCACAATTATAAGAACTTAAAAAGTGTTGTTAATATTACAAAAACCAGCATCACTACCATCACCACTACTACTGGTTTGTGACTACTGTTTCTATTGATACCACATTTTAAAATATTTATCCCTTGATTTTCTACCATCCTCTCTTGCTCTTGATGAATGCAATACTGCCTTCTCCTCTTTCTCACCTCGACTCACAGATGCCTCTGCAGAAAACCCTACAACTCTGATGCAACTAAAATTCTTGGTCACACTCAACCAGACCCTTGGTGTCTCCTGGAGATTCTTCCACATGACTGTGGGGAAACTCCTCTCAGAGAGACATTTATTATTCTTCCCAGGTCCCAGTTCCATCCCCTCACTTCTCACAGCAGAAGAGCAGATAACTCCATTAACTTCCTCTGTTCTCTTCCTTCCATGCTCCTGCCCTCTGCTTAAACACCTAGCTACCCATGGAGCATTCTGGACTCTTCCTGTCTGTCTCAATAAAAAGGGTGCCCTGTCTCTCCTAGTCAGAGAACGGATCCTCACACCTGGAATCTGCCCCTGTATTCATTTTCCTCTTTCAGGCAGACCTTGCTTCTCAGCCCCTCCTAACTCTTCCACTTATCTTTAGCCAGTAAATGTACCTAAGTGTGAATATCTTATACAAGCAAATCCCTCCCCAGGGCTGGATTCCACCCATTTCTTTGTCCACAGTCATTCTTCCATTGAGTGTCTACTCCTGTTTTCCATTTCTCCTATTTACTCTCTACCCCCTGTAATCTGGCATTTGCTTCCACCACTGCCCTTCAAAAACTTACATTCACATACTGGAGACTTCCTAGTCACCAAATCTTTTTAGATTCCCTCTCTTCTTTCCTCATGTCTTTGACTGTTCTTCCTTTTTTATTCCCTTTCTCAGCTCACTTCACACATGCCAAGTCTGCTCTCTGCCACTTTTCTCTTTTGCTGTATAATTACCTCATGTAACCATTGGACTAAAATCCACCCAAATGCTCAAACTGAACACATGGGTATCATCCTGGATCTCTTATTTCTTAACCAATAATACCTAATGGATTTTGGAGTCACATTGATTAAATTCTCTAGATATCTATGACTCTACTTATACATGTTAATTCTCACTCGGTTCAGGTCCTCGGCCTCTGATCTCAGCCCCTAGTCTGGGTCAGGGCTGTGTTCAGCAGTCCATAACAGATTGTGCTATTCAGATGCTTCTTGTTTCTTCTGCACGAATGTTAATAGGCTTCATGATCTGCCAGCTGTGTTTTCTCCAGCCACACCAAACCCCAGATGAACCTGAACACCAGGATGCTTGTTCTTTCCAGACACATCATACTCTTTTATCACCAGATGCTTGAAGACCATTTTTTTCTTGTGTGACCTACTTTTTTTTTTTTTAAAGACCCAGCTGATTACTTCTTTGTGAAAGACTTCATTTACATTACTTCTCTCTACCAAAGTGGATGGCCACTTCATCCTGTTGGTTTAGCATTTCTTGGGAACCACAGCTTTCTTTTACCCCAGAACTTAGTGAAGTGATTTGGGATGATTTCTTCTTTGTCTCTACATACACTTAATTCTCTTTGAAAACCCGATTATATCTTTTATCTCAGAATCCCCAATTCATGGCACATTGTAAATAGCCAATACGGATTTCTTAAATAAAATTTCATTGATCTCTACTGTTCTGCCCAATTTCTTTTCTTTAAATAAGACTTAGCCCTGCTGAAGCTCTCTAGTTCACAAAGGAAGACATGTTCCCCAAGGATTAAGTAAAAAAAGAAACTCATACATTCATCAACACAGCACTTAAAGAACTGCATGGAGGTCTAGCAGGGAAAGGTGACTTACACAAGTTCGTAGAACTGATGTAACAGTCGGGATTAGAATCCAGGTCACCTAGTACTGTGGTGAGTGGAAAGAACCTGGGAGCAAGAGACTCATGTGCGTTTGGGATCTAGCAGGAAGTGAATAGTCACAGAGCGTAGGGAATTTATCAGCAGGCAGTCTAATGGTAAAAAGGCAAGGAAGAAGCCCCCTTACCAATGACACTCCATCTGTTCACCAGTGCTGAATAATGATAGTTAATATTGCAGTTGCCCTTCTCCATAGGAGATATGTTAAAATACCCCCAGTGGATACCTGAAATTGTGAATAATACCAAATTTTACATATAGTATCTTTTCCTATACATATATACCTATGATAAAGCTTAATTTATAAGTTAGGCACAGTTAGAGATAATAATAACTGACAATAAGTAAAATAATTTTAAAACTAAACTTTTAGGTATGAGGTACTCGGGATTGAATCCAGGGCCTCATCATCCTAGGCAAATACTCTACCACTGAGCTACCTCCCCAGCCCTTTTTATTTTAATTTTAGCCAAGGTCTCAACAAGTTGCTCAGGATGGCCTTGAACTTTGCAATCCTCCTGCCTCAGCTTCCAGAGTAACTGGAATTATAGGTGTGCACCATGATGCCCAGCTTACGATATAGTTTTATAAAAGTTATGTAAATGTGATCTCTCTCAAAATATCTTACTTTATTGTACTCACCCTTCTTCTAATGATGATGTGAGATTGTATAATGCCTCTGTGGTGAGATGAGGTGAGATGAATGATATAGGCATTGAGATATAGTGTTAGGCTCCTATATAAGGGTTATTTAAACACTAACACTGATGTCCTGACAGTTCATCTGATAATCTAGATGTCTACTAAGTGACTAGCAAGTGGGTATCATATACAGCATGGATATGCTGGACAACAGGATGATTCAACATCCCAGGCAGGACAGAGCAGAACAGATGAGATGTCATTACAATACTCAAAAAGGTATGCATGTATTCTTAATAACAGACATTCTAATTGGGGTAAGATGAAATCTTAAGGTGGTTTTGATTTGCATTTCTCTTAAAACGAGGGATGTTGAACATTTTTTTATAAATTTGTTGATTGCTTGTAGATCTTCCTCTGTAAAGTGTCTGTTCATTTCCTTGGCCCATTTATTGATTGGGTTATTAGTGTTCTTGGTGTAAAGATTTTTGAGTACTTTGTAGATTCTGGAGATTAGTGCTCTATCTGAAGTGTGTGTAGCAAAGATTTTCTCCCACTCTGAAGGCTCTTTCTTCACATTGCTGATTGTTTCCTTTGCTGAGAAAAAGCTTTTTAGTTTGACTCTATCCCAATCATTGATTCCTGCTTTTATTTCTTGTGCTTTGGAGTCATGTTAAGGAAATCTGGTCCTAGGCCAATGTGATGAAGATTTGGACCTATTTTCTCTTCTATTAGGTGCAGAGTCTCTGGTCTAATTCCTAGGTCCTTGATCCACTTTGAGTTGAGTTTTGTACAGGGTGAGAGATATGGGTTTAGTTTCATTTTGCTGCATATGGATTTCCAGTTTTCCCAGCACCATTTGTTGAAGAGGCTGTCTTTTCTCCATTGTACGTTTTTGGCTCCTTTGTCAAGTATGAGATATCTGTATTTTTGTGTTGGCAAGGATGTGGGGAAAAGGGTACACTCATACATTGCTGGTGGGATTGCAAGTTGGTGCAGCCACTCTGGAAAGCAATGTGGAGATTCCTTAGAAAACTTGGAATGGATCCACCATTTGACCCAGCTATCCCATTCCTTGGCCTATACCCGAAGGACTTAAAATCAGATTACTACAGTGATGCAGCCACATCAATGTTCATAGCTGCTCAATTCACAATAGCTAGATTGTGGAACCAACCTAGATGCCCTTCAGTAGATGAATGGATAAAGAAACTGTGGTATATATACACAATGGAATACTATTCAGCCATAAAGAAGAATAAAATTATGGCATTTGTAGGTAAATGGATGATGTTGGAGACTGTCATGCTAAGTGAGATCAGCCAATCCCAAAAATCCAAAGGCCGAATGGTCTCTCTGGTAAATGAATGATGATACATAATGCGGGGGTGGGGGAAGGGTGGCAAGAATGGAGGAAGGATAGATAGCATAAAGGGAAGGGAGGGGTGGGGTTGGGGTGGGGGGGTAAGAATAATAACAGAATGTGTGACAGACATCATTGCCCTGTGTACATGTATGAATGCACAGATGGTGTGACTCTACTTTGTGTCCAACCAGAGAAACAATAGCTGTACTCCATTTGTGTTCAATGAATCAATAAGCAAATAAAAAAATAAATTTAAAAAAAGGTATGCAATTTAAAACTCTGAACTTTTTATTTCTGGAATTTTCCATTTAATATTTTTGAACCCCAGTTGACGGTGGGTAACTGATAACTATATAAAGTGAAAACTGTGGATAAAGGGGGACTACTATAATAGTAAATAACATTTATTATTCATTAATAAATACTAGTTGAGCATGTCCTATGGGTCAGTCTTTCTGCTACAAGTCATACATACCTCATTTTGCTTAGTACTCACTACTATTCTATAAGTCAGGTAATATTATTTGTAGTATTTACTTAAAAAAGGAAAGCAATTATTATTTATTCCTCCTTGCTCTGCTAGACTGTTGGTATGACTCCAGTATTCTTCTTGTTGCATACTGCCATCTCTAATCCCAGACACTTAGCAGAACATGCAATTGTCTGTTGGCATCTCCTTTGAGATGACCTGCTAGCCAGACCAGAATTTCCCTAGTACCTGCAGATTGTCTGCCCTTCTAAGAGCCTTACAGATTGAGCATCTAGCTCCAGACCTGGTCCTGGCCTTACCCACTCTCCTCCATCCTGCCATCCATCACACCCTGCTGCACTATATCTAGATACAAGAGATTGCTTCCTGACTTTGATAAAGGCCAGCACTCACTAATGATGGTTTGCTATTGAAGTAGGCCATTTGTGTTAAGTAGAAGATGGGGGACAGGCAGGATGTGGAGGTGTCCAGTTCTTTTTTTTTTTAATTAAATTAAATTTTTTTATTCATTGTAAACAATTGGGGTACAACTTTTCATTTCTCTGGTTGTACACAATGTAGAGTCACATCATTTGTATAATCATACATGTATATAGGGTAATGAGGTTTGTCTCATTCCATTGTCTTTCCTTCCCCCCTCTCTCTCCTCACCCCTCAATTCCCTCTATACATTCCAATATTCCTTCATTCTTACCTCCCTCATCCCCCCATGTTATGTATCATCATCCACTTATCAGAGAAAACATTGGGCCCTTGGTTTTGGGGGATTGGCTTATTTCACTTAGCATTATATTCTCCAATTCCATCCATTTACCTGCAAATGCCATAATTTTATTCTTCTGTATGATTGAATAATATTCCATTGTGTATATATACCACAGTTTCTTTATCCATTCATCTATTGAAGGGCATCTAGGTTGATTCTACAATCTAGCTATTGTGGATTAAGCTGCTATAAACATTGATGTAGCTGCATCACTGTACAATGCTGATTTTATGTTCTTTGGGTAGTCCTAGGAGTCGGAAAAATGGGTCAAATGGTGAGTCCATACCAAGTTTTCTAAGGAATCTCCATACTGTTTTCCAAAGTGGCTGTACCAATTTGCAACTCCACCAGCAATGAATGAGTATGCCTTTTCCCCACATCCTCGCCAACACCTATTGTTGCTTGTATTCTTGATGATAGCCATTCTAATTGGAGTGAAATGAAATCTTAGGGTGGTTTTGATTTGCATTTCTCTAATTACTAGCGATGTTGAACACTTTTTCATATATTTGTCGATCACTCGTATATCTTCTTCTGTTAAGTGTCTGCCCAATTCCTTAGCCCATTTATTGATTGTGTTCTTTGTATCTTTGGTGTAAAGTTTTTTAAGTTCTTCATAAATTTTGGAGATTAGTGCTCTATCTGAAGTGTGTGTGGGAAAGATTTTCTTCCACTCTGTAGGCTCTCTTTTCACATTATTGATTGTTTCCTTTGCTGAGAAAAAGCTTTTTAGTTTGAATCCATCCCATTTATTGATTCTTGCTTTCATTTCTTGTGCTCTAGGAGTCTTGTTAAGGAAGGCTGGTCCTAAGCCAACATAATGAAATTTGGGCCTACTTTTTCTTCTATTTGGTGCAGGGCCTCTGGTCTAATTCCTAGGTCCTTGATCCATTTTGAGTTAAATTTTGTGCAGGGTGAGAGATAGGGGTTTAATTTCATTTCACTGCATATAGATTTCCAGTTTTCCCAGCACCATCTCTTGAACAGGCTATCTTTTCTCCATTGTATGTTTTTGTCACCTTTGTCTAGTATGAGATAACTGTACTTATGTAGGTTTGTCTCTGTGTCTTCTATTCTGTCCTATTGGTCTACCATTGGTGCCAATACCATGCCATTTTTGTTACTATTGCTCTGTAGTATAGTTTAAGGTCTGGTATTGTGATACCTTCTGCTTCACTCTTCCTGCTAAGGATTGCTTAGGCTATTCTGGGTCTCTTATTCTTCCAAATGAATTTCATGTTGCTTTCTCTATTTCTATGAGGTACGTCATTGGGATTTTAATTGGAATTGTGTTAAATCTGTAGAGTACTTTTGGTAGTATGGCCATTTTGACAATATTAATTCTGCCTATCCAAGAACATGGGAGATCTTTCCATCTTCTAAGGTCTTCTTTAATTTCTTTCTTTAGTGTTCTGTAGTTTTCACTGTAGAGGTCTTTCACCTCTTTTGTTAGATTGATTCCCAAGTTTTTTTTTTTTTTTGAGACTATTGTGAATTGGGGTAGTTTCCCTAATTTCTCTTTCAGAGGATTCATCACTTACAAATAGAAATGCATTTGATTTATGAGTGTTGATTTTATATCCTGCTACTTTGCTGAATTCATTTATTAGTTCTAGAAGTTTTCTAGTGGAGCTTTTTGGATCCTCTAAATATAGAACCATGTCATTGGCAAATAATGATAGATTGAGTTCTTCTTTTCCTATTTGTATCTCTTTAATTTCTTCGGTCTGTCTAATTGTTCTGGCTATTGTTTCCAGGATGATGTTGAACAGAAGTCGTAAAAGAGGGCATCCCTGTCTTGTTCCAGTTTTTAGAGGGAATGCTTTCAGTTTTTCTCCATTTAGAATGATGCTGGTTGTGGGCTTAGCATAGACAGCCTTTACAATGTTGAGGTATGTTCCTACTAGTCCAATTTTTTTGGTGTTTTGATCATGAAGAGGTGCTGTATTTTATCAAATGCTTTTTCTGCATCTATTTAAATAATCATGTGATTCTTAACTTTAAGCCTGTTGATGTGGTGAATTACATTTACTGATTTCTGGATGTTGAACTAACCTACCTTCCCTGGAATGAACTCCACTTGATCAAGGTGCACTATCTTTTTAATATGTTTTTGTATGTGATTTGCCAGAATTTTGTTAAGGATTTTTACATCTATATTCATCAGGAATATTGGTCTAAAGTTTTCTTTCCCTGATGTGTCTTTTTCTGGTCTGGATATCAGAGTGATACTAGCTTCACAGAATGAATTTGGAAGGGTTCCCTCCTTTTCTATTTCATGGAATACTTTGAAGAGTATTGGTATAAGTTCTTCTTTGAAGATCTTGTAGAGCTCTGCTGAGAATCCATCTGGTCCCGGGCTTTTCTAGGTTGGTAGCCTTTTTACGGCTTCTTCCATTTCATTGCTTGAAATTGGCCTGCTTAAATTGTGTATGTCCTCCAGATTCAGTTTGGGAGGATCATATGTCTCTAGAAATTTGTTGATTTCTTCGAGATTTTCTATTTTGTAGGAGTACAAATTTTCAAAATAGCTTCTAATTATGTTTTGTATTTCAGTGGTGTCTGTCATGATAATTCCTTTTTCATCATGAATTTTAGTAATTTGCATTTTCTTTCTTTCTCTTCATTAATCTAGCTAAGGGTTTATCAATTTTGTTTACTTTTTCAAAGAACCAACTTTTTGTTTTGTCAATTTTTTGAATTGTTCTTTTCTTTCAATTTCATTGATTTAAGCTCTGATTTTAATTATTTCCTGTCTTCTACTACTTTGGGTGTTGATCTGTTCTTTTTCTAGAGCTTTTCTTTCTGAGCTGTAATGTTAGGTAATTTATTTGTTGACTTTTTATCCTTCGCATGTACTCCATGCAATGAATTTTCCTCTTAGTACTGCTTTCATAGTGTCCCACAGATTTTGATACATTGTATCGTCATTCTCTCTAAGAATTTTTTAATCTGCCCCCTGATGTCTTCTGTTATCCATGCATCATTCAATAGCATATTATTTAGTCTCCAGTTGTTAGGGCAGTTTCTGTTTTTTATTTTATCATTGATTTCTAATTTGATTCCATTATGATCTGATAGAATACAAAGTAGTATCTCTATTTTTTTGTTTACTAAGAATTTTGTTTACTAAGAATTGCTTTGTGGCACAACATATGGTCTATTTTAGAGAAGGATCCATGTGCTGCTGAGAAAAAAGTGTATTCACTTCTTGATGGATGGAATATTCTCTATATGTCTGTTAAGTCTAAATTATTGATTGTGTTATTGAGTTCTATGGTTTCTTTGTTCAGTTCTTGTTTGGAAGATCTGTCCAGTGATGACAGCGGTGTGTTAAAGTCACCCAGTATTATTGTGTTGTGGTCTATTTATTTACTGGAATTGAGAAGGATTTGTTTGACATACATATATGTGCCATTGTTTGGGGCATAAATATTTATGATTCTTATGTCTTATTGATTTATGATTCCCTTAAGTTCCTTATCCCTCCTGACTAATTTTCACTCAAAGTCCACCTTATCTGATATGAGGATAGAAACCCCTGTTTTTTGACAGAGTCCATGTGCATGGTATATTTTTCCCCATCCTTTCACCTTTAGTCTGTGAATGTCTTTTTCTATGAGATGAGTCTCTTGGAGGCAGCATATTGTTGGATTTTTTTTAATCCAATCTGTCAGTCTATGTCTTTGATCAATGAGTTTAGGCCATTAACATTCTGGGTTATTATTGAGATATAATTTGTTTTCCTGGTCATTTTGGCTTATTTTAGGTTTTTAACTTCACTTGGTTTCTCCTTTGATTGGCTTTTCCTTTAGGGTAGTTCTTCCCTTTGCTGACAAGATGTCCAGCAAATGTCTAAAACAAGGCTGAAAGGAAAAAAGTAGTACATGCAGAAGTCATCCTTGACACAAGTGAGAGTACGCACCACCAAAGTGAGTGCAATGTCACCTGTCTTGCTAAATCATTTCTGGATATATCTAGGCATCTAAATCTAAGGGCAAAAACAGATCGCTCAATTATTATCAAAGACTATTTCATTAAGCTTTAAAAAAACATTCACTTTATAAAACTTCATTATAGGCTGAGGTTGTGGCTCAGTGGTAGAACACTCACCTAGCATGTGTAAGGCACTGGGTTCAATCCTCAGCACCACATAAAAATAAATAAAATAAAGGTATTGTGTCCATCTACAACTTTAAAAATAATTTTTAAAAACTTTATTATATATATTACAGTTATGAAGAAAAAGAAAGATCTATTGGTTCTTATTTCTTAGTGAACCATAGGTAGTTCTTAGTTTCTTTTTTATCTCATTTTTTTCTTCAAATTTTCTATAAAAGTATTTTTATACATATAATAATGCAATGTTTTAAAAAATCTAGATTTAAAATATATGTGCATGTGTATGTATACATATATATGTATATATATATTTGTATATAGGAGGATGTGTGTATGTATACATATATTGTGCCACAACTAAGACAAAAAGAATCTTCATGACTTCCTTTTTTTTTTTTTTTTTTTTTTTTTGGTACCAGGGATTGAACCCAGGGGCACTTAACCCCTGAGACATATTCCCAGCCCTTTTATTTTTTATTTTGAGACAGGGTGAGCTAAATTTCTTAGGACCTTGCTGAGTTGCTGAAGCTAGCTTTGAACTTGCAATCCTCTTGCCTCAACCCCTCTAGCCCTGGGAGACTTTTATAATTGAAATGCTTTTTTTCTAACCCTTCTCAGGAGCCTGACAGCATTCAGTTGGCTGGCAATGCCTCTCTCTTGCAAGTCAGTAGGAAATTGCATTAAAAAAAAAAAGCATTAGTTATTGTACAATAGACAGCAGAAATTCCACAGTGTCTCAACAGAGCCATTCCTCCAAGTTATAGTTGACAGAGGAAATGTCTTTCTGGTTTGCAAAAGCATGTGCACAAAGTGAAAGCCAAGTCGCATGAGGCAACTCAGACCATGTTCCTTCCACAAAGCACATCCCTTCAGGTCATCCCACCTGCTCCTTCTCAGCAAATACACAGCTCATCCAAGGGCTGACCTTGTGTTGCACCATGCAGGGAAAGTGGAGTCTTTAACTGAGACCAATAAGTATTTTGATTAAGGTGAATTGAGAATGTAATGCTTATTTGAGGACTCAAGTGAAGTTCAAGAGAGTTTGGGCTGGAGATAGGAATTTGTGATGTCAATGAATATGTGGTATTTAAAACCATTAACTGAATGAAATCAAAGAGTGGGTGCAGATGGAGTAGGAAAGAAACCTTGAGACTGAGCCTTTGCATATTCTAACAGTAAGGAGTCGAGAAGAGAAGGAACAGCTAAAAAGTCTAAGAAGGAATGATCTGTGATAGAAAAACCAAAGGAGTATGGTGTCCTGGGATAGAACAGAAGAGAGGGGGCTATGTCCCCTGCTGTTGGTAGGTCCTCCAGGATGAGCACTCTCTTCTGGGTTTGTCAGGATGGGGTCCATCTTTGGTAAGGCCAGTCACAGTAGAGTAATGGGACAAAACTCTAAAGCTTGTTAGTAGAGAATGATAAGAGAAAGTTGAAAGTTTGAGTAAGTAGAAACAATTTTCTCAAGGAATTTTGCTTAAAAAGGGCAATAACAACTGATGACAGTAAATTCAAGAGAATTTTCTTCTAAGATGGAAGAAAGCATGTCATGATTATAAATAGGAATGAGCCAAGGGAGAGCAAAAACTTGATAAAAGAAGAGAGGAGAGAGAGGAGAGAGAAATGCTGAAGCAATATCCTCAAGAAGACAGAGGTGGGATTACTGCATGAATAGAGTATGTGGATTTAGATGACAGCGTGTGAAGTTCAGCTCTGAGCAGGTGAGAAGGCACAGTATGGGGTGTAGCTGCTGTTAGATTGAGAGTGGTGAGTGAGAATGTGTGGGAATCCCATTCCAATTGCTGAGAATGGGGGTACAGGAGGAAGGGAGAGAAAATGCAAATACTTTACCCAAGTGGGAGGTGAATGGACCATCATGGAAGTGCCATGTGATTGCCTGGAGCACTAATAGCACATGAATGGTAGAGGTTCACATTCAGGAATTTAAAGTGAAGTCGGGGGAGTATGGTTATTTTCCCCTAGTATTTTCATCTGCACCAAAGCTAGATTTAACCAGAGTAGCAATTTTGCTAAACAAGTACCACAAATGAAAGAGGGACAGAGAGTCAAAGGTGCATGCACTTTTGACCCTCATGACTGACTATGAAAATGAAACTGGGTAAGGAGAGGAGAAGGTGGGGGAGGGTGGGGGTAGGAGTCTGTGAATAGGGTATAGAAGCAATAGATTAGAGGTGCCAGTGGGATTTGGGGATTGTTGACTTTGGAGACTACAGGGGGACCAGATAAATGGTAGTGGACACAAAATGGAACACGTGAATTTGAGAATATGGAAGAGTGAACATTGTTGGTGATTATACAGCTCAGTGTGTTTGAACAAGGGCGTGAATGGGGTGGGGTGAACGATGGCATCTTTGGAACAAAGAATTTTTAACACATAGAGTTTTGGATCACTGCATGGTTATTGGAATCTCCAAGCATAGGGTAGGATGTGAATGAGAGAGAGAAAGAGTTAACAGTGACCTAGGAACTCAAATGCCCTGGGAGTTGGCACTTGACGGCAACCATGAGGGGCAGTGGGTGACATAATCTGGTGCTGTGAGTTTCAAAGGTGAGGAGGGGGTTGTGGATTAAATAGGAAGGTGAAAGCAAGGTCCAGAGTGGCCATGAAGAACTGGAGGCTGCTCCCCCAGGGGCTGGAGGAGACCAAGCTGCCTCTTGTAAGGGCTGCAGAGTGACTCTATTGTATCTACCGTGAAAGTATTGTGATCAAGTAAACTTATTTAGTGAAAACCATTTTTTGTACAAATAGCTCAGGGATTCCCTTTATCTGGTGGGCCCCAAGAAGGATAAATAGATGTTTTTTTAAGTCAGTGAATGCAAGTCTCAGAACATCAAGAGGCAAGTCTCTTTGTTCTCTGTATAACAAAATGATCAAATATTACCACCCCTGATAATTTAGATTTCTAGTGGTGGGATTTCTTTCCTATGTGATTGAACTGCTTCAAAAGTCTAAAGAGAGTTTTGGATCCCCTTCCTACTTAATGGAGTGGGGAGACCAAAGAAAGAGATATTAAACACCTTTGAGGAGATGTGGTCTCCTTTGATGTGACATTCCTCCTCCTTGTATATCCAAAATGATGGATAGAAATGATACCAATTGCAACTTCAGTCCTATTTGGGCTCAGGAACAGGATCTTCCTGTTCCCTTATCCAGTGTTAAAAACATCAAGCACGCAACAATGCTTACAACCCAGTGTGAGAAAAAGAATAGAAATCAGTCCTTGTCCTATTCATTCTCTTTTTACAAAAAGTCCTCTGTGTTTAATGACTTTTTCTTAATGAGCAACTTCTAAATCAGTTATGTATTGAAATCTAATGGTCACAAATTTTGTTAAGTTTTCCTATATGAATTTTGAATTGAGATTTTTTTCCTAATTATATAGCAATACATAGTCATTTTGAGAAATATGAAAAGAAGGGGAAATATTTTAAATATCTTTCAGAGGAAAGCACTCTTAACATTTCATTGTATTTCCTTCTGGTTTGAATCTGGGCCCTTGCTGCAGAAGCCTCTGAGGGTCTGGGTGACTGAGCACATTGAAAAAACTTCCTAGGCCCCATTGTGCAAGAAGGGTGCCCCACGGGTCTCAAGAGAATATTCACCTTACTCCCTTGAGCTTGTGGCCTTCCCAGCTCCTAGGATGCCCTCAAACCATCTTTCTCATTGTCTCTAGGCATAGCCTTTAGCATTCCTTTAGTGCCAGTAATGCCTTTAAACAGCTGCAACTTCCTTAGCCCTAGTCTTACTCCTGCCTTTCAAGTCCACCTTTTTAAAATCTTTCTGCTCCTGATTATCACAATAAATTTGGCTAAAAGTCACCAGCAATATCCATGCCACTTCCTGAATTCACGCTGTCTAGACATTTCTTTCGCTAGATTAGGAAATCCGTTGCTTCTAAAATCAGCCTCATAGAAAGTCTCTGGGCATGGGCAAAATGCAGACAACTTCTTAGCCAGACCATAACATGAATGGTCTCTACTCCAAATTCCAATAGAGAACTCCTTTTCTGAATCCTCTTGAGCTGGGTCTTCACTGATCATGGTCCTATCACCATTCTGGTCTTCTGAGCTCCCATCGGAATCAGCCATTTATCTCCAATTACGACAATCTAAGGCATTTCCAGATTGCACTGCTATACATCTCACATTTTCTCCACCAATTCCAAAAAGCTCCAAAGTCTTCTGAAACACATGGTCGGTTAGTCGCAGCAATGGCCCCACTTCTTGGCACCAATTTCTGTCTTAGTCAGCTATTTTGCTGCTGTGACTAAATGATCTGACCAGTGCAATTGTAGAGGAGGAAAAGGTTTATTTGAAGGCTCATGGTTTCAGAGGTCCTAGTCCATAGAAGGCCAGCTCTATTCCTCGGGGCTTGAGGTGAGGCTGAACATCATGGTGGAAGAGTGTGGCAGAGAGAAGAAGCTCACATCAGGAAGCAGAGAGAGTCTCCACTCTCCAGATACAAAATATGTACCCAAAACCACTCCCCAATGTCACCTCCCCTAGCCACACCACTTCAATTAATTCCATCTGGGATTAATTCACTGATTGGGTTAAGACTTTTACCACCCAACCCAAAATAATTTCTCCTCTAAACCTTCCTGCATTGTCTCACATGTGAGATTTAGGGGAACATCTCACATCCAAACCATAACAGATAAACATAACATCAAAAATACCATCTTAACCATATTCAGGTGTACAATTTGATGGTGTTAAGTACATTTATGTTTTTGAGCTGCTATCACTACCATCTATCCACAGAACTCTTTATAACTTGCAAAATTGAAACTCCGTACCCATTAAAATATAACTTCCTATTTCTTTCTTCCCAGAGCCCTTGGAAATCACCATTCTACTTTCTGTGCCTATGAATTTGACTACTCTGGGTCCCTCATGTAAGTAGAATCATAGTATTTTCCTTTTGTGACTAGTTTTGTCACTCAGCACAATGTTGTCTGTATTAATCTATGTTATCTAGCACGTGTCAGAATTTACTTTTTTTTCAAGGCTGAATAATAGTCCATTGTATGTATGTACCAATTTTGTCTGTTCATCCATCAATGAACCCATGAGTTACTTCCACCTTTTGACTATTGCAATTAATACTGCTGTGGACATTGTTATACAAATCACTCTTTAAGACCCTGCTTTCATTTCTTTGGGGTATATACTCAGAAATAGAATTGATGGATGAAAAAATAATTTTGTTTTTATTTTTTAAAGGAAATTCCACACTGTTTTCCATAGCAGCTGCACCATTTATATTCAAGCCAGTAGCACACAAGTGTTCCAATTTCTCCATATCCTCTCCAACACTTGCTATTTTCTGTTCATAATGGATGTGAGGTGGTATCTCATGGTGGTTTTGATTTGCATTCCTGTAATGATTAATGACATGGAGGATCTTTCATGTTCTTTATTTTTTTTAAATTTTTATTTGTTCTAATTTATTGTACGTAACAGTAGAATGCATTTTTACATTTTGATAGATCAGACATAATGGAGTGTAATCTTTCATTTTTCTGATTATACTTATGAACTATTTTTTATCTTCCTTGGCGACTTGTCTATTCAAGTCTTTTTTAACTTGGGTTGTTTTTGTGTTGCTGAATAGTAGGTGTTCCTCATGTATTCTGGATGTTAACTTCTTACCGGATATAGGATTTGCAATTTTTCCCCATTCTACAGGATTCCTTTTCACTCTTTTGATAGTACACTTTGATACACAGAGGGTTTTAGTTTCGATATGGTCTGATTTTTTTCTTTTGTTGCTATGCTTTTGGTGTTGTATCCATGAAATCATTGCCACATGCAGCATCAAAGAGTATTAAAGTTTTAGCTCTTACATTCGGGCCATTGATCCATTGAGTTAGTTTTTGTATATGGTTTGAGGTGAGGGTCCAACTCCATTCTTTTGCAGGTGGATATCCAGTTTTGCCAATGCCACTTATTGAAAAACTGTCCTTATTTAATAGTTTTGGAAATCTTGTCAAAAATCATTTGAACATATATATGCTGGTTTATTTCTGGGCTCTCTGTTTTATTTCTTTGGTCTATGCTCTATCTTTTTAATAGTGTCACTGTTTTGATTACTCTAGCTTTGTGGTAAGTTTTGAAATTAGGAAGTGGGAGTTCTCCAACTTTGTTCTTCTTTTTTTTTTTTTTTTTTTGGTGGTGCTGGGGATCGAACCCAGGGCCTTGTACATGCAAGGCAAGCACTCTACCAACTGAGCTATATCCCCAGCCCAACTGACTTTGTTCTTCTTTTTAAAAATTGTTTTAGATATTTAGAGTCCCTTGAGATTTCATATGAATCTTATGATGAATTTTTCTAGTTGGAAAAAATATCAGTGGTTTCCCATAGTTTTTTATATAGTTGCTATAACACTATATGAACAATTTTATATTCTGCTTTTTCTTACTTAACATTATTATATATTTACGCCATTTAAAATAAACATTATTCCTTTTTATTCAGACACATCATAAACATGCTTTGCAATGACTCTTTAAAGAGAAATGCACAAAGGGGAGTACAACAAAAAGTTTACAAATATTTTGCCTCAAATCACATGATTTTTTAATACTTTAGATGCTATAATTACAAACATGAGAAAAATCTGATCCAAGCCATCTTAGAATATTAGAATACAATATTTATAAGTAGGAATGAATAACAAATAGTCAAATTATTTTAAAAGACTGTTAAAGTTCATACTTATGTTACTTTTAACTAATTGTAACTCTAGAATTTATTCACTCAATGTATATTTTTTTTCTTTTTTTTTTTTTTTTGCGGTGCTGGGGATTGAACCCAGGCCCTTGTGCTTGCAAAGCAGGCACTCTACCAACTGAGCTATATCCCCAGCCCCTCACTCAATGTATATTGACTGAATCTATAGATTTTGAAACCCTGGGAGTCTATATATAAATTATATAGGATCTTCACCTGCAGGGGAAGTGAATAAATACTAAAATGTAACAAAAGTCTAAATGAGTCATGAACTTTTACTTTCTTATTTAGTCTTTGCATCAGTCCTAAGGGGAAGTGGTGTTAGCCACATTTAGAGATGAGGAAATTAAAGTTCACTTCAGAAAAGCTGACCAAGTCATTAAAGGTGACATAGATCATGAGTGGCAGCATTGGCATATAAATCCAGGGCTGTCTGACTCCAAAGCTCAAGCCGTTTTCACTCCTTCAGGTTGATTTAGGCACTTGCAATCTAACACAAGAGACAGTAGCATATATAGCTCTCTGAAACGTCAAACAAATACTCTAGTAGCAATGGATTCTGCCATATTAGAGTAAAAAAAAAATGAAAAACAAACAAACAAAAAGCTTTAGAGAATGTTTTAATTAGCTTTTTTGTCACTGTGACCAAAAGACCTGACAGGAACAATTAAAGGAGGAAAAGTTTATTTGGGACTCATGATTTCAGAGTTCTCAGTCCATTGATGGCCAACTCCATAGCTCTGGGCCCACAGTGAGGCAGAACATCATGGTGGAAGGGCATGGCAAAGGAAAGCCACTCAGAACATGGCAACAGGAAACAGAGATCTTTGTTCACCTGGGACAAATATAAACCTCAAAGGCACGCCCCCAGTGACCTGCCTCCTCCAGCCCCACCTTGCCTATGCTTACTACCCAGTTGACCCATGTCAATGGATCAATCCATTGATTAGTTAAGGGTCTCATCACCCAATCATTTCACTTCTGAAAAATTCTTTCTTTGTCTAACACAAGAGCTTTTGGGGGACACCTGGTATCTAAACCATAACAGAGAAACAGCATTATAACCTAAGACTTGAAAACTGAGGATTTCATTAGATAGAAATTGTAGAGAAGAGCATTCATTCATTCATTCATTGTCCATTCATAAACCTGTATTGAACTTCTGCAATGTGCTAGACACACTGTTAGATGCTGAGATACAGAAAAGAATGTTCAAGACACTGTGGTCACCAGTGGGAGTCACATCTACTTGGAGACAGTTCAGTACCTGACTTATGGCAGAGGCTGGTATCAAACTCTGACACAGAATTGAAAACTAAGTGCTGGGGACTCTCTTCCGGGATACTAAGAGCAAGTTCACAGTGGCAGAAGCTCCTTGGGGGCAGGTGGTGCTGAGCAGGACTGATTAGACCCTCCCCTGGAGTTCAGGAGTTTGGATTTCAGCCTCCGGACAATCAGCAAGCAGTAGTAAGTAGGGAAGTGACTGTCAGTTCTGGTATCTTAAGAAGCTATCAGGCAGCAAGTGAAGGATAGAGTATGGGACCTGGCAAAGAGACAGGTGACAGGAAGTTAACAATCCAGACTGGAGATAGAGCTGGGCGTTGTAGCATATGCCTGTACTCTCAGCAGCTCGGGAGACTGGGGCAAGAGGATAGCAAAGTTCAAAGCCAGCCTCAGCAACTTAGTGAGGCCCTGTCTCAAAATAATTAAAAACATTTTAAAAGTCTGGGGATGTGACTCAGTGGTTGAATGGCTCTAGGTTCAATTCCTGATACCAAAACAAATTGGAGATAGAACATGGAAGAATCAGCAAGATGAGGGACTGAGAGCAAACCCATATTTGTGAGGTAAAGTTGGTCAGTTTTGTCATCGATAGGATGTGTGCTGAGAACAGTGGAGACAAGAGAACAATGTGAACAATGGCTTTGGATCTGTTCACATCCAAAAGCACTGCATTATTTTTTTGCAAGTGATCCCTGGAACATTAAGTAAAATATAAGTGTATTTGTACTTATCAGTATTTGTCTAATATATTTACCTTTACTCTTAACAGTTTAACTGACCCCCTCATACATACACATAGTTTAAACATGCTCTGCAATGTCATCGACACTACCCCTTTGGTTAGCAAGCTCTTTCTCCAGTTATAGCTGGGTATGATGACACACTCCTATAATTCCAGACTTGGGAGGCTGAGGCAGGAGGATCACAAGTTCAAGGCCACCCTAGAGAGACCTTCGACAACTTGGCAAGACCCCATCTCAAAAAATATAAAGGACTGGGGATATAGCTCAGTGGTAAAGCACCCCCCGTTCAATCCCCAGTAACAACAACAACAAAATACAACTATAACTTTTGTCATTGATACATTGAAGCATAGATTTTGAGACAGTGGATTAGTGAAATTTTTCCAAAGGTGAAAATCTCTAAATAATCTAAAAAAGATTACTCTATTTTTACTAAAATAAAGCTCCAAAAGATTATTGGTCAGGTGGATAATATGTATTGCTATTTCAATGCTTCATGAAGATTTCCATTTTCACAGGTCGTGAGTAAGTCTTGTAAATTATTGAGGCCTGTTTTCCTCTGTAGAGTGCCCCCATTTGTCTTCAGTAATAAGTAAAAATATGCATTCAGTTCAAGGTGGCATTGCTTATATTGGCGCTAATGTGTGCCACCAGAAGAGGGCAGCAGTGAGGTGCTGGGAAGAACTAATTTATTGGCTCCGAAATTGCACAATGCTTTAAGACCAAGAATGATGTGAGTGACAAACAATTTTTGGTGCTGACATCCTAATTAACATCCATAATTGACTTATTTTCTGGGTCAGAAACTGTGACATAAACATTGCCACAGAATTTTTGTAAAATCTAATGATGTCCTTATAATGCAATAGGATAATACATTTGTGGAAATTTCTGTTAAGATTGATGAAATTTGACACAAATAGATGTTCTGAAATTTTTACATTTGATTGAAGAGGAAATATTGGAAATGAATTAAAATGAAGCATGTTGTTTCTTGTAACTTCAAGAGTGTAGGCTGATAATTTAATACTTTACATAGACAATAAAAAGCATTTTATATTCTAATATAGCCACTATCTCTGAAATGAAAGGAAGCATTTTCGATTTGTCAATAGTAAGCAATGCATAGAATTTATCATCTAAGATAAGTTTCCCAAATTCATCCTATATCTGCTTTTACAAATATTTAACAACAATACATTTTTTCTGAGCACTAGTATATGCTAGAACTTATTCCAGGTTCTGAGGCTATAGAAAGGAACAAGACAGCTCATTCCCTGCCTTCCTGGAGTTTACATTATAGTGTGGAAGATAGACATTAAATCAAACTGTGTGATTATTGAATAGTTCTAATCAAGAAAAACAAACAAACAAAAGAGGAAAATAACTACCATAGGGACCCAAATCACAGAGTTTGGTATTGAAAATGGACTCAAAATAGTGGAATTGAAAATAGGATTCAGCCGGGCATGGTGGCGCACGCCTGTAATCCAAGAGACTTGGGAGGCTGAATCAGGAGGATCACGAGTTCAAAGCCAGCCTCAGCAATTTAGCGAGGCCCTAAGCAACTCAGTGAGACCCTGTCTCTAAATAAAATACAAAATAGGGCTGGGGATGTGGCTCAGTGGCCAAGTGTCCCTGAGTTCAATCCCCGGTTCCAAAAAAAGAAAAAAGGAAAATAGGATTCAAGAAAAACTCAAGTTCCTGCTGGGAATGTAGGTCAGTGGTAGAGTGCTTACCTAGTATGTGCAAGCACCTGGGTCCATCCCCAGCACCATAACACACACACCCATAGTCACACTAAACAAAACACACTTAAGTGTGTTTTAAGTTATATATATATGTATATATATATATACATATATATATAAATATATTTTTTTTTAGCTGTTGGTGGACACAATACCTTTATTTTTTTCTTTTATTTATTTTTATGTGGTGCTGAGGAACAAACCCAGTACCTCACTTGGGTTGGACAAGTGCCCTACTGCTGAGCCACAACCCCAGCCCCACACTAAGTTGTTAATGGCCATTTATTGTGTTTATTTCCTCCAGTAATAAATAAAGTGGATAAAGTAAAATTTATGGATTCATGAAAATAGCATTGCCAAAGACTGTTAGTTACTACACCGCACTTTGCCACAATTTCAAGTGATGTTCAATGCCCCATGCCACCTGAACTGGACTAAACTGCAAGTCAATCATCAACCAGCAGCAACCTCAGCCGAGAACGTGTTCTCATGGGAACTACTCTAAATGCTGATCCCAAACCTGAGAAACACCTGTGTAAATAAAATTCCCTGCCACCTCTTGTTCACTCACCTTCACCGACATCTCCACCATCCCTGATTCCTACTTGGCCCAGTCTGAGAGCTCAAATCTTCCTCAGTAGCCCCCCAAGTCTAGACTCTTTAGCCAAATAGTTTGCCTATAACTTTGGAAAGGATTTTAGACTTTTGCTTGTCTCTTTTTCTTCAATCACATGCACTTCCTGGAACTGGGTTGATTGAGCAATCCCAGCCAAAGCTGAGATATTTCCCAGCTGACTATGATCAGGTGAACCATAGTTGACCCCTCAGTGATGTGCATTCATTCTTTTGTTCATGTTCAATTGATTGTCTTTCCAGTTCTCCTGAGCACCTGTTTCAATCCAGGATCCTTCTTTTTAAACTTCACTACTGCCGTCCTAACTCCCAGATTTCCATTTATTTGATTTAGGATGCTGGATTATCTATTCATTTCCTTTGAGATTGTTATTCCATCTTTTTTCTTAGCAGCAGAGCTTCTAAAAACTAGTATGCATATTTATTCTTTTCACTTTCTTGCTTAGGGAACAACTTCTTCTGATCTGTCCTCTCATGACTACATACAAGATCAGCAAGAGCCTTCCAATCCCCTGATCTGATTATCTCTTCCTAGCCTTTTCCCCGAGTGTCCTGTAGAACTTGTTGCTGTGCACAGTATCAACCCTCTGCAATGTCAAGGTTGTCACATTTCTAGTAGATTCCTTTGGAGACTACTTCCCTACTCTCTGGGCTTTGTGAAGAGGAATTCTCAAAAAGTCATTCTCTTTTTCATATCCCATCTTTGTCTCCTTTGATCTCAGATATTGATCCTTGGAGATGAATCCTAACTTCATCTCCAGTTCTAATCTTTCCTGAGCTTAACTCACATTTCCCACCTCTTGCAGAGAGTCCCATCTCTCTACATATTCCCATGAGGACCTCCAGGTGGGGACTCCAGGTACCCTGGACTACAGTCATAATTTGCAAAACTGTGCCTCTGCTCTTGCTGTGGCCCTACCACTCCCATCTGTCTGAATTATATCTCTTTGCACAACCAACCCCGTTCCCCAGATCTGGCTTCCCCCAGGTTTACTCTTTCCAAAGAGTGTTTAACTCCTATCTGGTCTTCTGAACAAGACCTAACTTAATTAAACCTCCTCTTCCATGAACAAGTCATTCTTTACTTACTCTTGTCTTGGAATTCCACTGTATCTGATCACATTCAGTCTTATATTTGAGATACACATGTGTCTGTGATCTCTCTTAAACCCGAGCACTAAACATTCTGGTACTCTCATTCATCCTTATAGCCCTAGGGACCTTGTACCCAGGGTATAAGTACCCTGGAAGGTTTGGTTAATTTATATTGTTGGAATAAAATTGCCACAAACCTTAATTTTTAAGAATTTGTAGTTTTGAACAGCATTGGAATTTATCACATGTAGGCCATTAACTTGGGAGACTATAGAAAGTAAAAAAAAAAAAAAAAAAAAAGAAGAAAGGAAAATAAATTCATATCAATAAATTTGACATTTTTGTGTTGTCCTATTTTACTTAGGATGGATATATGGAGAATTTATGAAGTCTTTTTCTGTGTGGTATTTATTTAGGATGATGAAATTCTTGAAAATTCAATTTGTCAGGGTGTGGGTTTTGATTTTTACTCTCCCTACAAGGTAGCCGTTTACCGATTCACGAGTTCTGGCAGAAGACACGAACTACTTAGTCAGAGACAAAGGACTTTACTACTCATAACATAAGAAGCAGCATAGGATACTGCGTTGATATTGGTTCTTCTTGCCTTCTTATTCCTACAGGAGTGTCCAGTGGATGCTGTGCATGCAGTAAGTGGGTTTGTGTTGCAATTGGAACATTTAGTTTTGGGAACCTGCAGCTTTTTTTTTTTTTTTTTTTTTTTTTTTTTTTTTTTTTAGCAAGCTTGTTATTTTCCCAAAGAGAGGCATTACCTCATCCCAAAACACCGCTGCAAATATAATCCTAATAAATGACTCAGAGACCAGGGCAAGAAATTGGGTCTGGAATTCTTGACACATCCCACAATTTTCAGGGATATTCAGGGTTCATAATGAATTCCCTACCCAAAAACATTCTGTGAGTGTAAAGATTATGGTTTCCTGACACATTGGAAGGACTCAATAAATTAATGAAAAGGGGAACCATTGGAGAACACCCTCCAAATAAGGGTAAATAGGGTGCCTTCCTTAAGGGCACAATTCCAGACTTCAGACCTGATTAAGAGGAAAAAATCAGAAGGACAGTAAGAACTACCTGGTTTTATAACAAAGTATATAAGCACCTGACTTCATGGCTAGTTTGTATAGGCCTTACTACGAGAAGTATTCAGTGATTAAGTCCAACTAACCTCAGGTAGTACCTCTATCTCACTAAATTAGTACTGTAGTAACTATGGTTCTTTATATTCTCAACTGTTTGCCACATCATGAATTTCACTGAAAGCTCTTAAAAACCTTAAACACTGAGCCCATTCGGGAAATTTTTATGAGTCTCATTTTTCCCCTCAAAAATGATAGATTGAGGTACAAACCAAAATAGATCACACTAATAAATTGTGATCAAAATTAAACACTTCCTTAGAAATTTATAGTTACACGGAAAAAATCATACCCTCTCAAGATTCCCTTGAAGGGAAGGAATTGGCCTGAACTATTTCATCAAAGTTCTAGAAGTGAGATAGCTGAGGCCCTTTTAGAACCTTCAAGCAGGAAGTCCAGACTTCTGAGTAGAGTTGGGGATTGCAGTGACCATCCTAACTCCTGCTTCCCCAGCCCACATTATTTCTAGTGACTATACTTGGGCTACAGGGCTGGGAATGTAACTCAGTGGTAGAGCACCCAAAAAGAGCACTTGGGTTACAGCCACACAGAATGTTGTTACTGCGAACTGCCCCCACCCCTTTCTGGAGGCCTTCCCGTCTTCTTGATCTGCTGCTGCAGTGCACTGTTCTCGAAGTTGGAGATGTTTACCTCCATGGTTCAAAATGTTTCAGGCAACCTTAGGTAATTGGAGCTTTTAAGCAACTACAAGTTTTGCAGGCTCTTAATCGAAAGCTTTGGTTTTAAGATCTAAATGTCCTCTCCTCTCTCCCCTCCCAGACCTTCCCTAAGGCTGAGTTAGAGGGCATTTGAGTGCTGTCCTCAATGCCTCAGCCACATATTCCAGAGCCCTTCTCTACTCAAGGCAAGTTTTTTGCCATCTTGAGACTCTTTCTCCTTCATTTTTCAGATTTATGGAAACCATCATTCTTTTTCTTTGGAAGCCTTGGCAACAGAGCTGACTAGTATTTCTTTCACCAGTCATTTCCTCCTTACCATTATCCCATTTTCACACAATTTACTCTGCTCTTCCTTGATTACTGAGCTTGTTCCGTGCACCACCACCACCCGCCAGCTCCTTTGTTGCTATACCTGATTGGACCCAGAATGGGCAGATGATGCCAGAATTGATAGGCCATATGGCAAGATAAGATTTTATTTCTGAACTGAGAAGGCTGCTACCGCGTTAGTTTTTGTTGAGGGCTTGAATCAGAAGGTCATGGAAAGTCATGGCAAGTAGATCAGATCAGAAATATGATTACAGAGAGGAATGAAGCAGAGCTTGCCTGTTTTGTTTATCCTGTATCCTTACTACCTAGCATTGTGCCAGGCACACGGCACCCACTTGGGTCATCATAGAATGAATACAATAGAATGTGGAGAGAGAGAGAGAGAGAGAGAGAGAGAGAGAGAGAGAGAGAGAGAGACTCCAACAGGTTTCCATTTCCTGATCCCTCGATCCCTCACTAAGACTTTATTTCCTTCCTTGTGTTCATGACATATGCCTGACTCCATCCAATAATTTCCCCTTTGTGCTAAAGCTAATTTGAAGTATTCTATTCCTTACAACCAAATTAAACCTAAGAATTTCTTAATTTAGTGGTCATGATCATCATTCCTTAAAGTCTCCTTGTCCCCAGGGATGGAGGGGTCTTCATGTAAACCAGAAATCTTAGTGATATGTCCAGAGATTCTGAATTCCGGAAGTGGGAGTTCCTCTACCATGCCTAAGTGCGTCTCCCCATTTTGGGACAGGGGAAAGAGTAAAAACTGAGATTTAATGGGAAATGAAAGAATTATCCCCCAAAGTAAAATTTGATGGACTTCTTAATTTCTGAAGAAAAATATGACAAAACCCCCAATTTGAGGATTCTTTAGCAGAGAGAGTCTTAACCCTTCTGTGTACATAGACCCAGGCATTGTTGATTGAACATGACTTCATTTAATGTCCACCCAGAGGATTTGGTCTGATCTGGTACAACTTCAGCCCCAGGAAGAGGATACGTTTCACCTAGGGCTTCTGAAATACTGATGGACTGAGGAGGTACAGGAGACTTCTTTGCAGTGTCTGGCTGTATTCTGGGTTATTGTGCAACAGATGGAAGAAAAGGGTCATCTTTCTTGTTTTCGAAAGCAGTAGGGAAACCCCATGTCTTCACATAAGCTTCCAAGTGAGGAGGGTGGACAGTTGAAAAAAAAACCACAGGTAATCATTTTATAGAAAAGATACTTGAAGCCACTAAAGTGGATTTGCTCAGAGCACAGTTGTGAAGTGAGACCCATCTAGGTTCTAATACCAACTCTGCAGCTTTCTGACTAGCTCTGTATCCTGGTTGAACTGCCCAACCTCTGGTAGCCTCAGATTTCTCTTCTGCAAAATAAAAATAATAATACTTCATAAGTTTGCTGTAAGTACTAAATCAGATAATGTCTGTAAATTTTTAGTTCAATGATGGCAAGCTAAGTACTCAGGAAATGGTAGGTATTATTAGGATTGTCAACGCTTTTGTAAGGCAAACATGAATGAAAAGTAGGATTCTTATGTTAATCAGAAGGAAGGGTTTTTTAATTTGAGAAACATGGCACTAAAATATGTATATTCTTTACTATTACTTTTTAAAAAAATATTTTTAGTTGTAGATGGACACAATACCTTTATTTTATTTATTTATTTTTACCTGGTGCTGAGGATCAAACCCAGTGCCTTACATGTGCTAGGCGAGCACTCTACAGCACTGCGCTACAACCCCAGCCCTACTATTACCCTTTTATTTATTTATTTATTTTTATTTTTTGCAATGCTGGGGATTGAAACCAGGGGCTTTATGCTTGCAAGGCAAGCACTCTACCAACTGAGCTATATCCCCAGTCCCTACCTTTTTAATATAAGTCTACGAGTGCTAGAAAAATGTAAGAGTCTAGTAAATATGTAACAAGACAGTAGGTATGCAGTAAACAGCCATCGATTGTGACATCAATCAGCAGCAGTGGAAACTCCCCAGGTAAGGAGACACATGTGAATGAATCCTCCCATTCAATCCGCAGAGGACCTTAAATGAAATTTGTAAGCTGAATGACCTGTAGATGGCGAACTTGGATAGGAAGAATACTAAGCAATGACTACCTGGAGAAAAAAGAGGGTTTTGATTTGTCAAAGAAAGAACTAATACAGATACATTAATAAAGATGGTTCAAGACACCAAGGATTTGGAGGAGATGCATGAGGTTCCTTCTCTGATGGGGACTGTCAATCTGTATGTAGAAGTGAGTCCTCCCTCAGTTGTGCACGCTGTCGAGGCAGACAGATGGCATCAGCTTCTAGTCACAGAAAGGAATGTGGAGTGTGGAGTGTAAACAGCTTTCCCCAGAAGTCTCTCGAAATGTTCAAGGGTACTACCTTCTCAAAATGTGCATATGCAGCACCACTTCATCATCTGACCCCAATCTACAAGTCCAATGTGTCTACACGTTTTTATCTAGATAAATAATCATACCCTTCCTTACTCGCTTGTTGCCACCATTGTGGATTCATTCTTCACACTCCCCAAGCAACCCTTTAGGGACCAATTACCATCTTTCATTGACATCATTTTACAGCCTGATAGAGATTTCTAGAGTGCCATGTTGGGCGTTGGGGAGTCCTAAGGGAGTTCTTTAGTACACTTGGATAATCTATGTGCCCTACTTGAAATATGAGGATTATTTTCTCCCTTAAAATTCTACTTTGGAGTACTGATTTTACCACCCTGGGTCACAACTACATATATGTGGATTTTCAGGAAAATTAGAGTAACTTTCCAAAATTGTGCCTGCTCATGCAGTGGCCTGAGAGGTTTTGTTGGTTCTTTCATCTGTGAAAGAGCCCATCAACTCACACAACACGATAGATTAATGACCTTTTGCTGCATTATAAAGCGAGATCACTGTCCCCAAAGAGCCTCTCAGCTTGTGGGTCAGGTGAAGGGACATCTCTAGCCTTCCATGGTGCCTCTACCCTGTCATTTATCACTAAGCTGTAATTATTATCCACACATTTGGCTCCCACGAATGTGTCTTCTAGAGTCCACAGCCAGCCGTATTAATTCATTTTTCTTCAGCATTGTGTCTGACATTTAGGAGGAACTTTAAAAATGTTGAGTAAATGAAAAACGAAATATACATGCCAAAGAAGAAAGAGAATGCAGGAATGAGAAAAGATCAATCCGGAAAAGAAGAGGGGATGAGGAGCTAACAGCTAATGGGAATTGTACCTAAACAATTTGGGAGATTGTGATGTTTGTGTTCACTTTCAGTTCTGCCCTTGCCAAATATGAATATTTCATGCCTTCATTTCAGAACAAAAGATGTTCTCAGCTCTCGGGATCAGGTAATTTGGGTTTTCAGATAGCTTCTGAAAGTCATGAGTTACAGTTAACCTAAGACGTGGTAGATATAGAAATTATCAGGCAATATGGAAATTGTACGATGTTATCTAAAAGTGGATTTGGATTTAAAGACATCCTTAGTGAAAGGCTATCCCAGGGGATGGGAGAAGAAAACAATTGGAATTTGACTCCGAAGGACAATCCAAATAAAAGCAACAACGCATACCCCCAAAGTGTTCCCCTGGAGTTGACAGTGAGCCATCTGACATGAAATGATCACGATGGTCAAGGACACAGGACATACACAGCGATGGGGTACAGCACTTTCATGTGTGCCATGGTAAGCACTCAATAAATGCTGGTTGAACAGACAGGCTATTGTGTGGCCCAGCTGCTAAGGGGAGCCATGAACTGCCTCACTAAAGGCAGGGTTTATTTACCTACATATTTACTTACGTACTGATAAAAAGATATTGAAGTGACCTTCATGACTAAACTGTCCATAAACCAGTGTAGGAAAAGTTAAAATGAAAAACTGATAATAAACCATTTAAAAGAAAAGAAAGCAATACCCAAATGAATCAATATCACAGGGCTCTGAGCTCCCTGACAACCAAGCCAGAAGAGAAATGTGCTAGGTTGTATAGTCCAAAATGCATCCATAAATGCACATTTATTCTTAGAACTTAATTTGAGAAAGAACTTACAGCATGGACACTTAAAAGACAAAGAAGACATTTGGTATCAGTTTTGTAAAAGCCATTTACATGCCATTTGTGAAATAAACTATAAAGGTGATCAGCACCCATATAAACGTAGCCTATATAAAATAATAGGTGATGGGGGTGTAGAGAACGGAATTAATGTATATGCACTACTGCACAAGTAAGAAAATATGAATATTGGCAACAGTCCCTTTTTTTGCAGTTGATTACCAGGCTAGATTTATAGTGTGCTAAATCTAGTACTTTCAGTAGGGAGCAGGAAGGCAGTGTGAGAGGTTCCACTCCTACTTCCTCCTTGATTCCTGGGCCCAAGTGAGCTGTCCTTTAGTGAAACAATACCATGTATGGATGGCTGAGTCAGAACATATACCATTTTCTATAACCAGTACCCTTGCCTCATCAAGTGTCCTCCAGCTGGCTCTAAAACTGAGTCTTCAGTAGACTATTGGACTGTTATGTAAGGCCAGCTGCTCCTGGATTACGGTAAGACCAATGAATCCTGTGGGAAATGGCCTATAGCATCAATGGCCAGAAGCAATGCTATATGATTACTGTGGGTGATTAAGCTTTCAGGAAGTCCACAGAAGTTATTGTTAATGGAAGCCTAGCAGGAAAGTCAAATATAGATTCAGAACAAATATCCATTCTAGGGAGAAAAATTGCTGAGTCCACAATGAGAAGGGTTCAATAAAACTGGTCAATAGGAGGCTGGCCACACTGCCCCATTCCCCAGGTGTAGAGCTGTGTGGGTGGTTCAGCATGTATCTCTGCTGCTGGCATCCTAAATGTCCAACAGTGGTGGTTAGCCATATCTGTTTTGGTAAAGGAAGTTTGTGTGGGTGAGCCTATGCCTCATCTCCATCAAGGTTACCATGGTCACTTGGTTCTAAAACCCATTGAGGAACCCTAGTGAGACTTAGGAAAGAAGAAAACTCACATTTGCCATACTATTTCCTTACCCATCCTCTGGGCAAGGTGTCTTTCTCCAGTGTACACGTGGGGCACAAATTTCCTTACACCATGGGCCTTTTCAGAGAAGTTCATGCATGACTTCTAAACCTCTTTGCCATCAATCTTTTTTTCATTTTTCCTTTTTAGATGTACATGACAATAGAGTGTATTTTGGCATATTATATATGTATGGATTATAACTTACTTCAATTAGGATCCCATTCTTGTGGTTGTACATGATGTGGAGTTTCACTGTGGTGTATTCATATATGAACATAGGAAAGTTATGTCTGATTCATCCCACTGTCTTTCCTATTTCTATTTTGCCATCAGTCTTTCAGTCTTGTTCCTTCCAGTTACCTCACCATCTCACCAAACCTTTAGGCTCTATATATGAGTCAGAATTATGGGCATCTTCCCTTATAGGCAAAATGTACAATTGATGATGAACTCTAAGTTCTGCTTATTGTGAAAACATCTTTCACTTGTCCTTCATAGCCAACAGTAAAGAGAGACCTGTCCTGTATCAATTTACTTATGAGAGATACTATGCATAATCAACAAATAAGTTTGAATCTTTTCTTCCCTGGCCAAAGGGAAACCTCCAGTAGGCCACAAATTAGGTGCCTTGAGAATTTGAGCCTCTTTCTTATAAAAGTATCTTGTGTCTTTAGAACTTGTTTACATCTGATATGCCGCTACAGTTGGATGATGGAGATCAGCTGGGCACATCCAAATTTAAAAGCCAGTCAATCAAATATTATCTAATTCAGATGGGCAGCTCAGGTCTCATGTAAGACCAGTTCATTTCCTGTTTGCCTGGTACTCATTCTCTAACAGAACCCAGTGACAAACCCCAGGAAATGATTCCCAAGGAAACTAGTTATTTTCTAAAGAGATATGGCTTTGCTCTCAGTTCGAGGCTTTGTACTATGATTATTTTATTAGGGAATTGCATCAGCTCAGTACAGTATCCCAGTCGGCCACAAACATTGTGTGCACATTAGATTTCCTTGGTCTCAAGGTCTAAGTGGCAAGAATGGCTTATTCTTTAAACTGAACTGCCTGATGAATATTCCTTTGTTTGGGGTGTTTCTTAAATATAGAAGTCTTATGGTTTATTCAGTAAGTAGGAAGGAACAACACCTATGTAATATTATTTTACCTGTAATATGTTACTAAAAGTCCACCAAATGTTTTTGCCTCTTTCTGCCTGGAACTGGATACAAGGTGCAGTTAGTTGTTTTTTGTTTTGTTTTGTTTTGTTTTTCCACTCTGGAGGGACATCACAATATATCCCATATCTCTGGATTCCAGTAAACATCAGTAAATTAGTAGACCTCTGAACTTTCATGGAATTCTCCCTTTTCTTTAGTCACATGTGTCTTACCAAGGCATTCTTTTTATATGTTGCTTTTTGCTAGCAGATCAATTAACATATTCATCAATAACATAGCAGTTGATGTCCCATGAAATGATAAAATGATCAAGGTCCCTGAATACTAAATCATGGCAGAGGCCTGTCAGGGAGCCAACAGAGAATTCTGCCAGTTGCTGAGTAGGTCTTCCCTAAATCTTCACACAGGGGCTTGGAAAATAAGCACAGGATGAATGTTGGGATTCAGAATGACCATTTGTGATAGATTGGGGCCCAAACTCCATTTACCAACCAACTCCCTAACGTGTTTATTCTGATCGTTGGGTTTTAGTGTTGCTATATGTTCCTAGAGCTAACTGTAGCTTAGAGACAATGGAAATAATCTCTAACATATATAGAATTTCCCTAGAATATTATCACAGACCACTTTGGGGAATGCTAGAAGGAAACCTCATTATGATTTTCAGGGAACTTCCTCAAGGGAACCCAGCTTCCCCTTCACTGAGGGGGCTCTGGATCTATGAATCAAGCCAGTTCCGGGAAGTGTGAGACAGTGATCCTCACTGTGCTGGTACATTACACTTTTATTTACCAGAACAAGGATTTTCAATTACATAGAACAAATGAGATTATTATATAGTCAAGTGTTCCTGGAACATAGTTAGGAGTGACATAGTGAAGTATAGAGTGAGCAGATTATCCCCCAAATACCATTCCCATATTCTACCTTCAAGTGTCTGTATTTCTTCTTCTACGATATATTAATTTTCTAGCGTCTTGACTTCATTTGCTATAGGCTGCCACAGATCAACCAATCAACTGAGCAAATTATCATAACCAATCCGACCTACTAGAAACAGCACAATGAATCCAGAATCACTGGCAAATGAGCCAGTATTAGTAAGTTTGACCAAAAGGAGCAATGTTCCTTTCTCCCCCCTTAGTCTAACACTGTAGAATTCATTTTCACAAATATTTTTGACTGATTTATGCTAACATAAATTAGAAAAAAAAAATCCTACCATTCTTTCATGTGTAAGTCCCCTCTCCTCTGGATATAGGTTGACCAGACTCTTCTGATATTCAGATAGCCCCACAGTTACAAGAGGGACCTCTTTGAATCTCATTCTTTCTCTTTTTTCTTTTTTTTTTCTCTTCTTTTCTTTCTTTTTTTTTTGTGGGGGGAGGCACTGGTAAGCAATATTTATTGGCTTATTCTTATTTTTAAACTTAGCATACAGTAAAATTGATCTTTCATTTAGTCTTTATTTTATAAAATTTATATTTATATATAGTTTATAGACTTTTATAACAAACACCCCAATCAGGATACAGAACAAATTCTCCTCCAAGCACCATTTTAGCTGACACATGTCCCGAAGAGAAACAGAGTTCTCTCTTCAGACTGTCAACAGGTGAAACTTTGTGAGGCCATTGTTAATACTGACAAGTGTCTAAGCAATACTGATTAGGATAGTATAGACCTTTAGAGCATAAATTCCTAGTTTGGAAAGTGGTATGCTTGGTTTTCTGTAGGGGACATATATCCCATAGTGGAAAGTCATGGAAAGGAGGACTATTTCTTATCTCAACCAGGATGCTCAGAGGTCTTTTAATCTTAGACCAAATCCACGTGCTAAAGGCTTCCTTAGAGTATGAAATCTGGATGAAAAAAAATCCTGGGATAATTTATTTTATAAAGTCCCAGTTGCAGGCTGGGGATATAGCTCAGTTGGTAGAGTGCTTGCCTCATAAGCACAAGGCCCTGGGTTCAATCCCCAACACCACGAAAAAAAGAAGAAAGAAAGAAAGGAAGGAAGGAAGAAAGAAAGTCCCAGTTGCTGTTTGAGCCAGGGATAAAGCTTGGATGATAAGGATCTCATATTTGCTTTTGCCATCCTGCTGTGAGGACTTCACAGTAGTTACACAAAGGTTCTTTTTCAGTTAGAGGAGTACAGCTATTTGTCTTTAGAGATTTATTCTCGCAATTCTAATAACTGAGATGTAGTCTAGTCTAAAGGAAAGGAAAAAGCCCCAAATGGGTAAGATTCTTTTCCTTTTGCAAAATGGAAGATATTTGATGCCTTTGAAGTGATTGGGTCCCTCTAACACTGGGTGCTCTCAGCAGGAAGTGGAAAATTGGAGCCATTTTGAGAAAGAAGAGTGAGAACTCAGTGGAATCCTATTTGAGAGAATGAGGCGCGGTGGGGGTAATGTCAGTGTGCAGTGAGGTTCTGAGTCCCAGTTTTGAGAAACCTACACAGTGGATATATTAATTGTCAGGAGGCAAAAATACAGCTCTTTTAGTTTTCAATGACTTGATATAATCTCTTGCACAGTATGCCAGTTCCCTTAGAAAAGGAGAAGTTTGACCTATGTTCAAGCAGATTCCCATAATATAGGCTTTTCTCTGTTAATTCTGGGGCTTTATTGGACTTCTTCTAAAGAGGACAGATACAGGGGCTTCAATGGATAGGGGAAGTACTTATTGCTTATAGCATAAGTTCTCTGCCATGAGTCTTTCACAGAGCTTTGCATTTTGGAAAAATTAATAAACAAACACAAAACCAAACAGCAAATCCATGCCTTTGTCTTGACTCTCACAAAACTATTGTTTTGTTTACTGTCATATCCCTAATGCCTGTAATAGTATTTGGCATGTATTAGGTGCTCAGTAAGTATATGTCGAATATCTAGATGAATGTATAAGTAAATAGATGAATAAATCAAAAGTCTGGATTTTTCCTTTGTTCTTTTTAGACACAGCGACCCCAAGAGAAAAGCAATCAAATGAGCAACCACACACAGTGAAAACGAATAAGGAAGTCCTCTGGACAATGGGAAGTCGATTCACTTTAGAGTGAATAAAGTAAGATTCAGTTATGTGTTATTTAATATTGTCCTCCTCAGGGGAGGACAGGCAAGCAGAAACTGCATTCAGAGTATGAATTCTAATGCTTTTATTTTTAAAGCTTTAACCATAAACAAGATACTCAATCTTCTTGAGTCTCATTTGCATCTTTTATAATATGGATGAACAAAATTAATGAATGAAACTTGACTGAATATAATTTTGACATCTTTATTGAAATATAATACATACAATGAAACTTACCCATATTAAATATACAATTAAATTTTTTCAGTAAATATATGGAGTTGTGTGACTATCACCAAAATCCACTTTTAGAACATTTTTGTCACCCAAATAAGATTGCTTATTCTTTTTTAAAAATTTGTTCTAACTAGTTATACATGATAATAGAATGCATTTATGCATTTTGATAACTCATACATAAATGGAGTATAATTTCTCATTTTTCTGTTTGTACAGATTGTAGGATCACATCAGTCATGCAGTCATATATGTACATAAGGTATTAATGTCTGTTTCACTCTACTATCCTTCCTACCCCCATGTCTCTTCCCATCCCTTCACTCCCCTCTAATTAATCAAAAGTAACTATTCTTCCCTAGTGCCCCCCACCTTTATCGTCATGAATTAGCATCCACATATCAGAGAAAACATTCAGCCTTTGAAGTAGGGCTGGGTGGAAACAAGGATTAAATGTAGGGTAGAATAAGCAATCAAACCCAAGATTTCTTCCCACCCAATTCATATACTTTCTCTATTTTTTGCTTTTTCTTTTCTTTTTTTTTTTTTTTTTTTTTTGTTTCTTTTTTCTTTTCTTTTCTTTTTTTGCTCCAGGGATTGAACCCAAGGGCACTTAACCACTGAGCAACATCCCCAGCCCTTTTTTAAAATTTTATTCTTAATTTTGAGATAGGGTATCACTAAATTGCTTAGGGCCTCTCTAAGTTGCTGAGGCTGGCTTTGAACTCACAATCCTCCTGCCTCAGCCTCCCAAGCTGCTGGAATTACAGGCATTCAAACATCTGCGGCTCCGGAGGCTGAGGCAGGAGGATTTCAAGTTCAAACCCAGCCTCAGCAAAAGCGAGGTTAAATACAAAATAGGGCTGGAGATATGGCTCAATAATCTAGTGCCCTTGAGTTCAATCCCCAGTACTGCCTGCCCCCACTCTCCACCCCACTGCCAAAAACAAAACAAAACAAATGAAATCACAAAATACGTGTTCTTCAATGTCTGGCTTCATTCGCTTATCATATTTTGAGGTTCATCCATTTTGTAGAAAGTTCTTTTTGTTGCTGAATAATATTCTATAGTATGTTCATACCATGTTTTGTTTAGCTATTCATCAGCTGATAAACCATTTGAGTTGTTTCTACCTCTGGGCTATTATGTATAATGCTGCTATGAACATTCATGGACAAGTCTTTGGGTGGATGTGTGTATTCATATCTCTTGGATAAATCCACAGGAGTGGAATTTTATGGTGAATCTACATTTAACTTTTTAAGAAATTGTCAAATTATTTTTCAAAGTGACAACCACTTTATATTCCACCAGCAGAAAATAAGGGCTCTGATTCTCCACATTCTTGCCAACATTTGTTATTTTCTGTCTTTTTTACTTTAGTGAATATAATTTTATAATTGAAAAAAAGCACGTTTATACCAGTTTTATCAATAATAAAATGATGACAACTAAGATATGATTGGATTTATTCAAATTTTTGTAACAGAATTTATAAAACTTAAATAGGTCCTACTAAGTTCATCAAAGATGTCTTTAATTTTTATGAAGTTCACTAAAGTTTATTAAAAATAATAGAATCTTTAAATCCAGGAATATTATCTGGATAGTGGTTCTTCTGTTCACCTCAGTAATGCCATTTTTTATTACAAGTGTAGTTGGCAGCTTATGTTTTGGAGATGGGTGGGCTCTGTATTTGTTTTTTCACTGTTGGGTCAGATCATATATTAATAATAGTACTATAGATCATATATTAATAATAGTACTATATCAGCATCATGAAATGAATTATGAGGTCTTTCATGTTTTTCTAGTCTCTGTAATAATCTTAATTACATATATCTAGAAGATTTGGTGGAAATTAACTATGACAGAATCCAAACTTTTCTTGGAAATAAAGGACAAATTTTTCCATATAGTTTTAATTATATCTTGTTTTTTTTCTTTAGCCTGATTTAGTAGTCCATCAAAATTATCCTAGAAAGCATATTCTTTCTGCAAATTTTCACACTTTTCATATTAGGGTACATAATACTCTGTTATACTTTAAAAAATCCTTAACCATAATGGTATTTATACCCCAGTTCCCATTCCCTTTGTCCATTAGATTTTTCCAAAACTACCTTACTGGACTTTTAAAACAACTAACTTTTTAATTTATCTATTTCATAAATCATTATTTTAAAAAATTAAGTTTATTCATTTCCCCCTCACTTTTTAAGGCTTAGTTTGTTACTCTCTTTCTAATTCTTTGAGATGAAAGCAGAGTTCATACTTCTTTATTTTTATCATGAAAGATTATAAAGCTATGAATTTTCATCTGACCATAGTTTTGGTTGCATCCCTTAATTTTGGAAATGTATTGCAAAATGACAAAGAGATGTTTTCTGAGTGCTATTGAAATTTCCAAGTGACTCTATTACAAAATTTTTATTTTTATTAATAATTCATGGTTTGCATGCATTGTGGTCAAGTAAAAATTTTTCCTTTTGGGGATTTATGAAGTTCCTTTTGGGCTTGCCATATTATTAATTTGCACAAATATTCATTAGTAGCATGCATTTAAATATAGAACTGAATAGTAAGTATTTTAAAATCATTCTGATTAATAACTATTTAATATACTTTTATTTTTATTTTTATTATATTTATATTCAGTGCTTTTTTTCTAGGAAGATCATTTTTTGAGTAAGATAATAATTGTAAATATATTCAAATTCTTACTTCTTTTCCTACCTTGTTTAAATTAGAAGTGTGGAAAGAAGATAGTACCAAGCAGTAATCAGGGGAAAGTGTGAGAGGGAACAGGAAGAGATGGATGAATCACTTTTAAACTGGCACCACCACAGAAAGAGGCATAATTAGAAAGTTATTTTCTAATGTCTGAATGCCTGCATTCAAGAGCTCTCTCAGAGTATATTTTACTTTGGAAGGAAGTAGAATGTGAAAACAAGCAGAGAATGACATTAATTATAAGTGAGACTTCAACCTAAATTTAGATATTGCCAGCATTAAAGAAGGGACAGCATAAAAACTGATAGCAAAGTTTCTGTTTCATTGCTAGAAATGCCAAAGTGTCCCAAAGGAGCAGAAATACAGTCACCTGCTGCATGGTCTCCCCAGGAGAGCAGGTAAAAAATACCCGCCACGTAGCCACCAAATCTACCTCACTCCCTACCCTGTATTCTTTCCACTGTGCTATAAACTCTCTCTAGAATATACTTGTGAAGAAAATGACCAAATTAAATAAATAGCATTATTGGGAAATGTACTTCAACTTGCACACCCTTTCAAAAATATTTGAAATTGCCCACAAAGAGAGGAGCAGATGTGTTTGGAATTACTAACCAGGGGTAAAGAATGTGGACCAAGTAAATAAGGATCTGGATAACAGTTTGTACGATGACATCTAAATGACAGACATCCTTGGAACCAAGCACAAAATCTAATTCTGAGTTTCCTGGGAGTAAAGGCAAAAAGGGACAATATGAAATTTAGGTGTTCATAATTGAATAAAAAGAAATACATCCAATTGTCATGAAAATCAAAGAGTTACTTGCTTGGAAATCACAGGAGAATTTAATTTAATATGTGGGGCTTTAAGTAAAATAACATAAACCATACAATGGACATCTTCAATAGCAATTTTTATGCAATAATTATTTTCAAAATTATAAACAAATCATTTATAAACCAATTATTTATTCATAAACTAGTTACCACAAAATAAGAAAAACAATCAGTCTTGTTTATAATATAATGCTTATTTTGAAAACACTCTAAGCATTATTAAGGGAGTGTTATCAGAAGAATAATGGACTTCTTTTATTTTCCTTTGTCTTTAACTAAAATAAATTACATAATTTTTCTGCAGTGTTGTACAATTTCTAGTTCACTTTATTTTGTTGAAATGACATCCCTGTTTTATTTATGTGTCACTTAGTTGGATGACATCAGCTGAATAATCTTTGTGGAAAATAAGCTACCTAACAAATTACTGCATCAAATGTTTAATGCAATCCTGTAAAAATGAAGGAATAGGAAAAAAGACCTGTGACATCACTCAGTCCCATTCCCTGGTTACCCAGGCTCAGGTTCCCTAGACAGAAGATGTGGTTAAGCACTTGATCCTAATCAAAGGACCAGAAATACTTGGATCTAGTTCATTTTAATCTTAGTTGAAAAGGTTGTGAATAGACACTTAGAAAGAAGTGAAATCAGCATAATATCTCCCCTTCGAGGGCAGCCCAGCCTTCAGCGTGCTCACGTGGACTTCAGCTTCCCCGTAATTCTCCTTGATGTAAACAGAAGGGTTTCACAGCACAGAGAGCAGCGGTTTATGAGGCTGGGTCCAGACAGCCGCACAAGAGAACTCTGTTCATCGTCTTCAAAGTGCTCAGCGATGGCACGGCTGCTGCTGTGGCCACATGTAATATAGCCTGTAGCTCTTTAAAGAGGATTAGCTTTAGTGCGCTGGGAGCATTCAACGCTGGATTTCACGTAGAGCCGAATATGCTAATGAAATGTTAATGTCTATGGCAAACATTGCGTAATATCGAAACCCCTCAAAACTCAGCTTTGTCTCTTGCACAGTGGGAATCCGAACTTTACCACAGCACAAGAACAAGTAAAAATGAAACAACCTTACACTTTTTTTGCCTTATGTGTCTGCTTTGATAAAAACGAAGTTAAATATATATTTATATACATACATATATACATACACACATATTTAAACTCAATTAAAATTCAACATCAGAAGAAAATTGAAATCCAACTCATTTAAAAATACATTTACTAGATCTGTGTCCAGGGGTTGATGTGAAATAATTCGTATTTGTAGAAAATAATAAGCACATAATATGAATTTAAAAAAAAACACTATTGTTAGGATTACAAAGGATTGCAGAGTTGGGTTTTCCTCCCATTTCAACCTCAAAATCTTTATTCACAACTTGAGCTTTTTGCCTGCACAATATTGGAAAATGCTCTTATCTTCCTGATAATTTTCCAGACAGTATTTTTACTACCTCACAGGAAAGCCAATGAGATTTGATTAGTTTCTTAAAACTGCAAGTGCACTTTAATATCAAAGTTCTTTTCGCTTTAGTATTAGAATTTCAGAATGCATTTGTCATTGGGAAAGTGAATTCATTCTGAGACCTGTGATTTGCAATCCATGTAACGATTTGTAGTGTCTTTAAATACACATCTACATATGAGGTTCCCAAAGATTGAAAGCCCCCTGAAGATTTCATCTCAATTGCTGGGAAATAAAGATCCCAGCAAATACACAGAACCCAGTTCTCTGGGTTGATTTCCAACGCGTGATCTCTCATTAGTTACTAGCATTTCACTACACTCAACCGAGTAGCTTAGGCTCTCTTGGTTTTTGTTGGCCGGTGGTGTGTGTGTGTGTGTGTGTGTATGTGTGTTTTATATCTCAGTTTTGAAGGGCTTGTCTCTGTAGACACGGAGGGATGGTGATACATATTCATGAAAGAGTGCTCTTTCCCGTCCCTGTTAGCGGTGACAAAGCCTTAGCTGTTTCACACAGCAAGCTGACTGAGATTGTGTGTGGGGGCTGCATGGCCAGATTAGTGCAAACAGCAAGCCCACTCCTCTGCTCGTTAGGCCTTGCCTTCCTCACAATTTCCCCAATTGTCGCTTGTGACAAGGCTGTCATTAGGTGATGGCTTCTTTTGGCCATTTTCAGATAAAGATAATTTCCTTAACTTCCATTTTATTTGACAACAAGCAGTTTGGGAGAGAAAGGAAGTGCCTCGGTAGTTTATGGATTAGGGTTTTGTCACTTCAAAGGCATCTTTGATCTAAAAATATGTGCTGTACCAAATTCATTATGTCTTTCCTTAAAGAGCTTTTAAATTTATTGATCTTCTCTTCAATTATTCTCCTTTTACGTCCAATAGTGATGTGTGAGATGGCAGTGTTGGGAAAAGCCTAAGGAGGAGTGTGGGGGAAATGCAGTCAACTGGTCACTTCTAAGGTCATTACAAGAACGAAACAACAGGTGCTTTTGTTTAGCGTTGATTCTCCTCTGAGTCCCAGTGCCACAAAGACCTCTCTGCAGTTTATTACTCAGCAATGTAATATTGGGACTCATAGAATAAGACAAGGGAATATTTGGCACTGCAACTCAATAAAGGAAAAAGTTCACCATTTGTATAAAAAATGTTCTCACAATTGTTCTCACCCTCACCCTTGTGTCCAACTCCAGCATGAGTAGAAAGTGCAAGGGACTTCTTTGTTGACCAACAATGTGGTCTCTCTAGAAGCAAATGTACTTGTGCTGAGGCTCAGCTTGCTTCAGTTTTTGTAAAAGGATCATTACAAGACCATAGAGAGCAGAAAACAAGAGGATAAAAATTTATATGAGAAAATTTGTTTTAAAAACCTCAGGATGAACAAGTACGACATGGATAGTAGCTTCTCTTATTAAAAGGTCTGCTTTGCCCTCCTTTTGTTGGTGGTGTTTTGAACAATGTATTTATGGAATTACTGTGTTCTAAACATCTTGGACAAAGTAAAGTACATGGTTTACATTCAAACTATCACAACCAGCCATCATCTTCTAAAACTTCACATATAATAATCAATTTAGGACTAAACAACCTAACCACTTCCATTTTGGCAATTAAGAAATGAGGTTAAAACAAATAGCTTGATTTTATTTTTCTTCGTTTGAATGTACTATTTTACTTATTTATTTATTTGGTGGTGGTGGTGGTGGTGGTGGTGGTGGTAGTACTGGGGATTTAACCCAGAGGCGCTTTACCACTTAGTTATACTCTAGCCCTTCTTTATTCCATTTTGATAGGTTCTTGCTAAGTTACTGAAGCCATCCTCCTGTCTCAGCCTCTGTCTCAGTCACTGGGATTGTAGGCATGTGCCACAGTGCCCAGCTTTTACTTGCTTCTTATGAGCAAGACTTGCTTCTTATAAGTCTATCTTCTAATTTAGAAATATCCAGATAACGGTGATTTTTGCTTTGTTCATTTTAGCAAACCAGAATTTCAAAATTTTATACATTAAAGGAAATATGTCATTTTAAAAGATTTTTGGCAATGCTGTGGATCAAACCCAGGGCCTCACACATACTAGGCCAGCACTCTAACTCAGAACTGCCCCCCCAATCCTGTCCAGAAATATGTCATTTTTAAAGCATGACCTCAGGCTCCTAAAAGCAATGACAACTGCTTCTTTTGAAAACAAAACAAAACAAAAAACCTGTTTTCTGAATTTCCAAAAACATAGTGTAGTGTAACATAATGCCTTTCATTTTGAAAAACTAACTTAGAGCTTCCCAACTCTGCTTCCATACCCCTCATCACAAAATCTTGATAAAAATGCTCTCACCTCCATGTCGGAAGTGTTTTCCTTGTGTAATGTCAATTCATCCTCACTAAGAGATGCTATCTTTAGCTTAGTTTTACAGATGAGCAAAGTAAGGCACAAAGAACTGAAGTGACTTGCCCATTGTCTCAGTTCAGTAAATGACAGAGCAAAATTTAGATCAGGGTCCTTTGGAATCAAGGTGTCTTTCTTAATGCTAGGCCCCAGAGAGGAGGCAGGACCTGGAATACCTCAGCAGGCGTCTCCTGATTCCTGCCGAACAAATAAATGTTAGTTCCCTATTTCCCCTCCCAGCCCTTCAGCTCCCCATTCCTGGTCCAGGCAAATGGGCTGAGAGTACAGAAAAGGAGAGAGATGGCAAGGAGGAATCTGATCCGCTGCCTCAGTTTCTCTAGTTTCCTTTCTCCCTGCAAGTTAAACACAGGGGAATTGACACCCTGACATCTGGCAAGTGCAGACTCTAGGTTTCATGATTCACAATCCTGCATCTCCATCAATCACTCCATTTAAGATGTCTGATATAATTTCTTTTGAGTTTATTTTAACAAGGAAATCTCGATTTTGATCTTGATTTTGATTTCCTTGTGAAATCAGCACATGCCACTTTGGAGGAGGAAAGAGATGATTTTAAGGAAGAATGTTTGAGGAAAGATCTGTTTCATCTTAGAAGTCACCTGCTTTGTGCCATGTGAATGCACTACAGAAATTGGCAGACAGCAGCACCCTCAGCCTGCCTCAGAGGAGACAAAAGTAAACACTCATCTCAAAGAGATTGAGCTGAAATATGATATCAGCTGCAAGAGAGGGCCATCTCCTCCGGTCAAATGAGAAAAATCATATTATCCTCACTGTGGTATACAAATGGCTTGTAAGCCACATTCCCCATTTGAATGATGACAATAAAGTGGTAACCTCCCGGCTGCAGGCCAGCCTGATCCCATCTCCAAACACAAACACTTCTGCCTGGGTTTTGGCTGGGGGCTGTGCTGTGGCCTCCCAACCCCCACCTTTCCCCCCCTGTTAATTGGCTGAGACCACCAGAATTTGGAGGACACAGATGTCACTGATAGTTTTCCTAGGGAACACATTCATGCCCATCTGTTGCAGCCTAGAAGGCTGTTCATATATCCACAAGGCCTTCATTTAATTCTTGTCAGAAAGTAATGTAAATCCAGTTTACCTCAGAGGTCGCAGCCGAGATTTATGCCAATGAGCCCCCTGCAATTTACACACACTGTAGTTGTATAGGATGAAAAGAAAGCCTTTCATGTTGGTGCATATTAACAAGAAAGCCTGCCTTCCGAGAGAGGCTTTTTGATTGAGCTTTCTCCTGATTTTAATACAGCCCATGCCAGTTGGTATACCCAGCTTTAGAAAAAAAAAAGAAAAAGAAAAAAAATCTAATCTTTAAACTAAAGTTTCTTCTTTTATAAGAGGTGAAAGAGAAAGAGAGAAATCCTTGCAAGTGGCACTGCCATGTCTTTAATTATCTGTTAGGAGACAGAACTTCTCTGCACTTGGAGAAGCTAGAGTGCGACAGAGTGTTCCAGCCTGAATTACTGCTAGTCCAAGTCTAGGGGGAATGCTGTTGAAAGCAATTATCTTTCAGTGTGAAAATAGTGGGATTGACCAGGTGAATTAGTCTTCTGACTTCTCAGCAGTCTCTTTCTAGCATAGTTAGAGGATACTATGGAATATGATTAATTTTATTAAGACCAGGCTAGGTAGAAACTGATCAGTAAAGTGAAAGACTGCATATCTGGAACTATTTTTTGGACATCTAAGACCATCTAAAAGGACTTCTGTTGATCCTCTTTTTCTATGCATTGATACATTTTGAAATATTCAGGACCCTCCCAGTAGGCTGGAAGGCAAATGGTTTTGAAAACACCCATGGAGTCCAAGTCTTTTTGAGACTCTGAACACACCCTGTTTTAAGTATGTGACCTTGGACAAGTTACTTAACCTCCATGACCCTCAACTTTCTCATCTCTAAAGTGGGGGAAAAGGCTACATCTAAGATATTGCATCTGAGGTGCCCAGCAGAGTACCTAAAATTAAGTATTTAGCCGGTGACAATTGTCCCTCTCACCCAGCCTTTTGGTGGTACCTGTGACAGACAACTGAGAGTGAAAAGAATTAACTCAGTTCACATACTCCAAGCATGCCAATCACCAGACCACTATTTCCTATTTAAAAAAAAAAAGTTTTTAAAGAGACTTAAGTTAGAGATTCTCTTTCTCACAATTCAGAATTTGTGTTTTCGATTGTTTTAACTTTTCACTTCTGTCTAAGGTAGGATAATAGAAGCATGTACATTTTGGTAAGAGCAGGCCTGGTTGCTCTGCTCATGCACAGTTGCAGCCTCTGATTATCCAAGGTGGTGTTAATAGGGGGCGTGCTTCTGGGGGTTTTGTGGACAGAGCTCATTTACCCATGCTAATGGCTTTGAAGTGTATGGTATGATACACTTTTTGCACCACATTTAACTTTTTGTTTGTGTTTTGCTTAAGATAATATTAAAATTCAGTTGTGATTTCTAAGCACACACTAACAGAACAATGCAGCAGAGTAGCCTAGAAGTGTTATATGGTGGGACTATAGGCAGAATGGGGCCCTGATTAAAAATACAATGTGTTATTGGTGACACATGAAGCAGATACGCCAAATGTGCAGAGTCTGGGCTTAATTACAGAATTGGAGGAAGCAGTAGCTGTGCTTTGCAGAGTACTAGTCATGTTAGGGAGGCTATGATTTTGTTGGCTATCAAAAGCAGTGGCTGGGAAGACAATTACAGAATGGTGTCTTCCTATTGTCAGAGGTCACCAAAACCATTCCTTTTCACTTCCAGTCCTCCAAATATTTTTTAAAAATTGTATTTCTATATGTACAAAAACAGAGGCAAAATAAGGATCCTCACATAATTTTTTTAGCCTCAACATTTAAAGATACATAGCCAACTTGTCTAATTTTTTACCATTTCTCCCCACTTCTCTATGCCCCCAATTATTTTAAATCAAATCTCAGGCTTTATGTAATTCCATCTGTAAATAATTTAGAGTGTAATCCTGAAAGATATGGACTCCTTTTAAACATAGCAATAGTACTATTACCAACCTAAAAATCAACACTTATTCTTTTTTTGGTACTGGGAATTGACTTCAGGGGCACTCAACCACTGAGCCACATCCCCAGCCCTATTCTGTATTTTATTTATAGACAGGATCTCACTGAGTTGCTTAGCACCTCGCTGTTACTGAGGCTGGCTTTGAACTCTCGATCCTCCTGCCTCAGCCTCCCAAGCAGGCATGTGTCACAACCCTGGCTAACACTTATCCTTAATACAATTTATTATAACTTAATATCATCACAAAACAGGAATCTTTTTTTAAAGGAATTTACTATTTTACCCTCCTGTTATAAATTAGTTATTTTGCTTCCATGACACACCAGTTTTACAAAGACTCTTTAGTAACCACTTTCATAGTGGATGTATGTGGTAGGCATGTTTTATGATAGATGGTAGTGTCTTCTAGAATGAGAATTTATTACCTTATTGAAAAATAAAAGTCACATCATTATTATACTCCTTCCCTGCCTTCATTGACTCATTTGGATAAGCATTTTATGAGTTCTTGGCTTCAAACGAAATTATATTTAGAAGGCCACTGTATGAAGCAGATGGAAATGAGACTGCTTGGGGGAGCATGCTGCCAACCACTCGTTTAGCTCATCCATTCATTCCCCATGTGGGGGTATTGCTGGTTTGGGTATGTGAAATCCTTTTTTTAAGTGTACACCATTTTCCTAGTATCATTTTGGGGCAAGACAGGTTACTACACGAAGCATCACAGAGAATTGGAGAGAATTGCATACCAAACCAACGTGGAAAGAAATGACCATACTGTACTTACTCAGTAAGCTTCCTGCTAATAAAAAGAATGTTTTGCTTAAAGGTATTAAAGTGTATATTACAATGGGAAAAAATCCACTCTACTCATAAATTATGACCCCACTCCACTGATATGCTGGGGACTCCTAAGAGTAGATGCATTTGCCTTCTGTCAGGATCAATCTATAAACGCACTCACCACTTAGACCGCATCAGTCATTGATCCCCCTTCATTGGTCCCTTTGGAATCATATTGTAGCTTGAATTAGGTCAAAATTAGGATGTCTTTACCCAACAAAAATACAGCAGTTGTTATTTCGGGGCTTAAAAATTTGAGATGCTTGAATCTCAAATAATAATCTCAATCCTTATTTTTGCAGATAATAGATTGGGTAAAGCTAATGTGTAATATTTATCTATTTTGATTTATCCATTTTTTTAAAAATTTCTGTTATTGAGGAAATTGCTGCTCAGTCACAGAGCAAATGTGCCTGGAGTGTCAATCCCTAATTTGGGGGATAATTTTATTGTTTTTGAGCCACTTCACTTACTCTTTTTGGCAGCTCCTCAAGTGGAAGAATTCTCTTTTTTCCCTTCTCTGATAAGGAGTATGGTGATCTGAAATTTAGGATTGATTTTAGTCCTTGCTTTTAGCTAATTAAGGAATATTTGCCAGGAGTAGAATTAATATCAAGTTTCAGATCACTGTCTTATTTATCAGAGAAAAGAAAACAGAACTCTCAAAGTATAGAATCCTGCAATTCTAAAGCTGTGCTTAATTTCCAGATCAAGCACAACGCTATAGGTTATGGAGACAGCAGGATTAGGCCTGGTTTTCCAATCAAGTCTTTAGTTCTTAAGATGAGCCTTTTTCATACTATGGTGATATAGGTGCCCCAGTGTTTATAGCAGCCCAATTCGCAATAGCCAAGCTATGGAACCAGCCCAAGTACCCATCAACAGATGAATGAATTAAGAAAATGTCTCTCTCTCTCTCTCTCTCTCTCTCTCTCTCTCTCACACACACACACACACACACACACACACACACACACATTTATATTCTTATATATATCATAAAGTTTTACTCAGCCATAAAGAGAATGAAAGTACAACATTTGTCAGTAAAAAGTTGGAACTGGAGGACATCATTTTAAGTGAAATAAGCCAGACTCAGAAAGTCAAGGACTGGGCTCGGTGGCGCACGCCTGTAATCCCAGCACTTGGGAGGCTGAGGCAAGAGAATCAAGAGTTCAAAGCCAGCCTCAGCAACTTAGTGAGGCCCTAAGCAACTCAGGGAGACCCTGAGTCTCTAAATAAAATACAAAATAGGGCTGGGGATGTGGCTCAGTGGTGGAGTGCCCCTGGGTTCTATCCCCAGTACCAAAAAAAAAAAAAAGTCAAGGGTAAAATGTTTTCTCTCATATATGGAAGTTAGAGCAGAATAAAGGGACAATGGGGGTATGGATCTCAGGAAAACAGAGGAAAGATCAATGGAATAGAAGAGGGAGATTGAGGGGGAGAGAGGAGGGATGGGAAAAGGGATGAAATGCAGGAATTAATTTTACAAAATTAGGCCATGTACATATATGAATATACCACAGCGAATTCCACCTTTATGTATACCTATAAAGTACCAATTTTTAAAAATGATAAATAAATAGAAAAAAGATCAGTAGAGTAAAGGAAGGAAAATGGGAGCCAGGGAAGTAGCACTGGGGATGGAAATGGAGCAAAATAAATTCAGTTCATATGTATGAGTATCTCAAAATGAACTCCACTGTTATGTGTAACTATAATGCACTAATACAAGCATTTTTTTTTTTAAAGATGAGCTATGTTAAGAGGTATGCTATCTTTTCTTTGTAAACCCTTTTTTTTAGTTTGTTCTTTTTACATCACCCAGGAGTAGTAAAATCCTGCAACAAATTCCTTGTTCAAGAGAGTCCCTTGCCACTGGGCTGTATAGGCACAAGCCTATAATCCCAGTGACTGAGGAGTCTAAGGCAGGAGGATTGCAAGTACAAGGCCAGCCTAGTCAACTTAGTGAGACCCTCAGCAAGTGAAAGAGATCTTATCTCAAGATAAAAAATAAGAAGTGCTGGGGATATAGGTAAAGCACCCCTGGGTTTAGTACATAGTACACCCCACCCCCCAAAAATACAGTACTTCACAGTTCTGGCAATTTTATATCAGAGTATGCTTCATGCCATTTCCATGTGTGTACTATACCATCACCAGGCTTTCCTCCTGTTCCATCCCTGGAGGCATACAGGATTTTGCCATTCTGATTCTGTTGGTATAGAACATTCCCCTTGCCTCACCCATTGTGGTAAAGACCAGAGTCCATTTCTTCCTCTGAAGACGAACAGTTTCTCTTCCAACAAAATTACTCTTGCTGGGTTTTTCTCCAGAACTTTGATACTGTGTAATAGGAAGCAAAGTGGCCACGTGTCTTGGGATAATTCAGAATCCTTAAACTCTTACTGTTTGGTGGCTCTGGGAAGTCACTCAACCCCCTCTCTCACCTGTTTACCTCCATAACTCAATTTCCCTCCCTCCCTTCTTTCCTTCCTTCCTTCCTTCCTTCCTTCCTTCCTTCCTTCCTTCCTTCCTTCCTTCCTTCCTTTCCTTCTTTATTTCTTTTCTTTTTTTCCTTGTGATTCTAGGAATCAAATCCCAGGTCTCACACATGCTAGGCAAGTGCTCCATCACTGAGCCACACCCCCAGCTCATCAAATTCTTTACCTAGAATTTGGGTGAACAGTAACTGCCTCTCAGAGAATATACATCAAATCAAAGGCCCTTCAAAGTTTGCAAAATCTTTTTTCTTTCTCTATGAATTCCTTCTTAGCATCATAGAAGCTCTGAATTTGGGGACATGTGGAGTGAGTATATATGAGTGCTCTTCTCTCATGTGGGATGCCAAAATGCAAAGAAAATGCTCCTGGAAGTACCATTTTGGAGCCATCAGTGCAGGAGCCTGGAGCCAGATCCAGATGGCAGGCTTGGCTTACCTTGACCTGAGGTGTCGCTCTTCTAGCCATGGGGGCCAGGCTAATAGTTCGTCAGATGTCACCATGGCTGATGGAGTGGGTAACTGTAGCCGGAGAACAGCAGCGACACCCCTGCAACCATGGCCTTTTCTTTTTCCTCTTGTTTCTTCCTGAGGCAAGCAGGTAACCCATTCATGACCCGGAACACTCTTATTGCACTTTCTGGCACATTCAGGTTTGGTAAACACATTCAGCTGCGGGGAACTAGAGAGGGTGGGGCACAGGCAAGACAGAGGGAAGGCACAGCTTTGGAATCCAGTTTCCTATTGTGGTAAGGTGTGGTCCTCAGGCTGGACATCTTGAAAGAGACAGCAAAGAATTATATTTTATTTATAGAATTTCCTAAAATATGTTTGGCTGGTTTTTTTTTTTTAAGATCAAAACATACTTCTTAATTTTCTTGCAAATGGAATGAAAATATGAATTAAATTTCCCAGTAACTTAGAGCTCATTAAACTAGCGGTTCAAACTAGTTCATCAATGATTTCGGTAGCCTATGCTTATTCACAAATCCCTAACACGAGATGAGAATCTCCACCTCAGTCCCTGTTCATGTCCTTCCCCATTTCAGATTTGTTCCTAATTTCTCCAGCTATTTCAAATCCTACTCTCTCTAGAATTCCTGAAGGAAGAGCCACTCTTTGCTCTGCAAGGCTGTATCTCTTACCATCTTTCAATGGAGTTGCTGGTTCCAACACTAAGGGCAGTAATAGACATCTCTCCAATACTCCTGGCTTGAGTTCCTATTTTATTTCTTTTGATTTTTAAATTAAATGTCAAAAATATCAAAAATATATGCTAGATGTAATATATGTGGAACATAATGACAACCCACAAATCAAGCAGTTTAAGTAAAAGAACGAAGTTGATGCACATCTCCTTCCCATCTTCTTCCTCCTCCTTTCAAGAAAATCCATCATTCTGAATTTCTAGTTTATCATTCCATTACCTTTCTTTCTTAAAATTTTTTAATATTTTAGTTTACAAATCTATGTGTACAGTGTGATAATTCTATACATGTATGCAGTGATTCCTTTCTTTTGTTAGTTTACCAGGTATATTTGAACCCTATAACAAGGAACTGTTTAACTATCAGTTCGTGAATTTCATGCATGTATTATTCATCTGTGACTTGATTTTTATTATCTCTAAGATCACCCATGCTGTTACATGTAACTATAATTCATTCATTCATTTGCTTATTCTATTCCCATGTATGAATTTTCTAATCCACTCTGCCACCTGTAGACATGTGGGTTGTTTCCTTTTGTTTGCTTGCAATTACAAATGGTGTCCATATGAACATACATATATACTTATTCCCTCAGTAAAGATCTGAGAGTTCCTCTAAACTGGAGTATATACTTAAGAGTGGATCCTGGGTCATGGGGTGCATATTTGATTGTACTGGATAATTCCAAACTGTGGGTGTCAATAGTCGTGGATGGGGATAAGTAACACCAACTATTCTTTGACAGTTGTTATTGTGCAATTATTTTTTTTTCCAATTAGGAAGGTGTAAGTAGATTTTCCTTGTGGTAGTAACTTTTATTTCCAGATTATGAATGAAATTGGACACTTCCTATTCTGTTAGGCATTCCTGTTTCCTCTTTTGTTAAGTGTCTATTCAAGTCTTTTGCACATTTTTTTCCTACCATGTGGTTGGTCCTTTTCTCATTGATTTACAAGAATTTTTTATATATTGTCAGTTACCAAAGTTAAAAATACTTTGTTCCACTTTGTGATTGGTCTTTTCGCATGCTTTATAGTATTGCTTTACAAATTAGAAGTTAGCCTTTTTTAATTAATTAAATATATCAGTTGTTTCCCTTACAATTTACTCTTTTCTGCAAAAGTTTTAAAAAATTATTCCAAATGTAAGGAATTCTGATCAAAGAAGATAAGAATATATTTTTTTAGTGATCTCTTTGAGAAGTTGTACCATTTTATCTTTCATCTTTAAGTCTTGAGAACTGATTTTTTTTAAACAAACCAATTAGTGCAATGCTATTTAAAAAATTAGGTTTCCATGTGTATGTGGGTCTCTTGTTGGACTCATGATCTTATTCATAAGGTTGATTGTGTCAGTGCCAATGACTTACTGTATAATTTAAAATAATTTATATTAACTATTTTCTCTTAGCATAACACTTTTATGTTAGTCAGCTTTTTATCACAGTGACCAAAATTCCTAACACAACTTAAAGGAGGAAAGATTTATTTTGGCTTTTGGTTTCAGAGATTTCAGTCTACAGTCTTGACTAAATCCCTTGCTTTGGACCTGAGATAAGGCAGAATATCATGGTAGAAGGCATGGTGGAGGAAGCTGCTCAGTTCATGACAGCTAAGAAGCAGACAGAAATAGAGAGAGGAAGGGACCAGAGATAGGATATAGTCCCCAAGGGAATGCACCCAGTGAGCTACATAACCGTGCCCCACCGGCCTGTAGTTTCCACCATCTCCCAGTATTCCATTCAGCTATCAATGGATTAATCCTCTTATGAGATATGGCCCTCATGATCCAATTACTTCCTGAAAGCCCCACCTGTAACCATTGCCACACTAGGAACCAAGCCTTCAACACACGAGTCTTTGGAGGACATTTCCTATCCAAACCATAACAAATCTCCTTTCTTTCTGTAATTTTTTATATGATGTGCTTGTATTACTGTTGAACTTTATTTTTCCACATGAATGTTTGAACCAGCTTGCTAGGTTACACATGCACACACACACACACACACACACACATGCACATGCACACACTTATTGAAATTTTGATTAGAGTTACATTAAAGTTCCAGATTAATTTGGAAAAAAATTAATACCATAATAATATTGTGTTTTCAGACCACAAACATGGAATATATTCTCATATACTTAAGTTATCTTAAATGTCTTTAAAGCCTGGGGATAGAGTTCAGTGGTAGAGCACCACTTACCTAGAGTACGCACAAGGCCCCTGGGTTCAATCCCCAGCACAGAAAAAATACAATTAATGTCTTTCAATTGAGTTTTATAATTTTCTCTCTAAAAGTCTTGCACATTTATTATTATAGTTAATTATTCAGTACTTCATACATATATGTATATATGTATAAAATATGATTTTATTATACCTTACGTATGTCATGCCATTGCAAATTGTTTATTGTTATTGTATTACGTTCCTAGCCATTTGCTGCTACTTAACAGTTTGGAGTTTTGGTTTATTGAATGATTGATAAAAATTTGTTGCTCAAACAAGATGTTCTTAGTGTTTTCTTTGTAGGAAAAATTTGCAACTACTGATTAAATTTACTTATTTTATTTTTTAAAAATATTTTTAGTTATAGATGGGCACAATACATTTATTTAATTAATTTATTTATTTTTATGTGGTGCTGGGGATCAAACCCAGTGCTTCACACAGGTTAGGCAAGCATTCTACCACTGAGCTACAATCCCAGCCCCTGATTAAATTTCTTTAAGATGTAGAACCAGATGAGTTTCCTATTTCTTCCTTATTTCTTTTATGCTATATTTTGTAGAATTTGCTCGTTTTATTGAAGTTTTCAAGTTTATGGATGTCTAATGTTTCTAATATTTTCTCATTGGCTTATAAAAATCTCTGTAATGTCCTGTCCCCAAATTTTCACTCTTATTTATCGGTCCTCTATCTCTAGATCAAGTTTGCCAGCAGTTTACTGAGTTCATTGCTATTTTGAAAGAGGCAATATTTTATTTTGTTGAGCATCTTATTAAATATTGGGCTTTTATTTCATTTATTTCTGCTCTCTTTTCTTCTACTTTTAGTTTATTCTTCTATTCATTTTCTTTTGTCATGTGAACTTGACTTTCCATCATTCTTGGTTTCTATTGTTAGGCTATGCTATAAATTTCTTACATCCCACTTTAACTGAATTCTGTACATTTGATGATAGTATTTATCATTCTTATATAATATTTTCTAATTTCCATAATGATTACTCCTTGACCCACAAGTTATTTTGAAATATATTTCTAAATTTCCATGTATGTGGAGGAGGTCTTTCAGTCATTTTTTTGTTATTATCAACTTAATTGCTTTTTGGTCATACAGGCCATCTTTATAAGACAAATTCTTTGACATTTGTTGAGATTTGCTTTATATCACAGAAGACGTTAAACTTATAAACCTCTTGGGTATGCCTGAAAATAATGTTTATTCTTCAATTGTTGGGAATATTATTTTATAAACACCTATTAGGAGCCCGGCGCGGTGGCGCACGCCTGTAATCCAAGCGACTTGGGAGGCTGAGTCAGGAGGATCTCGAGTTCAAAGCCAGCCTCAGCAACTTAGCGAGGCGCTAAGCATCTCAGTGAGACCCTGTCTCTAAATAAAATACAAAATAGGGCTGGGGATGTGGCTCAGTGGCCGAGTGTCCCTGAGTTCAATCCCTGGTTCCAAAAAAACAAAATAAAAGAAAAACACCTATTAGGATTAAGTTTGTTATTGGTGATGATCAAATCAATTAAGTCATTACTGAACTTTTTTTTGGTCTGCTTTGTATATTAGTTTCTAAAAGAGTTGGGTTGTATCTCCCACTATGATTATATCTTTGTGTATTTTTTTATGGCTGAGTTTTGTTTGTTTTTTGAGGTGGGATTCTCATTATGTTGTCCAGCTGTCCTGAACTCCTGGGCTCAAGTGATCCTCCCACCTCATTCTCCCCGGTAACTGGGAATATAGGTATGCACTACCATGCCTGGCTTGTGTTTTTGTTTTGTTGTGTTTTTTGCTGTTTTGCAGTGCTGGTGATCAAGGTTTTGTGCATGCTAGGCAAGTGCTCTTAACTGAACCACATACCCAGCTCATGGTTTTTGAATTTTTGCCTCCCATAAATTGAAGTTACACTACCAGATGCATACTAGGTTAGAATTGCTGAACCTTCCTGTCAAACTGAATCATGTATCATCATGATCTTTTTATCTCGAGTAAAACTTTTGGCCTTAAAACCTATTTTGTCTCATAGTAATATAGCTACATTCTCTTTCTTTTAACTGTTATTTTTCTAAAGTATCTTTTATGTATTCTTTCTGTATCCTTTCTATATTCTTATGTGCTGTCAAACTCGATGTAGATTTTTTATCCTTTGTGTAATTTAGTTCATTTACATTTATTGTAAATATTGATATATTTAAAACTATTCCCACTATCTTATTTTTTTAATTTATATCCTGACTCTTCCTTGTCTATTATTCTTTCTTTTTTATATTGCTTTCTTTTGGAATATTTTGCTTCTTTTCATTTTTTTTCTTCTACTAGTTTCAAAGTTACATGCTTTATCTCAATTTTAAAGGATCATCTTAAAATCTAATCACACTGTAAATTAATATCGCCCCTTTACCTGGTCAATTTAAAGATCTTTGAGGACACTTTAACTTCAATTACTCTCCTCAAGATTTATTTGTACTTTGTGGTTGTATGTGCATTTTCTGTTTTTCAGTTTATTGGTTATTTTTAAAATTGCAAATAAAAATTGTATGTATTTGCAGTGTACAACATGGCTATTTTTGTGGCTGCCAATCCCCCAAGATATATTTATTTGAGATTTATTTTTAAAGATTTATCTATTTGTAATTATAAAATTTGAGGCTGCAAATTATATTTCCAGTGATATTATGTTCAAATGCATTTAAAGATGAAATCATATATGCATCTCATAATATTGCATTCATTGATATGCATTTAAGTGTAATTCAAAACTCACAAAATAACAATATTACATGTAAAATGAGACATAAAATTAATTTTTCAGATTATATTCATTCAGAAATAATTTCCTGTGGACTTGGACTCAACTTGCCACATACCCTTAGAAGCACAAATCCAATCTGGCACACACTCACATAGCCGCCCCTCCTTCCAATCTTGCTCAGTCCTCCAGTCACATAATACATGCATATGGAGAACTCATCCAGGGGACAGAAAAACAATCCAGTCACTATCAATGAATTCTAACCAGAAATTTTTGGTTGGGAGAACAGACAGTGGACCCTGTCTCTGTGACTACTGCTGTGTATCCTTGGGACATTGCTTTGCCTCTGTCCTCACACAGAGAATCACACTAGCTCTGGCTTCTAAACATAACGTTCCTGGGATGAGGTTAAACTAGACTAAATAACATAATATGTACTGGAATACTCTAACAGGTTGATAGTGTTGTCAACATTCATGTTATGATTTTGATTTGCTTCCAGAGTTCTTGTTCCTTGTTCTTATATGCCACAGCCAATACACCTTTTATGCCAAAATACATTGAAATGGAACAGAAAATTCATCCACAGTATGTTAGTCAGCTTTTCCTTGCTGTGACCAAATATACCTGACCAGAACAACTTAGGAGAGGCAAAGTTTATTTGGGGATCACAATTTCAGAAGTCTCAGTCCATGATCACCAACTCCACTGCTGTGGACCTGAGGTGCAACATGATGCTTTGAAATATGAATACATTGGCTAAGTCAAGATAATTAACACACACATTACCTTACATACCTGTTTTTCTGTGGTGAGAATTTCCTTAGCAATTTTCAAGTTTAAAATACAATATTATGAACTATAGTCACCATGTGGTACAGTAGATCTCTTGAGCTCATTCCTCCCATCCAAATAAAATAATGTAACCTTTGACCAACATCTGCCCAAACTCCCCCCACCCACCAACCCCTGGTACCCACACTCTTCTCACTGCTTCTATGAGTTCCCATTGTTTAGCTTCCACGAATAAGGAAAATCGTGTGCTATTTGTCTCTCTGCATCTGCATGATTTTATTTAATGGAATGTCCTCAAACTCCATCTGTATCATCACAAATGATGGAATTTCCTTCTTTTCTTAAAGCTAAATATGATCCTACTGTGTATGTGTATATGCATAGGTATATACACACACCATAATTTCTTAAGCCATGGATATGTAGGTTGATTGCATATTTTGGTTGTTGTGAATGCTACAATGAACATAGGAGTGCAGACATCTCTTTAATATATTGCTCTAGTAGCTTTATACACTCTATGTTTGTTTAGATTTAACCAATCTACTATTTCTGTTGTTTTTATTTTTCCTTGAATTCCAAGCCCTTTGTGATCATTTTCCTTCTATCTACCTAAAGTACATGTTTTGGAGATTTATTTAGTAAGGATCAGTTGATATTTCTTTCAAAATATCTTTATGTTGCAGGGTATTTTCCCCCAGTATTTTTTTTTTTTTTGAACCGGCGATTGAACTCAGGGGCATTCGGCCACTGAGCCTCATTCCCAGCCCTATTTTGTATTTTATTTAGAGACAGGGTCTCACTGAGTTGCTTAGGGCCTTGCTAAATTGCTGAGGCTGGCTTTGAACTCCCGATCCTCCTGACTCAGCCTCCCGAGTCGCTTGGATTACAGGCGTGCACCACCACACCTGGCTCCCCAGTATTATTGAAGATAATCTTCCACTGTTTTTGTTGTTGTTGATGTTGTTTGATGCCTTTGTTTTTTTCTGTTAAACTCTGTGTGATATGTTCTAATATATCATCCAGTTCAAAAAGTCTATCTTTAAAGTGAGAGTTAATATTTTATCAAATCTATCCACTGATTGAATTTAATTTTTTCAATTATTACATTTTTATTTCTATAAATTCTGATTCTTATTCAGTTTGCCAAGCTTTCTTTATAGTCTGTAGCTCTTTGCCCATATTTTCAATGCAATTGTTTAGTTCTTTAAACATATTAAATATATGTTTTGTGGTCTGTATCTGCTGATTATCTACAGTTTTTAAAAATTTTTAAATTTGTTCTTTTTAGTTATACATGACAGTAGAACCAGTAGAATCTATTTTAATATATTTATACAAGCATGGAATAAAGCTTATTCCAATTAGGATCCTAGTCTTGTGGATGTACACAGTGTTGAGATTCACTATGGTGCATTCATATATATACATAGGAAAGTTATGTCAGATTCATTCCACTGTCTTTCCAATTACTACACCCCCATCCCTTCCCTTCATTCCCTTTTGTCTAATCCACTGAACCACTGAACTTCTGTTCTTCCCCCTACCCCTTGTTGTGGGTTAGCTTCCACATCTCAGAGAGAACATTCGACCTTTGTTTTGGGGGGGATTGACTTATTTTACTCAGCACAATAGTCTACAAATCCTTTAATTTACCAGCAAATGTCATAAAGTCATTCTTCATGACTGAGATCATCTAAAGGTTTTGTGAGTCTGATTTTACTATCTATTGTTTCTCCTTTTACTCATCATTTTTTTTTTTTTACCATACGTATTTTGTGAGATTTGACCAAGAACTCATATTCCTTGATGTTATTTTATTGGAATTCTTTGAACCTTGGATTATAGTCAGATTCCTTTAGAAATTATTATGTTTAAATCTGTAAATTGCCTGAGAACGCTACTAAGCCAGGATCATTTTTAAACAATTTATTTTAAATTAATTGTCATCAAAGGTTTCTGTAAACCTTGTGACTTCAAATTCTCAAAGGAAGTTTTTCTGTTCCCCTTCACAAAGCAGCATGTGTTGCCACAGGCAATTTCCCTGAGAGATGAGAGGGAGAGGGCAGAACTTCATTTGTGCTCACTCCTGTAAGTGAAAGTGTAAAGTCTTGGGACCTCAGTTTGTGGCAGAGGGTTGGAAGGGGTCTTCTCTTACCTTCCTCCTGTGGGTAGGCCTTTGGTGTTATTTCCTGCTCTCCCGTTCTCAAAGACAGTGAAAGCCAAAGTCTAAGTTCATGGAGTTCGGGCAAAATAACTCGAGGCAAAGGCTACCTTCTGTATTGCAGTTAAATTTTTAGGTTCCAGCTTTCACTCGTTTTGGTCTTTTGAGTCGTCCTTCTTTTCTTGCCATTTCATGGATACATTCTAGAGATTTAGATATTTTTTTCAGGCACTTTTAGTTGTTTTCAGTGTGTTTGTTGGTCAGAGTCTTCATACTGCTGGAAACAGAAGTCTCTCCTTTAGGTGTTTGGTAACTGAGTAGTTTCCTTCTTCTCTGCCCCATGTCCTCACTCCCCCTTTTTTTTTTTTTGAACCAGGGATTTAACTCAGGGACACTTGGCCACTGAGTCACATCCCCAGCCCTATTTTGTATTTTATTTAGCGACAGGGTCTCACTGAGTTGCTTAGGGCCTCGCTAAGTTGCTGAGGCTGGCTTTGAACTCTCGTTCCTCCTGATTCAGCCTCCCAACTCGCTTGGATTACAGGCCTGCGCCACCACGCCTGGCTTCCTCACTCCCTTTTTATGCAATTTTAAAATGCTAATAAATAGCCACAACTCAGAAAACATCTGAGTCTCATGCTTGCCTTACCCTCCAATAAGATTTCTCGTTCTTCTTATTTCCCCACGTCTACCCCCAATCAGTACAAGAGCAACATCAAAGACTTTGTTTGTGTAGTGCCCAGGAGAGGTGAAAAGGTAGGAAATGACAACCTATTGTCATTCTTCATGCCCCATTAAAAGAGTTCTATTCTTCTATTTTCTTTTTCTTTTTCCTTTGTACCAGGAATTGAACCCAGGGGTGCTTAACCACTGAGCCACATCCCCACACCTTTTTATTTTCTATTTTGAGACAAGATCATGCTAAATTACTTAGGGCCCCACTAATTTGCTGAGGCTGCCATCTTCCTGCCTCAGCCTCCCAAGCGGCTGAGATTACAGGTGTGCGCCACGGCTCCTGGCTAGAAATTTTCTTATTGTTGTACTTTGGAGACCTGAATTCATTTCCTCATACAAAAAAATAAAAAATAAAAAATAAATGATTTTGAATGTAGATGAAAAAGTAGTTTTAGAATCCTTATTCGTATACATATGAATTACATAGGTTCTGTGTACTTGCTTGAGAATTTAACCAACCTTTAATTGAATTCTAACACAGACAATTTAAATTGAGCTTTGGAAGATAATCATGTGTAATATGCCTTGTACAGTTAATTTTTAAATACATTTGTGTCTTATCCCTCTGCTGTCATTTAGCCCTTGAATGTCCCCTAAAGGCCCAGGTGTTAAAGGCTTGGTCCCCAGGATGGAGTTATTGGAAGGCACTGGTAACTTTAAGGTGGGGTCTAATGGGAGGTCTTTAGGTCATTTGGGGTGTGCCTGTGACAGGGACTGTGGAACCCCCACCTCTTTCCTCTCTTTCTCTTGCTTCCTGGCAATGAGGTGAACATTTTTGCTCTGCCATGTACCCTGCCATGATGGGCTGTCTCACCACAGGGCCAAAGCACAGGGGTCAACCAATTATGAACCTGAAAAGTTGTGAGTCCAAATAAACCTTTTCTTTGTACAAGTTAATTAACCCAAGCATTTTGCTATAGTTATGAAAAACTAACATACCCTCAAATTATAAACTCCTTGACAGTACAGTCCATATCTTATGCTTCTTTATGCTTTCCCACATCTTTCAGCTTAGGGATTCCATTGACTGATGAATTTTTATAGAAGTGGCAGTCATTAGAGCAAGGAACACCTTTGTAGTCCTTTGTTTTCCCTGATCTACCCCTAATGGAGGAACTAATTGTCTAATGAAGCAGACTGAAACACATATGCCCAAGGAAGTAAGGTTTTGAATAATCTCCTTCTTCCTCCTTCTTTTCTTCCCCCTCCTCTTCTTCGTCTATACTACAGTTTGAACCTAGATTGCTTTACCACTGACCTACCACTTTTAATTTTTAATTTGGGACAAGATCTCACTAAGTTGCCCAGGCTGTGCCTCCAACTTGTGATCCTCCTGCCTCAGCCTCCTGAGTCACTGGAATTACAGACTACTTGCTTCTTTTTCATGATGGCTCATTTGTCAGTTATCCTATACTCAGCCACTCAGCTAAACTCTAAGTCACCAATGGAACTGAGGAATGCATATGTCAAACCTAACCACAGAATGTAGGAAACACATGACTATTCAGCAATGCATGTGCACATGTGCCTTAGAGTGTATGATAACTTTGTTGGGTATTTAGTGTTTTTCTAGAGTTATCAGAATGTTTGGTTGCTTTCTCTGGCCTGTTTCTGTGTGACTTTTATGAAAAACTTATACAGTGATGTGTTAAAATAGAAAAAAATAATCTGTAGTTTGCAAAAATTACTGGGAAACTTCGATTTTTATTATTTGATTTTAGGAACAATGAACTGCTCACAAAAAAGCCACAGTTCAGAGGAGCAAAAATTGTTTTGTGTTGAAATTGAAAATGATTCTTTTATAAATGAAATTGATCAAAATTTCCAGCAGGACCATTGCCTGAAGGAAAGTGTCCTGGGCTCCAGCCTGTTATGCCTAACAATGAACCATACAAGTCTGGACAGATGGTCAGATTCCAAAGTGTTTCTCATGTTACACTATTTTCTTCCTATTAACTCCCCTGAATTCTATGGGGGAAAGGGAGAAAGCTGTAACTTTTGAAAAGTATAAGGAATATCTTCAGTACATTTTGGAGAGTCACAAATACTAAACATTATCTTAATAAGCTCTTCTTCCTGTTTTAGAAATGTATTCTTGGCTAAAATATGTTTGCTTACTGTGGATATTATGATTTATCTTCCTTACTCCCTAGAAATATATAAATATAAAATAGAAGATGTATTTCTGGTTTTTATCAGACTCTCTCTCCTCCTTTCCCATCTTTCAACATTAACATTATCCATTCACTTTTGAACTCCAGTGAGGCAGAAAACCTGAGACTCATTTTTAACATCTCATGCAGCATTAAACATCAATACTGCCCTTGCTTCCTAAACAGCTATCGGATAAGTCCAATTTCTACATTTCTAACATTATCACTCTGGTCCACAGTCCTGACAACTCTCACCTGGAGTATTACTATATGTACCCATCTGATCTGCCTGTGGTTACTTCTCCTACTCGCCCATCTGCCAATGCACACTGTAGCCAAGGCAGAGTGATCTTTTCCAAATGCAAATCTGGTCATGGTCTTACTGCTACCAGAATTAACTATCACTCTTAGGGTCAAGACAAAATTCCTTACCTGCTGCACGCAGCCCTGCAGTCCCCTTACTTACCTCTCCAGCCCCTCCTCCAATCAACTTCCTCCTTTTAATTCTAGTCTACCCAATACGTCCTTTTTCTATTCCCTCTATTTTTCCTTCTCTGTAAGGGCCATTCCCCACTATTTTTAACTTCATTAAGCCCTATTCCTCTTTCAGAACGTAACTCAGGCATTCCATCCTCAGGGAAGCCTCCCCTGACCTGCCCTAGCTTTATTCAAATAATTAGGTCAAGTCCTGTGGTTTGCCCTATGGAACCACATATCTTTACCCCTCTTTCACAGCACTTGAACAAAAGGAAGAGATTTATGATGCTATGCTTCAGGAGTGGGGGTTTCAAGTGAGGAAACGGGAGCAAAGGCATATATTTATTTCATAATCAACCTCTAAAATTCAAGCCAGTATTTCTAAACCCAGAGAAAATATACATAAAGATACCATATTTAAGAGTTCTCAAAAGAACTAGAATGGATTTGGTTGGGGACATAACTCAGTGGTAGAACACTTGCCTAACATGCTTAAGGTCCTGGATTCAAGTCCTTGTACAGCAAATAAATAAATACATAAAATGAAATAAAGCCCTTCAAAAGAGCTAGGGATTTTCAATAAATAGCAGAAATTTTTCAGCAATCAATAAATTAATCTATCTGTATTGTGACTGAGTAAATTAAGAGCAAGAAAGCATCTTAAAAATTGTTCAAACCAGGCTGGAGATATAGCTCAGTTGGCAGAGTGCCTGCCTTGTAAGCAGAAGGCCCTGGGTTCAATCCCCAGCCCAGCCAAAAAAAAAAAAAAAAAAATTTGTTCAAATCAAACCATCCCCCCATGGGAAAAACATATGAGAAAAGTAAGTCTCAAAATTGACTCTCATGGGTCTCACAGTTTAATGGTAGTATATGAAGTGGAATTAGTTAACAAACTGTTGAGCACCACTGTTACCATTGGTTTCCTTTGTCTAGGTCCTCTTTTCATTACTATATACTGTCCCTGTTTAGGCCATTTACATAAACACAACAATTAAAATGTACTTTGTCCATATAATTATAATTAATTTTGTTTTTAATTGACAAATTAAAGCCATGTTTCCTGAATACAACATTATGCTTTGACTGTATATATACACATACATTGTAGAAAGGCTAAAACAATCTATCATATGAATTTACTTCACATACTTATTTTTGTGGTCAAAACAAAATGTCTCACTAGTTTTCAAGTATACAATATATTGTCATTAATTGTAGACACCATGCTGTATAATATTGGTCTCTTGAACTTATTTCTCCTACCTAATGAAAATTTGTATCCTTTGGCCAACATTTCCCCAATCCGAACACCCATCAACCCTTAGGAGGTACCTCTCTGTTCCCTGCTTCTACAGGTCTGACAAAAGACTGCTTTCTACCTTAAGAGGATGATACAGCACAAGTAAAACTTTACTGTAAGTCTTTAGACAAAGGGATGATGTGCTATTGAAATTATATTATAATGCAGTTTCATTTTTTGATACACAAACCAGCCTTTCACATTCCTTTATTTCACCTCTCTGTATATGAAGCCCTAAAAAAGAGATACTAGGAAAGAGAGTAATTCTTCTAAAGAAAAATTATTGCACAACTCACCCAAAGCACATGCCAAGAAAGTTTGTTCTTCAGTCTAACGCTCTCCCAGCTGAGCTATTTCGGAGGGGTGAAAGTTTGTTCTTAACTTTCTCAACCACATGCATTTCTCAGTCTCTATACTGACCTCTCATTTAGCCAGTCTCTATCTCCTCCAAGGAATGGAGAGAATGGAACATTATTGTTACATGGCCACTTGCCCACTAGAGACCACTAATAAATTCTCTTCTTGGTAACTGTAGTACTCAGAAGGAAAAGGAAATGTTCTCCTGTATTCTTTGCAACAGCAGCACAAGGATAAAATTCTGACTTGCCCTTTCTGCTTGGTTCTTTTTTTTTTTTTTTTTTTTTGGATCCAGGGATTGAACTCAGGGACACTCGGCCACTGAGCCACATCCCCAGTCCTATTTTGTATTTTATTTAGAGACAGGGTCTCACTAAGTTGCTTAGGGCCTCGCTAAGTTGCTGAGGCTGGCTTTGAACTCTCGATCCTCCTGCCTCAGCCTCCCAAGTTGCTTGGATTACATGCGTGCGCCACCACGCCCGGCCTTCTGCTTGGTTCTTATTATAACTAGGCAGGCTAATGGCCAGACTGCAGCACAAAACTTTGTGACTTTTAGACATTTAAGTTAAAAGGGTCATGGGAAACCATTCAATCCAACAACTCAATTCGTGCAAGAATGCTTTCCAAAACATCCTAAACAGAAGAGAGATTAAATTTATACTTATGCTTAAATCCTTCCAGTAACTAGTTCTTCACAACCTTACTTGTGTGAAAGCTCTTTAAGGTAACAAGAATTTTATATTCAAGAACTCTGCTTGTATTCATCAAAAAATACTTGATTATTTTTAATGAAGTAAGATTGTGATACCCTAAAACTTTATTTTAGTAGTAAAGTATATATAAATGCTTTAAAACCAAGGCCATTGGCTAACAGAGCACTTTTAACCCCAACACCAACACAATAATTTGCTGCTTGTATATTTTCAATGACTACTTTAGTACAAGGGTTAACTCAGAAACAGAGGGACTGAAACCATCCAGGTATCTATTACTGTCTCCTTTTTCAGACTCTCTTACTTTGATAATTCAATTCTATGTGCACTAGAAGAGTATCTAAACCAGACAGAAGCTCCACTATCCATTCTAGGAAAGTCAGGGAGAGAATCATTTCCTTTGCTATGTTTACAAGGTACTACTTTAATTAATGAAAATGAAAAGGAGATTTATTTATCAAATATTTTTTTCTATTCTTTGCCAATAATTTTTGTACATTTGGTAAGTTATTTTGGTCTCAAAATTACTGTGACTGCAATTGTGAACTACACTACACTCATATTTACATGAGAAATCTCTCAAATGTTTACATGCTACATGGCAACATAAGCAGGTCCTTCCATCTATATAATAGATCTATCCAGATGATAGTACTAGGAAACTGGATTTTCTGGGATATCACTTTTTATTTCACTTGGCAATGTGCCTGGCAGTGAAAAGCTTTAAATTTGACATTTGTCATTGCCTATCTTGGTCCAAATTATATCATGCTAAATAGCATAAAGAAGGCTGCACAGAGGAAGTCAGTAATGGGTTATAAGTGGTAAACTTCATATTACCACATGCTTGGATGTGAATATTAGAACTGTTAGCCAGGTGCTTCCTGTAGACTTCCAGAAAGGCAGAAAATGTAGTGCCACTGGGATCCAGAGGCACTGACATACATGAAGAATGCAGAAGATACATAAATCATGGCATACATTCATTTCATTTGGCCCCATGTGATTCCACCGACATCACTGTGGGTAACCGAGGTCTGCACTAGGACTCTCTCCCTTCTGCACTTGATGCCTCTGAGGTGCTGCCAATCTAGACCAGACCCTGCAGTCATTTCACACACTTCCCTAATAACATCCTCAGGGGCTGTCATGTATTTTCATGCATTTGCCCTATTATCCCTCCCTGCTTGAGTCTTACACATAATTGATGATACTTCAGTTAATCATCTTTCTCCCTCTTTTGTTCACCAGGTACCTCAGCCTTCAAGAGGCTCCTTTATTGAGAATCGATGTCTTCTCCTAGGTAATTGATCACCATAGACCCAGGGACACTCGATTCATTGTCCAGGGAGGGTAATCATCATGAATAATCAAAAAGCTGTAGCTGCACTACTGCAAGAGTGCAAGCAAGTGCTGGACCAGCTCTTGTTGGAGGCGCCAGATGTGTCAGAGGAGGACAAGAGGGAAGACCAGCGGTGCAGAGGTGAGGTTCTGCTGGGAGGCACCAGGGGTGAGCCAGCACGTTCACTCCCCTCTTCCCTGCCTGAACGACACGTTCTCATCTCTGCCCTATTTTTCTTCTCTTGGCAGATGACCACCGAGAGATGAGTGGATTTCTAGGGCATGAATGGGATGTGGGCTACAGGCGGACAGGCAGGGGAGGAAGCCCACTTTGTCCCAGTGAATTGCTGTCAGTTCTAATTTTAGGCTTCAGTAAACACGAGCCTACAAGAAACAGTTTAGTTCAAGAAGAACAAAGGGTCCAAGTTGGCTGGTGCACGTAAATTTCAATTATTAAAAAATTGAAGCAACTTCTGAATGGTGGCACATACTTTTTTTCAAACAAGGATTTTGTGCTTCATCAATTTCCATAGACTTCTACAGTTTCCATAAATATGTCATCTCATCAGCCCAATCTCTCTTTTCTTGGTCACCAATACATTGTAAAATCAACCGACTCATCTCAACAAATACCGATTGCATCATGCTTAGGATTTGAGATTTTGGCTTTGGGCTCATTTTGTAGTTTGGTCTCTTCATCTTTGTAGATGTCATGATTTGGGAAGTTTCAATCACAAAGTCTAGAAAGTTAAAACAATCCTTATTTCTTCTTTGAACCATTGTGGAGCTGCAACCCTCTGTATTTAGATTTCTTTTTTATCATTTGAATAAATTTCCCTCCATTTCTATAATTATATTTCTATAAGTTATTTTAATAACTTTTGTATTTTTTGGTGTCTTGCTGTTTCACCCAAAAATAAGACTCCCAAATGAAATGCAATACTCCCCATCTCTTTTGTTATTCATTATGTAATGGAGAAAGGTTTTTCATCACTTTCTTGTGTACAACCACAATTTACAGGGGCACTTGAAGTCGCCTGTGGAACCGTTTATGGGTTTTCTGTTTTTACTAGCCAGGTGCCCCAACATGTGACTTTGCTTGCTGGCTGCATTTGCTTAGCTTGAGATTGTCGACGTTCTTGGACGTCAGTCCCTTGTCAGGGAATGGTAGGTTCTCGGGCATCTACTGAACAAGCTCTGCTGCTGGTCCTAGTTCTCCCCCGGGAGCAGTGCGTTGTGTCCAGTCGTTTCTCCTCAGGTTTTTCTCTTGACCACTTACTACATCTCACGCTTTGTGTTCTCAACCCAAATTCCTTTAAGCTTTTTGTTCTCCCTAGTAAAGACTCTGAGTCCCCCGATCGGGTAGCATTTTCTTCCCAAGTGTCACAGAATGGGAAAAATAATCGGTTTAGTTCCAAGTAAGACCAATCACGGCTGTAAAATCACTAAATTAGTCACGGCCCTTCAGGTAAGCTGCGTGGGGAGGTAAGTGATGGCAGAGGCAGAGGCAGAGGCGGCTGCTGCTGGGTCCAGAGCTGACAGCCTGGTGTTGGCTGAATCCGGTGAAGCGATGGGAGGAATCCTCCCCGGCAAAGTCACCTAGGATCAGCGGCGGAGCTGCGTGCGCCACCGCAGCGGAGGCGGTTGATCTCACGCGGGCGGAACGCGGCGCCCTTCGCCTAGCAGGTGGTTTCTGAGCATCTCCAGCAGGCGGGTCCTGCCACCACCGATGCCGTCAGCGGCTGTGCCCCCGAGAGAAAGGCATTAGTACAGGGTCACGTATGGTGGCAGGGAGAGTCGGTGGACTCTGAAACACAAACAGTGGTTTTTATGCTTTTCCCTTCCACCTCTCAACCACATCCTTCTCCCGTGGATGGAGCAGAAACTGAAGTCCAGAGAGATTTCTTTAAAAAATGTATTTTAGAGGCATCTGCTCTTTCAGTGTGTTCCACTGGGCTGCTCATGGTCTCACATGACCTGTAGAGAAGAGGTGAAGAGCAGGAGGCAAACGTGAGCCGTAAAAAATAAGCCTTCTCCATTTTGATGAATTTGAAAGGATTAAACTACTCAGTCCAAACTATGATGAAGATCTGTGAACCCAGAAATTGCATTTCTGCTGTTATGTGGCAACTTATGTTCATCAGTGTCTAAATAATTTATCAAACTGGGACACACTTTGGAGACCAAAAGGGGCACTATTAATAAGTACCCTAGGACCACACAGGACCCTTCTAAGCAAACAGGACTGAACTGTCATCCTAATGCCCTTGAAGAAATTTGCCCCACACATATATCAGAAATAGTTTCAGAAGTTGCAGTTCCGTCAGTGGCAGTAAGAGCCAGCTTTGCCTGCAGACTGTGACCACAGAGGTCCCAGATCCCAGGGTTCCACTTTCATTGTGGGAGTTGCTATTGCACAGTTTTGCAGAGTGGGTGCTCACGAGTCCTGGGCTGCTGAATTGGGGGTGGTGGGTAGGTTTCAGAGTGATACTTATAAGTCATTCCTGGCAATCAGTGCAGATCATTCACTGGTGTGGCCTATATGATATCCCTTCAATGCCAAGTAGTCCTTTCCTGACAGGAAACTTTCTTACCTTTGCCTAATAGGTTGCAAGTTCACAAAAAAAAGGCATCAAAAACTAAGACAGAGTTTGATTTTCTTCCTTCTCTTCTTTGGGCTTTTGTTCTCTCTGTCATATCTCTTTTGCTCTATTCAGCATATCTCATGTGGTTACAAGAGTAACCATATCTTTTAACCATAATGGTGTGGTTTACAAAAGGAGTGAGACATGATATCTGTTTGCAGGAAAACCCCAACCCAGTAAGACAGACAGATGTAGTTACAGAGGAAGGAGGAAGGCTGAAAGGAGCAAGCATCTGGGGATTTGAGAGCCCAGAAGGGTCCTTTCAAGTCCTCTGTGAGATCATGCAGGCTGGGAAGTGGCAATGTTCCCATTGAAGACTGAGGGTAGTGGGTTTGAATTAGATCATCAAGACATTGAGTGAGGGGAATATAGTCAGAACAGGATGTACAAAACTCAAGAATTAAAGAATTTTATACAGGGCAATGGCCTGATTCATCTTGCTTTTATGGGTAAAAAGAAGAGATCAACAATTAAGAAGATGGGCCAGAGAGGATGTGGAAAAAAGGGAATACTTTTACACTCTTGATGGGATTGAAAATTAGTACAACCACGATGGAAATCAGTATGGAGATTCCTCAGAAGACAAGAAATGGAACAACCATATGACCAAGCTTTACCACTCCGCAGTATTTCTCCTAAAGAATTAGTCATCATATTATAGTGATACATGCATACCCATACTTAAAGCAGCGCAATTCACAATAGCCATACTATGGAACCACTTACGTGTTCATCAGTGGATGAATGGATAAAGAAAACGTGGTGCATATATATACACGCATGGAGTTTTAATCAGACATAAAGAAGAATGAAATCATTTCATTTGCAGGAAAATGGATGGAACCTGTGAACATTATGTTAAGTGAAATAAGTCAAATTCCGAGACGTTAGCGTCATGTGTTTTCTCTCCTATGTGGAAGCTAGAGAGGAAAATGGAAATGAAAAGTGGGAGATGGAAGGTAATCTCATAAAAATCCAAGGGAGATCAATAGAGAAGAAGAAAAATGTCAGTGGGAGGGAAGAGAGGAGAGAAAAGGGAAATACCTGAGAGTGATATTGGCCAAATTATATTGTTATATGCAATAATATAGATGTAAATTATATTCGTAATGCCACATATTCGTATATGCATATACGAATTCCACCACTATGTATAATCATAATGCACCAATAAAAAATATGAAAAAATAGGAATATGAAATGAAATTATAAACAGTAATTCAAGCAAAAATAATTGAAAAGGAAGAGGAGAAAATGAGTTTTAGAAATGACAGGATTTGACAACCAATTAGATTCAGGGAGAGAGAGAAAGCAAAATGTCTAGACTGACACCTGGGTTTCAGACTTGGGTGATTCTGTGCATGGTGGTCTTATTCATCAAAAAAGAGGATATTGGGGAAAACAAGTTCAGAAAAGAGCTGATGAGCTCAGTTTTGAATGCTTTCATCTCAGTGTGAGATGCCTGCAAGACAAATACCAAGAGATTTATAGCTGGCAGTCATGTAGACAGGACCATAGTCCCTTATCCAGAACCCTGGGGGTCACAGGTACTTCAACATTCAGACTTCTCCCAGTGGTAGGAAGGTCTTCTGGTACATGCATCATATGTTTCTATTCATGCTCAAACAGAAGGTGGTGTGGCAGCTAAGACAAGCATCAACTTTTTATTTTTCGGCAAAACTTCTAAGTAATCTCACTAAGTAATTGATACTACAAATTGCCCTAGCCAATTCAAGTCTAGTTTGGGTTGTAAACATAAGGACATTTTTCTGGTTTCCAGAGCTTTTGGGGTTTCTGAATTTTGGATAGGAGACTGTGAATCAGTAGAAGTAGATTTGGTACCTACTGAGAGATTTAACATAGCCACTAATGTGAAATTAGAGCTGTTTCTCATTTAATCGATCTCTTCAAATCTTATTTGTGTTTTTTATATTTATTGTCTGGACTCAAGTATTATCTATGATGAAGGAATGAGATGGGGTCTTAGAAAAGCAAAAAGACATTGAACAAATTGTCTACATTACCCAGCTGCCACAAGCCCACAATACCATTCCATTCCAGTCCCTTTCTCATTTTACAGGGAAAATAATATTTCCTCCATTCCTTTCTCTGATTCTTCATGCAGAGATAGTCACTGAAGTGCTTTACTTCCTTCTAAAAACCTTTCTTAATGCCTGACTACCCCAATTTACCTGTAGGGCAAAGTAGAGCAGGGCCACCCCTGACAGATAGCTCCTTGCTATTATTCTTTGAGTCAGAACCACAGCTTAGACCAGCCACAAGAGGTAGGGAAAAGTGTTTTTGCTACTGAGGTGCTTCATCATAACATGGGGAGTTCAACAGCCTTTTCTTTGACTGCAATTTCCTTACCTGAACTCTGACCTTTGCAGCTTCACTCCCCAGTGAGTTAAGGACCCTGATCCAGGAGGCAAAGGAAATGAAGTGGCCCTTCGTGCCTGAAAAGTGGCAGTACAAACAAGCCATGAGCCCAGAGGACAAAACAAACCTGCAGGATGTGATTGGCGCCGGGTTGCAGCAGTTACTGGTAGGAAGAGCTACACCACCTGTCCCTCTGACATCCCCAAGTGAAGCATTTAGACTCTAAGTGGTCTAATAGATTAAATTTCTTTGAAGAAAAAGGCAGTTCCTATCTTTATGGTTGGCTCTGCCAGATTGACTGATGTGGGGGAAATTGCTCTTTGAAAAGCATCACTTGCCTGTAAGATCTTATGTTGGAAGGCATACCTAGTAAAAGTGAATGGGTCCGATATGAAACCTGACATCCTGAAATATTTAGGTTTCCTTGGTGAACCAAAGTAGTTTTGATTCCACAATGCCTCATAGCATTCTTATTTTGAAATGCCACTTTCTAAAAGTTGTATAGCTTAAAAAAAATTATCCACTGCCTCATCAATGTGACTTGCCATCTAAACTATTGAAGTTTAATCAAAAACATATAATTCAAGTCCTCCTGTTAGGATTTTTTTTTTTACACTTCTTCAAGCCTCAGGATATTTCAGAACATCATCTACTATCTCTGATGGTATTTATGGCTCAACATTCTTTATAGCAAAGGATTTCATGGTTTATATGTAATTGTTGGCTCTATTTTCTTTTTTTTTCTTTCACCACTAAACTTTTTTTTTAACCATTTCATCTGTTTATTATAGTTATCTGTAATTGTTCCTATTTTCTAAATCAATATTAACAAGACTGCAAACAATGGAACAAACCCAATTTCACTCATTTGACAGGTTTTCAAATACATTGCTGAAACTACTACAATCAAAATACAAAATAATTTCATCACCCCAAATTGGTCCCACTCCCTTCTAGCACTCTTTTCAACCTTGTCTTTTTCACCTTTTATGCTGGCACTAAGGATACCAGGGATTGAACCCAGAGGCACTTAACCACTAAGCCACATTCCTGATTTTTTTAATTTTTATTTTGAGACAGGGCCTCACTCAGTTTCTGAGGCTGGTCTTGAACTTGAGATCCTCTTGCTTCAATCTCTTGAATCACTGGGATTACAGGCATACGCTGCCACACCCAGCTTCATCCCTGTCCTTTAAGCTGTAATCAGGCTGTAATTCCCGGGTCCATAATTTCTTCTTTATTATTTTTTATTTTTACAGACTGCATGTTGATTCATTGTACACAAATGGGGTACAACTTATTGTTTCTATGGTTGCACACGATGTAGATTCACACCATTTGTGTAATCTACATGTACATAGGGTAATGATGTCTGTCTCATACCACCATCTTTCATACCCCCACCCTCTCCCTGCTCTCATTTCCCTCTATGTAATCCAAAATTCTTCCATTCTTCTCTTACCCACTACCCACCACCCCCATTATGTATCATCATGCACTTATCAGGGAAAATACTCAGCCTTTGGTTTTTTGGAATTGGCTTATTTCACTTAGCATGATACTCTCCATCCATTTATCTGCAAATGCCATAATTTTATTCTTCTTTACGACTGAATGATATTCCATTGTGTATATATACCACAGTTTCTTTATCCATTCATCTGTTGAAGGACATCTAGGTTGGTTCCATAATCTAGCTATTGTGAATTGAGCTGCTACAAACATTGCTGTGGCTGTGTTACTGTAGCATGCAAATTTTAAGTCCTTTGGGTATAAACCAAGGAGTGCGATAACTGGGTGAAAAGGTGGGTTCATCCAAGTTTTCTGAGGAATCTCCATACTGCTTTCCAGAATGGCTGCACCAACTTACAACTCTACCAGTAATATACATGTGTGCCTTTTTCCCCACATCCATGCCAACACCTATTATTGCTTGTGTTCTTGATAATAGCCGTTCTATTTGGAATAAGATGAAATCTTAGAGTTGTTGTAATTTGTGTTCCTCTAATTCCTAGAGATGTTGAATGCTTTTTCATGTATTTGTCAATCACCTGTGTATCTTCTTCTGTAAAGTGTCTGTCCAGTTCCTTGGCCCATTTATTGATTGGGTTCTGGCTCTATTTTCTTAACAGTATTTTTCTTACACCAACTGAATTTTTAGTTTTCATCTAATCACCACTTTGGTTTTGAAGTCTCTTCTTGGTATTGACACTTGTTTGATGTAGTATGATTATTCCTATATGCTTCCAACTATTGATGTGGGTCAGCTTCTCTTAAGGTTAAATGGTACAACTGACAGAAACTGGATATTTCAGTAAAATCTGAAAGAGAATAACAAATGTAATAGTAACTGTTGAATATTTTATTATCTATTCTCTGTCTCTGTCATATTTTGACTCCCACACCTAAATTTATATATACTGAAAAATTAGGCCCATACAAATGTAGATTAGTTTTTGTCCCTTCCCTGTATGCCACCTGGGGTTTTGTTTGTTCCCTTAGCTCCTCATGTTTAAGGCTGTTTGGGAAGCATCAGGTCAAAGTCATTGGCATGCTTATCCTCAACTCATCTATCAGAAATGAACTGAGTTGATACCTCCACCCCTAGATAGGAAAGAGTTTCAGGAACAGTATAGGAAACCCAGATTAGGGCTAAGGATTCAGGTTTAGATTCTAGGGATTTTTTTTTAAATTTTATTTATTTATTTATTTTTTATGGTACTGGGAATCAAGCCCAGGGCCTCACTAATTGTTTTATTTTTATTTTTTAACTTTTTCCCCTTGGTGGTACTGTAGATTGAACCTGGGGGCACCTTACCACATTCCCCAGTCTTTTTTCAAAATTTTATTTTGGCTACATTCCCCAGTCTTTTTTCAAAATTTTATTTTGGCACAGGGCCTCATGAAGTAGCCCAGACTGGCCTCAAACTTGAGATCCCCCTGCCTCAGCCTCCAGAGTACCTGGGATTATGGGCATGTGCCACCACACCCAGCCCATTCTCCTTTATTAGTGCCATTGATTTTGTACCTGCATGCTTTCAGGAGGTTGTCAAGGAAGCCTACTAGCCTATAGGTATTTTTTATCACATAAAATTTTCTTTGGAAATCAGGCATTAGAACAATGGGAACAATTTTTACATAGGATTGTGTTTTGGATCATCCCCAAAAAATGTACAGACATTTTCCTTAGCCGTAGAAGGAAAAATCTAGGAAAGATCCCTTGATCTATGGACATTCAACAGCACATTTAGGGACTTACCAGAAACAGTGGAATCTCCACCTCTCTCATACCTCCCTACAAAAATAAACAAAACAGGTTAAGCAGACTTGGGATGACAGGTCAAGGAAAGTGAATACTTGGGAAGACTGCAGTGTTGAGCCAAGGGTTTTAAACAAATGCAGTTGGTATTAGTAGAGAAGTGGAATGAAATAAGTGTAATTTTTATATCACTACAGAGTCTGCAAAGTGTTTGCATCATCTCATTTAAGATAGCCCCATGGTGGTTATTACCATTATTATGTTCATTTTACAAAGGAGAAAACTAAAGTGCAGAAAGACAAATTTGTCCAAAGGAACAGAGGAGTAAATGGTAGAACTGTGACTTATAGCCTCCTCCTATGTCCAACCCCATGAGGAAACCCTGAGATTTGTTCAAGGAGATTATCCAGGAGCCCTCTCTGCATTGCTAGAAGGAGTCTGTCCAACAAGACAGCCACTAGTTGGATGGGGCTCTTGAGTACTTCAGAGAGTCAGGCAATATATGATTAAATGGAAAGCAAAAAGATTCCCCCTCTTTCTCCCACAGTACAGCAGCATTAGAATATAAACTACCAATGAAGGGAAAATACTTCAAACCCTGTAGGGAAGGGAAATGCAGTGTCCACAAAGTATTTTCCATGGCACAATGAGACATTAGAGTGAATGGTTATCTATCACTTATAGTTTTATTGACTTTTTATTAATTTCTATGAAAACAGCCACATGTGGTCAGAGCTGCCATTCTTTTGGTCAGTGCATCTCTAATGCAGTGTTCTTTCCAGTGAGACCTCCCAAGCAGGGTCAGAATCACACAGGAACTTAGAAATACCAAATCTTGGGCCCCCATCAAAACTCTTCATTGAATCAAACATCCTGGGGGTGGGAGCCCAGCACTCAGCATTAGACAAGTACTCCAAATGCTTCTGATGCAGTCTGAAGTTTGAGAACTGCTGTCCTGAAGAGAACAGAAGGGAGAGTGAGAGAGAGAACAGAGCCTTAAAGGAGAGGTGAGGACCAGAGGGGCAAGGTAAAAAGAAAAGGAGAATCCAGAGTGAAAACTGAGACCAGACAGGAAAGAAATCTCTTCTCCATCAATTCTGGGAGCTGTTGCCTAGAAGGAAGCTGCTCTGGAAGAGCCCACCGTGCCTTCCCTTGCTCAGGGAGCCCATGTGTGATTAGGTTGGTGGCATAGAGAACACTGCAAGCCTTCCTGGGAAGGTGAGGGCAGAGTGCCTGCACTGGAAGCAGCCCTTGCTTTGACCGTTGAGCTGAGAAAGTTTCTCTGACTTTGGAACATAGGGTGAGACGTCATCAGGAGGTAGCACATCACTGTTACCAGCCTTTTACTTCTCTGGTTCCATCCTGAAATCACCAGGTTCTCCTTCTTGCATCCAAAGTTGGTAGCAACTTCAGCTGAGAAACTGAAGCTGTTTTTCAGACGTTCAAGTCTCAGTGCATTTGAGGGTTAATGTGAGCTGGGAGACCAGCTGCTCACAGTTATTGGACTGTTTTGAGAGCACATTTATCACTCCTCTCACTATGCCTCTGTATATTGCATGGATTTCACAACTATGGAAACTGAGGCACGGAGAATTTAAGAAGTTTGTGTCCTGTTCAGAAGGTCGCTTGGTGGCAGCTCTAAGACTCAGTCCATTAGGCCTCCTTTAGTCCCTAAGGTATTTAATCTGGGAGCTTTTTGAACTCTGAGCATCATTTTCTTCAGCTTACCCAGCAAGCTATAAATTAAGCAACCACACCTCCTAAGACTTTTAGGGCACTTTTCTATTGTGCCAGACCCCAAGTGCACAATTGCTAAACCACTCTGTTTGTAAATACTGGGAACTATAGCGCCCTGTGGGCCAGGCTCTCTCCAACTCTCACTGCTTTTACTATCTTAGCTTGTTAAAAATAGCTTGAGTAAATTCCATGGTTTGTTTTTGTCCCAGTACGCCATCAGTTTCAACATCACAGCTTACTGAAGCTGGATGGCCACATTTTAATAAAGAACACGTTGTGAGATTCCATATATAAGAAATAAAGGACCCTGAGTCTGTCTTTTCAGTCCTTATCTTTTTCTTACAGTTTGCTTATGACTTCATGGTTTTTTTTTTTTAAACCTTGACATGGAATCTTTCCCATAAAATTTCCCCCCTCTATTTAAAAAATCAAGATCACACTTAGAAGATAAAATACTGTGTCATTTAGTTAATTCCACAAATAACTGTAACAGATTAAACATAAAATACATAAGAAAACGGTAAATCATAACTCTTTTCCACAGTTCCCAAGCTGGTGAAATTCACAGTCATTTATGATGTTCTCCTCAGCCTGAACTTTATCAAGAAGAAAATGTTATGTGTTGTGTGCTTTGCTTTCTTCTCAACACCCCTCTCCAAGTCCTCCCCACCACCCTGCTCGGCTCCCTCCCTCCTCCCCCACCCTCCGATCTTTTTCCCTTTGGTGTGCGGCCACAGACAGAAATTTATGGCAGGGGTCAACCTCCTTTACACTGCACACAAAGCTTGCTGACTTGAGAGAGTTTGTCCCCCTCTCCCAGAAAAAACACCTGCAGTACGCTCCCCAAGAAACCTGGAGAGATGGGAGATTAATGTGGCTGTAATAGCCGGGCAGTGTTCTCGGTATTATGCCCTCTCCCCAGGTAGATGGGTCTTTTCCGAGATGATACCAATTATTTATTGCTGAAACATCTGTTGATAACTGCAGCTGCCCTTGTAAAACAAAGCATATCGTGGGGTCACAGGCTACGGGGACCTAAAATCCTGCCTCATGCTAGCTTCAGTCTATTCAGCGACACCCTTGAGTCCGTTGGTTACCATCCTCTCTAATGTCTCATCGTGCCATGGAAAATACTTTGTAAACACTACACTGCCCTTCCCTACAGGCTTTGAAGTATTATTTCATCTTCGTCGGTAATTTATATTCCAGTGCCATTGTACTGTGGGAAAAAGAGGGGGAACCTTTTTGTTTTCCATTTAATTGTATATCGCCTGACACTTTGACCTGTATTATTAGTATTAGTCAGAAAAAGGATTTTCTCCCTCTCTTATTTAAAAATAAAATTTCAAGGGAAAGTAAGCACTCCTTCAGCTCTTTTCACTCAAAACAATGTTTACACTCTGAGAGGGAAAGATGAAAAGCGTGAGCAACTTTTTTCAAGTGCTAGAGAAGGGCATTTCAGATTTTGAAAGAGAACAGTAAGGCCCTTATAAATATCATTCAGCAAAACCTTTGATGGATTTTTCAAAAAGTACTGAAGGCAGTTAGCACTGGCTTCTAAGCTGGGCTCTGGGCTGCAGCAGGGCAGGGCTAACTAGTAAAGCCTCTCCTGCCTCCAAGCTCCCAGGGAAAGAGGGCGCCAGTCCCCAGGTGGATGCCACCTCCGGATTGTTTTTCAGTAACTTTCACTGTTCCAAAAGGAACAGCTCCTTACACAGTCAAAAGGAAATCTGAAAATAAAGCTTTAAAAGGATAAGAAAGGGTGGGTTTGGGTTTATATATTTATGGCATTTGGGAGCAGAATTCTTTGATAGACCCCAATTTAGAAATCCCCGTGCAGAGTTGGGGATCCCGATGCCTGGCAGGGGACTGGTGTTTCTCCCCAGCCTGTTTCTTGGAGGAAGAGGCCTGCTCTGAGGCAGCCCTGATCTTCCTGTGGCGCCTCCTCAAGAAGAAGCAGGCTAATATCTATGATCTGACACAAAAGCTCTCATCTATCTGAGCAGGGGAAGCAGGCTCAGACTGAAAGTACTTCTTTCCATTTCCTTTTCTACTTCTGAAAATAAGTAATCTACTAACTTTTGTGCCACAAATACTTTTGAAAAGTTTTTGGGTTTTTTTGTTTTTGTTTTGCTACGCAGAAGGGATTTGAAGAGACAATTCTTCCCCCACACACAAATTTAAATGTGTAGTTATTTTCTTACGCTATTTTGGATGCAAAACCTTTGTAGACAGACAAATTTTGATGAGTTCAGTTTTCAGAATATTTTTCTAAGATGCCTCTTCAGATAACCTTAGTCCCTCTAACTTGATAATTTTATTTTTGAACTACTTAAGATCTGAAAGGAGCAAGTACTAAAGCATAAATAAATGTGATTAAACATATGAGTTGGCCATTGCCAAGACTGCAGGAAAATGCTTCCAAAATGTCTGGTGTGACTAATTTGGGAGCAGAGAAGATGGAGGAAGATCTTCAGCAAAAGAAGCAGAAATATGAACTTATTAGAAAATGAAATGTCAAACTGAAGAAAGGTGGTTACACAGTTGTGAGGACTAGGGAAGAAGGGGTGCATGGCCTGTAATACCAGCGACTTGGGAGGCTGAGGCAGGAGGATCATGAGTTCAAAGCCAGCCTCAGCAAAAGTGAGGTGCTAAGCAACTCAGTGAAACCCTGTCTCTAAGTAAAATACAAAATAGGACTGGGGATGTGGCTCAGTGGTCAAGTGCCCATGAGTTCAATCCCTGGTACCCCCCACCTAAAAAAAAGAGATACTATCAATGGGAACATTAAAATCCTTTCCATGAATAAACTCTTGGTTAAAAGATGTTCTTAAAACCAATGTACCTTATTTATCCCCTTGCCAGTCTTCATGCTAGTAATAGAGAATTCAAAAGCAATAGACAGCACCATTTGGATTATGACTCACTCAGTAACTGACTTTCTCAAATGTGTTTCTCATTTTCAACTGAGTGATGGGACTATAACAGCTAATTTTTTTTTATCTGTATGCAAAAAAGTGGATGTAAGCCACACATTTATTTATCCACTTAGAAAAATTTCATTAAGTGCCACCATGTGCCAGACATTTGATATAGAGTATTAAGATAAATGTAAAATAAATGGAAGATCCCAGTCATGTCATGGAAAAAAATTCTACAAAAATGAAGAGAGAGGGCAATCCTTACCAAAACCTGCTAATGAAAATAGTTATTTCCAGCATTTATTCAACATTGAAACAGAGGGTTAATTATCCCTAAATGCCATTTTAGTTGGGTTGGTGACCACACACCAAGAGGCAATATTTCCAGTATCACTTGCAGCAAGTGTAGTCATGAAACTAAATTTATTAGAATAAAATGTGAGTGAAAGTGATGTGTGCAACTTACAAGTTACTTACTCTATAGGAAATTGCAAAGCACTCAATATCTGTTCTTCTAATTTTCACATCTCTTAAAGTGTTATTATTCCCTTTATATCTAAAAAGCACAAATAAAAATTTCAAAAACTGTGTTACTATTCCCTTTTCACAGTTAAGAAAATTAATGTTCAGAGAAGTTAAATAACTTGTTCCAGGTCATGACTTGAACTCTTCACCTCTCTATTCTGTTCTTCCATCTCTGTTCTTCCCACTAAGGGACACATCTATAGGGCTATGCTGGCTTTTAAAGCATTGAGACACCAGAGGTTGAGATAGAGGATACAGGAGGAGGATCAGGTGTATGCCTGTTTGATTTCTCCTCTTAGATGTCTCACAGATGCCACAAACTCTTGGTCATCTGCTGCCCTCTTCCCAGATATGGTCTTCTTCCAGGGTCCATTGAGAGGCACCATCACCATCCACTAACACAAACTGGAAACTTCAGAGTCATTTGTGTCACTGCCCTGTCCCTTGTCTACCTTATCCACACCATCACCAAGTCTAGTTGGCTATACTTTCCACGTATCTCTCCAGTTCACCTCCTCTACCATCACTATCTGTCTTAGTCTGTTTTGTGCTGCTAAAACAGAATGCCTGACAACAGAGACTTATTTGGCTGATGGTTCTGGAGACAGGAACACAGTGTTGGCATCTTGTAAGGGTCTTCAAGCTGTGTCATCTCTTGGCAGAAGGTGGAAAGGCAAGAGAGGTTGAGAGCAAGGGAGGGCCAAACTGGCTTTCATAACAAATCCACTCTCATGATAACTGACCTACAACCCAAATCATGACATTAATCCATTCATGAGGACAAAGTCCTTATAACCAATCACCTATTATTAGGCCCCCACCTCCCACACTTGCTATACTGGGGATTAAGTTTCCAATATTGATCTTTAGGGGACACATTCAAGCCACAGTTTCATCCCTGATCAGGCTGCAGTTACACTCACCTGGCCTCCTGTAATTGCTTCCTGAGTAGTCTCCCATGTCCACACTACTTAATTCTTCAATATCCTATCTCCAGGCATAAAGTGGTTTGTAGAAACTGAAAAATAGTCATGTCCCCCAGTATGTCTAGAAATAGCTAAGTGTGTAATGAGGCTCACAGCCCTGCCAGATTCAGTCCATCCTTCTGCTGTGCCTGCCCTGTCCTCTCTAACCACACCCATCCTTTCAATCCACATTCTTACCGTGACACTTCCATGCACGTAGTTTTTCTCCATTCCTAAGACACTCTCCCCTCTCCTCTTTGATTAATTTCTCTGTATCTTTCCTATCTCAGCTTAGATTTCTGTTCTTCAGAGACTCCTTTTCTGACCTATGTGACTACATTAATTCACCCATCGTATGCTATATTCTGGTGTACCACCTTTGTAGAACTTTTCTAAGTTGCAGTTTGCATTTGTGGGTGGTGCTTTATTTATTCCTATCTCTTTCCCCAATTGACTATAAGATCCATGAAGACATGAACTTTTTCTGTGCTTACCTTTATGTCCCTCATGCCTAAAATAATGAATCTTCAATTAACACTCTTTTTTTTTTTTTTTTTTTGGAACCAGGGATTGAACTCAGGGACACTCGGCCACTGAGCCACATCCCCAGCCCTATTTTGTATTTTATAGAGACAGGGTCTCACTGAGTTGCTTAGGGCCTCGCTAAGTTGCTGAGGCTGGCTTTGAACTCCGAGATCCTCCTGACTCAGCCTCCCAAGTCGCTTGGATTACAGGCGTGCGCCACCGCGCCCGGCTCTAACACTCTTAATGAAATAATGAACATGGTGTTTGATATGCATGCATAATGGCATAGAAATGAGGCTCCCTATGTGTGGCCCACACAGACAATTGGCTGGGCAGTGGTCAGGGTGATAGTAGCCACACAGCTCTCAAAAACGGATGGCATTTAAATAAATGCCTTAAATTCTTCCTGATAAACAAAATAACAACTGAAGAAAATAACTTTATTTGTTGTGCATATTATGATTTAGACTGGGGAGATCCTGAACTGATTAGGAGGGAATGGCCATGGGGGAGCACATGTTAAGTGCTTCTCAGGCTTGAGAAGAGAGAGGAAGCATATGTAGAAGGTATTGCAGAAAAACAGCTCAAGGAAGATGATCATGAGTGGGATGAGCTAGGTTGTGTTATTGTTGCCACATGGTTATTGCTGCCATGAGATTTTCATGCCTTCCTCTGAAAGAGATACACCTTCCCATGCTGTTATCAGGCTTGCCCACCAGACCTGTGTCAGCCAATGAAATGTGATTAGAAGTGACATCCACCAGTACCAAGCAGGAGATGTATAAGCCGTTGTGTGATTCAGCAATTGGGAATTTTCTTTCATTTAATGAACAAGATAGGACTGTTCCCTCTGCCTGGATCCTGAAAAGGGCAAGACACATAGAGCAGTCTCAGGGTTGTAGTTACACCACAGCCAAAAAGAAATATGGACGACCGCCAAAACTATTTGTCATTAAAGCCAATAAAATGTTGGGTTATCATAGTTTTACCAATTGTTTTAGGTCATGATGTAACCACCTGTTTACCCAAATCAAGACGTGGAAGTCTTTGACTCTATCTTCCCCCAACCCCTCATATCTCATTCAGTTTCCAAGCCCTACTTATTTTCCTCTTAGCTATCTCTCAAATGTATTTTCTTTTCCGCAGTCATGACTATACTGGTTCAGATCACATCACATCATCTCTTTCCTAGATTTTATCCAATTCCTATCTCTCTCTCTGGTCAGATTCCCTGTATTAGTAAGGATAATAAGGTTATGCTGCTGACAAAATAGGAAAAAAAAAAAAACTCCAAAAGCTTAGGGGCTTATAGCAATGAATGTCCATCTAAGGTCAGTGTGGAGGCTCTGCTTTATGTCATGCTGCCTCAGAGATGCAGACTGATGGAATACATGCCTTCCAGAATATTACTGGTTTCTGTCAGAGGGAGGAAGCAGAAATGAGGAACTGCACACTGGATCATAAGACACTTCCATACAGGTGTGACCACTGATCAAGAGAAAGCACACGATCACACTTTTCTCCTAATGAAATACAATCCCACCATGTACCCAGAAGGAGAAGACCAGGAAATATGCTGGCAGACAGTCCCATGAGCATTGTGGCCTGCCAACTTTTTTCCACAATACAATTAACACATCAAACAGCAATTTGACATTTTTTCCTGCACCAAATTCAGAAAGAGGATATCAACTAATTTTAAAAAAGCAAAGTGAAAAACCATATAGATCTTACAAAAGTGTCTACTACTAATTCTGAACAAGAAAACCTTCTAAACAAATTTGGGTGAACATTTTCATTATGATGTTGTTTATCCTTCTTTGATTCTTCACAATAACCATCTGTTGCCATTGTAATAAGGGAAAGGGAGATAAAGAAGAAATGGCAAGGAGACAACTGCTAAACGGTTGTCTGTAATCCTAGACAGAGTCAAATGTTCAAAAACAAACTTCTCACCACTTCTCTAAGTAAAAATGCTGAAGTGCATATTATCTTAACAATGGAGAAGCGAAGGTCATTAATTGACTCAGGCTATACATCTTTTTACCAACTAAAGTAAGGATTCTACATGCAATGTTCTTTTTTCTGATTCTTTATTCTTCCCATTTGGTAACCTACTATAAGTATCATTATGTCCCACTAACTTTTCAGGGATCATTTTAGCATGCATGTGAGCACACGCATACCCACGTGTAAATGTATATATAATTGGTGCAGGACACAAATCATTTCTCTATCAAATAATAGAACATCAAACCTGGAGGGGAATTTAGACATTCTCTCTTTCAAGTCCATTGTTGGATAGGTGGGGAAACTGAAACCCAGAGAGAATAAGAAGTGGCTCACCTCATCATGGAGCCAGTTGGTAGAAATGACAGGACAATGACCCTCAGGCTTCTTAATCCTAAACTTGGCATTTCCTCCTCCCTGAATCTGGACAATCCCATGATTAAGTGAGTCTTTACCAGAGCTTTATGCAGGACAGGGCAGCCTTTCCTTTGTTGAACTCCTGTTCTCTCTGCTGCCCCATAACCCACCCCTCTGCCCCTTCTGTTAATATAATTTGACTTAATTGAGGGCAGAATTAATTAAAACAGAAGTTGTAGAATTTCTAATCATCAACATTTAAAAATTCCATTTCTTCTACTAAATATTATAGTTCTTATTTTGAATTGAAGTCAGATGAAAGGTTCAGCTTTTTCAAAAATAAATTTCATTTAATAAATGAAAAGTAGGTGCCAAGAGAATGGAGACTTGGGAGGATAAATATTAGCCCCAAGGCTATGTACTTTCAGACTTTAAGATAAGAGTATGATTAAAATCACCAAGGATTTAAACCCTGCTCTAAAACTCTGCCAAAAACTGTCCTTTTAATACGGTACTTTCAAGTTTCAATGGAAGATAAATTAAAATGGTGGCTTGTCCTTAAAATTCTACCAACAAAACTCTGGTTGCCCCAGGATCAGGCATGCGAGTTATCCCTTTGATGAGGGCTAACCCTATGGCATGAATTTCATGTCTCCCCATAATGAGGCCTGAAGGCTGAGCCAAGTCCTGGAGGAGTTGATTTGACTAACACCTGTGGGCAGAGCAACTAGCAGAAAATGAACAAGTTGAAGTGTCGGGCAGACAAAAGAAAGCATGACCTTCAGAAAATACGTAATCCTAAGGATGTGTGCATTCACGCTTGCCAGCAAGGAAGAATAATGTCACTTTCAAAATTTTATGTATTAACTAAATAAGGAGCTTAAATATATATATCTGACTCTGTTTATATTGGGTTGAACCATAGAATGTGACCTGTGTACGTCAACAAACATCCAATACTGGCAACTTCATATGATTCCATCTGACAGATGCTTCACAACATAATCTGAATGATAATATTGCAAAATAGAATTTATTATGCCCATTTTGCAGAGGAAGTAACTGGCTCCAAGACTTGAAAGACATTCCCAAGGCATGCCACAAAGTGTAGTTAAGCTGGGATCCAACCTCCACTCTCCCTTCAGAGCCCTCCACCCCTGCCATCCTTTTTATCATCCATTTGCACCTTTACCTGCCTGCCTCATGAAACAGGTTGGACTCACTCACAAGGGTAGAAACCAAACATCTTAAACCCAGTCTGGTTTTGAACTCCTGAGCTCAAGTGGACTTCCCACCTCTGCCTCCTGAGTGCTGGGATTATGGACCTGCACTAACACATCCAGCTTCCATCAGGAATAACTTTTATGCAAACAATATGTATAGACATACATACATATGTCTCATATCCTGCAAGGGTGAGGGAAAGGGCTGTTGGAGGGATGGGCTGGATGCAAAATAAAAGCTATGAAATTTATATATCAGTAATAAAGACAAAAGATAAGAATATCTTAAAAGGAGGGTCATGAATTGTTGAGCCATCCAAAGGGGTCTGATTTCAACAAAGGAAGGAGCCCACACTTGCTTTATTTATATTGGAACAGATCAAAAGAGACCAGTAGAAGCTTCTTTGAGAAAAAGAAGATAGGGGTGGGGTAAGCAGGGCATTTGACTCTAGCAGGTCACTCCCATCTTCGGTGCTTGTACTCGAACCTGAGCAGTGAGCTAACACAGGAAACTACATGATTCAGGCATTCTCAAACGGTAGATATCGACTGTGAATTCCTGAGGTCAGGCATTCCTGGATAATGACTTGAACTTCACCCAGTTCTCATACCAGTCCTGGATGGCTTCCCACACATATATATAACACACATGCATACACATGTATACATATACACACATATATATACTCACATATGTATAGTTTGCTACTTGCCTACTTTATTATATGATGTACTGTGCATTGTTGTACTGTGCATTTAGAGTTCTATAGTATCGAAATTTTAAAATAATGACATGAAGGCTAACAATATTTTTTAAAATATTTTTTAAGGATGCACTGCTGGCATGAGAAACTTTTTGTTTACATCAACATTGTGATTGAATATGTTTAATTGGTTTATAAAATCTTGAGTTACCACTCTGCTTTGAAGATATAGCTAGTACAATTTATTACAGTATGTACTTCTGGTGTTTTGGTTTGGTTTGGTTTGGTTTGGTTTGGTTTGGTTTGGTTTGGTTT